>MEHQ01000974.1:0-218973 GCA_008828725.1 Saccharina japonica | reverse complement strand
CCTCCCTAGTCGTAACTCAGATCCGGGGTCACAAAGTAGGCTCCTCTCCCTCCTCCCCCACTACGGTTCTTGCCTTGCATTTTTATCGCGAGAAGATTTCAGCACTTTCTTCCCTCGTCAACTCTCGTCGAATTTTGCTTACCCACGCTATAAAATGCGCTCTCGACAGACGGTGTCATTTGAGAATAAAAACCTCCATGGGGAGAATCGAACCCTCGACATCCGGCCCTACAGGCTTCGTGGCTACCAGTTAGACCACGGGGGCGAGACTGATCTGCTCGCTTTCCGTACCGTGTCATCAAACAGCAGTACGTAATATATTACAACAGATCCATTGTGCTGTATGCGCGCGTATGATTAGTCGTTGTGGCGGGTCGTATGTACGTAGTGTGTTGATGTCTTCGTGTTGGGCGTATAGGAGACAGTGTACGTATGGCCTCTGATTGGCTCAAAATTCGCCAAAATCAGTTGAAAGCTAACCAAAGTAGACAAATCAAGGTGTACCTGGACCGTTTCATTCCAAAATCAGGTACGATGTGAGGCTGGCCAATGAGATGTGTCCTAGCGTGTGATTTGTACTTGTTTTTTGTGTAGTACCTGTTTTTGGCACCAAAGTGACCAGGTGTACCTGATTTTGGCTAAAGCCCATTATTCTATATTTTATTGATACATACCAGTATAATATATACGAGTACCGTACATATTTATTGGTATCATCACAACCAATGACCAATGGGCGGCTTGCCCGTCGGGTGATGTTTAGATGTTTAGGGCGATTGCTGGTGGGGAGAACCCAGGCCCTGGCCGACCAGAAAATAACTGGGCCTAATGTCTAGCAGACGACCTCAGGGTTTTTCAAGCCACCGAGGGATCCACGGAAAGGTTCGGAACATGTTACCATCATCGTCTTGGGGTACGATTTTTCGCTTTTCTTTCTCCTCTCTTCTTTGTTTGCTCTCTGCGTTGTTTCTCTCTTTGTTTTTTTTCCCTCCGCCGTCCTTATGCGGTTATCTTCCTTATCTTCTTCGCGTTGCTTCGCCCGTGCAGCAGTTGTCTGTCCCTCTTGGGCAAGTATGGTTTAAATTAATAGCAGGGTTGTTTCTGCTATATTGCTCCTGCTATACTGGCGCCATTTGTATTATGCTTTATTTCAAAATTCGTGTTGATTTTGTTTTTTTCTTCTTGTTCGTATTTTTCATATATACATATAATATGATAAGTTGTATCGTTGTCGTGTTCTCGTACCCGGTACGTTGACATTCCACTTGCTTTTCGTTTGCGTTTGTTTTTGTGGTTTCGTTTTTTTTAGTACGTGTGTGTGTGTGTGTGTGTTCTTCACATTAAACCTTCCTTTCTACCCGTACCAGTATACAAATGTTGAAACACGTCAGCTGTGAGTACGACTGATTGAACGGTTGAAACTCAACTTTTCAAGCTGCACGATGCGCCAAACACACTCAGTGGGCGTACTATTAATACCGACTGTCGCCATACACACTCATTGGGCGTACTTGTTTTACAACATGTAACAGCTGATTTTCCTAATTGAAAATTGCCTTTCCGATGAGAAAGAAAATCGATTTTAATACTTTGTTAATCCGGTCGCCCCGGTGGGCTAGCAGGTAACCACGAAGCTTGTTAGCGACAAGGTCACGAGTTCGAGCCCCCCCGAGTGCATGCTCGTAGGGACTTTTTCTCGCATAATATCTTGACTAGCTGAAAGCGCGAGAGCGTGAGTTAGCAAAATTCGATGAAAATCGACGAGCATTGGGAAGGCTGAACCCTCTGCGCGATAAAAAATCAAGGCAAGAACCGTAGTGGGGGAGGAGGGAGAGGAGCCTACTTTGTGACCCCGGATCTGAGTTACGACTAGGGAGGGAGAAAGACGGAAGTGCGAAGATCCCATTTATTATCTTCGCACTTCCGTCTTTCTCCTCCCTAGTCGTAACTCAGATCCGGGGTCACAAAGTAGGCTCCTCTCCCTCCTCCCCCACTACGGTTCTTGCCTTGATTTTTTATCCGCGAGAAGATTTCAGCACTTTCTTCCCTCGTCACTCTCGTCGGAATTTGCTTACCCACGCCTAATAGGCGCTCTCAGCAATTGGTTCCTTTTTATTTTTTCAAATAAAGACAAAATCTCTCACCACGGTGGGATTCGATCCTGGGTACCAATGGTAGTAGTCTTTGTAGCTGACCACTACTCTACCGGGGCGACCGGCCATTATTTGCCAGGATGAGCAAAACAGACCGATCATACTTATCCCAGAGATGAATGCCGGGGCTAGAAGGAAGAGCAACGCGCTTAACCCCTTAAGAACCGGTCCCCCGTTTTGGGGGACAAACTACTTGAAATTAGTGTGGGATNTGTGTGCGAGTGTTGGGTAGTGTTGGGTATGCGGGGAGAGGGAAGGGGGGTTGTGCCGCAGTGGACCCACCGACTTTCAGGCTACCACCCCCCCTCTCCCCACGCCCACGTATGGCCGCCTTGTTCATTGCTGCAGTAGTTGATACCGTCTAAGAAGGTACAATAGACGTCGGATCAACCAGCGTTGACGTTGTCACGTTCACTGACACGTTTTAGTGTAGATGGGTTATCCGGTTTTCCGGTTTAACCGGTTAACCGGACCTCAAAAACCGCCAGTTTTTATTTTGAAAAACCGCCTAATCACACACGCCTGATGGGTTTCCAAAAAACTCGGTTAACCGTTTTTTTCTCTATTCGGTGCCCATCTCTACACCCGTCGATGACAAAAAGAAAAAAAACGAAATGGGCATCGGCAGTCTCACGATATCGAAGATCCCAGGAAATCTGGATTTATGGGCGAGGTACCTCGCTTATAAATGTAAATTCCCTTAAATCCTTGTTTTTTCGAGCCTGTAAAAGTTGATTTCAAAAAATAAATCGTGGATTTGATACCTACCACCGAGGAACATAGTTTCTAGGTCAAGTTTTCAAAATTTTCATCGTGGGCGAAATACAACTCTCAAACATTTTTTTTTTTTTTTTTCCATCCCATTTATTATGGAAAAAAAAAAAAAAAAAAATGTTTGAGAGTTGTATTTCGCCCATGATGAAAATTTTGAAAACTTGACCTAGAAACTATGTTCCTCGGTGGTAGGTATCAAATCCACGATTTATTTTTTGAAATCAACTTTTACAGGCTCGAAAAAACAAGGATTTAAGGGAATTTACATTTATAAGCGAGGTACCTCGCCCATAAATCCAGATTTCCTGGGATCTTCGATATCGTGAGACTGCCGATGCCCATTTCGTTTTTTTTCTTTTTGTCATCGACGGGTGTAGAGATGGGCACCGAATAGAGAAAAAAAACGGTTAACCGAGTTTTTTGGAAACCCATCAGGCGTGTGTGATTAGGCGGTTTTTCAAAATAAAAACTGGCGGTTTTTGAGGTCCGGTTAACCGGTTAAACCGGAAAACCGGATAACCCATCTACACTAAAACGTGTCAGTGAACGTGACAACGTCAACGCTGGTTGATCCGACGTCTATTGTACCTTCTTTAGACGGTATCAACTACTGCAGCAATGAACAAGGCGGCCATACGTGGGCGTGGGGAGAGGGGGGGTGGTAGCCTGAAAGTCGGTGGGTCCACTGCGGCACAACCCCCCTTCCCTCTCCCCGCATACCCAACACTACCCAACACTCGCACACATCAAACACACACCATCCATCTCTGCTCGCAAGTCCAACACACCACCACTCCAACATGAGCCAAGAGGTGGTTGTAGTCGTCGATGACGTGGCTGCGGCAGACGACGACAGCAGTAGCTCAGACGAGCAAATATTTGCCGGTTTGGACTCCAGACGAGCCAATCTTTGTGTTGAGTATTTAAACTGTTGGAGCATTTGCCAAATGCAGTTTGTGTTTAATTTAATTTGTGACAGTTACTTCCCAGTTCAACTGGCGGGAGCGTTCATACTCAACGGCCTTCTAGACAAAAGCCTGGTTCACAGGTGTTTTTCCCCTTGTACACCCCTTCTAACCACCGGCTCGTGCCTTTGTTACAGTATGCGGGTCAGGATATTATGATTTTGCAGAAGGTTTGAGTCGTGTCCGGTAGTCTAACGAGCAGGGCGACTGTTGCTTGTACTCGTCGCACGACGCTATAACCCTGATGGTGGTTTGTGCCGTTTCGGGAGCATGCAGTGTGCGGGTCTGGTTGTAGTGGTTTCGCTGACAATCGACGTGACGTTTTTCCAAGTAGTAGTACCAGGTAATACAATATACTCGAAGAGGCGCAGTTGCGAACATAACCAATATTAACGCACTTGTGTGATGGGGCATATGTTGTTGTTATTCAGTTTCCCAACCACTGGCTCCACGCTATGTAGCCTCATCAAGTCCCTCGGCTTTTTGCATCGCAGCGTGCATTATCTCTTCATTTGTGTCTTTACCTTCCAGCTTCTGTCTTTTGGATATCGTTTTATTTCGGCACCTTAACGCCACGGTTAGCTTGCATGGCTTTCGTCTTCATCGTAACCCACTTGCTGTTGGCATACCGAAGATTTTTCTTCACGTATGGCGTGCTTGTCCCACGCGTGAGGCGTTGAAGCCTCATTGTGAGGTGGGCAAGATTCGTGTCCTCACTTATTTGTTTCGATTAGCCATACCCTCGACCCCCTTTCCGATTTCTGGGATGATATGATCATTTGATGGTCGTGGGATGTGCATGTATGTACGACTATTCAGGGTGGGCTAATGTGATGATATCACGTAGCTATGAGGAGGTGCAATACGTAACATTACGAGTGGATAGCCAAATTAATGCGTACGAACGTGTATGCGATCACGTGACGTGCTAGATACGGAAACGTCTCCGTAGATCGTACATGTATGAAGATACATGGATAGTGGGATCAGCCTGGTACTTGGCTGAGCCCTACCTTCGTACTCCGTTCTTGTGCCCTGTCGAGCTCTACCATGAGATAAGCAACAATAAAAACTTGGCTATTTATACGGAGAAGCGTGCCCTGGTCAGCATGGGCATTCTTGTGTCCTGTGATGAGGGTCTTACCTTCACACTTGGGGAGTGCGCAACAAGGGTACAAGTCTAAGAAAAACCACCTTTGGTTTTCAATAATATGGATGCTTTACCGCATCAAAACCGGTTAAACCGGTTTTCGGTTAACCGGTTAAAACCGGCTGGAAAAAAAAACCGGTTAAACCGGTTTTTTGTTTTTGATAATAACGCCTACTATCCGGTTTTCGGTTTTTCGAATATGCCATCCGGTGCCCATCTCTAGACGGGTGTCTCAACTGACAATAGTTTACAGTAAAAAAACATGCCTGTCAGGGAAGTACATCACTTACCATTAAAAAAAGAACAGTTTTGATTTTCATTCTCATCGGAAAGGCGATTCTCAATTAGGAAAATCGGCTGTTACGTGTTTGGTTTTTCTCTCTCACAGATTTCTGTGACCACATAAGGTGTCTCTAGGATTAGGAATCAGGGCATACACTGGGTGCACTGATGGTAGTTGGGTAGAAATCATGAAAATAGAACAACACACACACTGACCGCCAGAACAGGGGGAGAGGGTGGCATAGCCGGTTTTCAGTTGCGGGCCTACTGCACTGTAGATGGCTCTAGCGCCGAAATTTGACCTTTTGCCAGAAACAGTCAAAAGCGTTTCCATAGGAAATGTCGTTTGTTTTCTTCCACATTTTTTCCTGGACGAGCCAGTTCCAGGTACTCCAAGGCAATCACTTCAAGGTATGCATGCCTGTAATAAAATTCGCGTACAAATGCGAAGATTTGACTGCGTAGGGCCAATATCAAGTCATTTTTACCGCCCAGAGCTGACCATATACTGAAACTCAGTAATTATCAGGCAACTGCAAAATGCGTGTGTTCTCCACGAAAGCCCAAATAGCCACGACGATTGTTACAGGTACAATACGAGTAGGTGCTGAATTTTTGCACACGACGTGTTCGTTGAGCCCCTGCCGACTGCCGAGGTCTTGACGAACGGTGCCTTCTTATTGTTTTCGTCGGGAATTTGTCGGTTCGAAGGCCGTTTCTTACGCATTTGATTTTGAGGTTAAAAAATGGGCCTCTTTTGACTCTCCCGTTTGTGACTTTATTTTTGAAGTCTTAAGTCTTGTATATATAATACATACGTAGGCAGTTACAGTAGTAGTTGTATATAATACATACGTAGGCAGTTACAGTAGTAGTTGTAGATTATTACACAGGTGTACAGCAAAACATACGAAATACATTACAGTAGTTTTATTTCAGGTGAAACGGAGACCGATAAAGACTACGATACAGACCACATATTATATTATATAATACTATATGTATCACACTCAGCTTGCAAACATGAGTTTTTTTCAATTCCATCGCGCGAACTACGTACGCGTTTTGAGGGGAACAAAAGCTGAAAGCTGTGGAACTCAAGGGAGGCCACATATATACTGTATACTTCCTGAATGTGTTAAGAGTAGATCAGCGGAGATCCAGTCCGGGCCTGATACTCGGATTCACGCGGCTCACTTGAAGCACAT
Organism: Saccharina japonica; assembly: GCA_008828725.1. NCBI lineage: Eukaryota > Phaeophyceae > Laminariales > Laminariaceae > Saccharina > Saccharina japonica. The sequence continues at coordinate 212,441 of MEHQ01000974.1, read as the reverse complement.
CCGGGGCTCCGATCTCATACCTGAGGATCATTTTTTAAGGCATTAAATTATTGGGATGTTTTCCTAGGGGAGAGTTCATATAGCTTGGTTTTAGAGTTCGGTTTTAGTTGACTTTTCACGTCGCAATACTTTTTTGTCCGAACATGTAAGCACCGTATGAGTATTAATACGAGTACCTATAACTTCTTACATTTCCGGACAAAGTGGTAGTGCTGTGTTGTACCTCTTTGTCCGGAAATATAGGGAATGTTTGAGTACTGTTATGAGTATAAAACATCTCTTATATTTGCGGACAGAGTGTGGCATATTTTCTGTGTGAGATCTGAAAGAAAACTCGTTCTGCACTCGTACTCGTACTGCAAGTACGGGGTTTGCTCGCTGCTGCAGGTAACCGCGAGGGCTCGAATCCACAGAGACAAAGCTCGTGCTGCTGGCTATGTAGTCTGGTGCTGGGGTTGTTGTGGTGTGGCTACGCGCCCGCACTCAAAAGCTTGTGAATCTGGCCTCTGGGCAGATGATACGTGTAGGGACAGAGCAGCCTGCGCTGACCCTGACTTTCGACCCTCTCGAAGGGACAGAGCGCACGGCCCCAAGAACACAACTAGGACCATACTACAGGCAGGAAATACTGCCACACCACCAGGGTGCTGGGCCGCCCTCTGCGAGGGCGATTGTCCGAACATCCGGCTTGCAACAGCGCTATCTCTCTGTCTCGCATGTCCGCACGTCTGGCTTCCTTGCAGCGCCGAGGCTGTCAGGCTTGTCCGCGGCCACCAATCACCACCGCCCGTCCTTACGTAATCCTTACAAAACTCGCATGTGATTGGTCTGGTTATACTGCAAATTAGTGCAAATACAGGGAAATCCTTGGGAAATCCTTAGATAAAATTGCCTCAGGTATAGGCGCTGTGCCACATCCGGTGGGTATATGTATAGATATATACCAATGTCATACGCAGGGTGTTGTGAAACGAAAATGAGAAGTGACTCGGTCGGTTTTTTGGGGTTTCCCCAGAATTTCGGTCGGTTTCGGTCGGTTTTAGAAACAAAACCGACCGTAACCAAAAACGAAACCGAACACTTCTCGGTTGGTTTCTCGGTTGGTTTCTGAGTGAAACCATCTAAAAAGTCGATATTTCAAAGGATTCCGTGTGCATGTTGTTGAGATCGCATGGCATTGTAACGACAGGACCACATATATTATGGTGTCAAGCGCCGACCAAATCCTATATAAACCAAGTAGGGGGTACGAGGCCATACTACTATAATACTAATACCTGTAATGTGGAAGACAGGGTCGTAGATACCTATCGTAGATCCCGTACACGCATGCACGAGAAGGACACGTCACCGGTCAGGCAATCCTGTGTCGCGAGCGGTGTCACCCGTCATAGACGGCGTTGACCCGTCCCCAGCCACTTTTGCCACGAAGTGCCTAGTTCCGCCGCATCGAGCGTGAGGCATCGCCCACGCTCACTCTAGTTTGCATCCTCCTTCTAGATATACGAAAGATCAAAGTCTCAGTGTGCGTCCCCTGTGAAGACGATCGTCAAGTCACCTCAGCACCGCGACGCCCTCTCCGCTACGACATCAGCTCCACAGTAAGCTCTACAGTAATGTCCGATATTAAAAATGATACCAAGTATATACTACACAGTAGTAAATCCTATATAAACCAGGTATAGGGTGTTATGGCATACCGGTACGAATTATTATACAAACATGTTACGCACTAAATCCTACATTGACCAGATAGGCGGTACGAGCCATCCTTATTCCTATATAAAAACAAATTATCGAGATCATACTAACTCCTATATAGACTCGTGCCATACTAAATCCTATATAAACCAGGTAGGGGGTGCGAAGTCACCCCTTTTCCAATACATACGAAGAAGCACGATATATATGCTGGTGCCGTGCTATACCAGAGGTCGTCGTGTGACCGAGGGTTACAGTTAGGATACCTGTAGGTACCCATCCTTTCTTGTGTGGATGGAGGTGTCTGCTGCTGCTGTGTGTCGTGCGCCTGGAGATGGAAATGGAAGATGCCTGGGATTTTTTGCGGGGGATTCGTAGACCAATCATATCTTGATAATCTACTGCTGTAGGTTAAAAAAGGGCATACAAAAAAGAAGTAACGATGTGTGTGTGTGTTTTTCACATTAAACGTTCCTTTCTACCCGTCGACATCCAACACACCCAGTGTCCGTGCCGATTCTTCATCCTAAAAAGATACCAGTTATGTGGTCACAAAACTACGACAGAGATACTACGCTCGGTCAGTAAGCATAGCAGACAATACAATGCCATATACTCATAAGACAGGCAAGACCTACCCTGCTAGCAATCCAGGTGCATGAAAAAAAACAATGAAAAAACAAAGAAGAGAAAAAGCGTCAAAGGGAAAAAATAATAAAACAAACGTAGTGAAGCAAATCAACAATCAAACTAAAAATGAAAGAAAGAAGGTGTCGTGCTTTTCCCAGAGGAGATGCGACAGACAATACAAATGGAATGAAACGAAACGAAATGAAATGGACTGAAAAACAGCGCAGAGCAAGACGAAAATAACGGCAGGAAAGGACAGGCAGACGCATGCTACCTGATGCTACGATAGAGGTGCACCCTGCTTTTTCTGAGCTCCTTACTTGAGGAGCGTCATACCTCACCGAACAAATGATTTTGGAGGAAAATAAAAGTGCTGCCGGATGAGAAATCTCTTGACCGAAGTATACTCTGAAGCATTATTCGTTAACAAAAATAAAAGTCCGACGAATTTGGGTTAAGGAGCCCGATCGTTCAGAAAACGTTTCATCCGAAAAGTGCTACCTCTACCGTAGCACGCGTCGGCAACCGGAGCACACCAAAAACATTGTCCAGGCAGCCGAGGCAGGTTTGTGCCCGTAGTACAGACAGGTTCTACCAGCTAGTCGGTCTGGTACCTACCGTTTCTGCCGTCTCCTGCTTTCGTCCGCCGCGGTTTCCCCCCCCCCTCCATTCCCTTGGGCGCGACACCCATAAAACGGATACGTGGCGCTTCCTACTCAGTTCCGTTTCGGTCTCGTGCCACACACGAGAGTCAAGGAAAGAGAAGAGGAAATAACTACGAAAAAAAAATGAATACGTACGTAGCTTCGCAAGCAATCAAAGAAAAAACCTAGGAACACATACGTAGAGAGTAGTATACGGAAGGACAGAGAAACAAAGGCAAAAAGCGACCACGGCAAAATAAACAAATTAATAAATAAAACAAAATAAAATAATGCGAGGGGTTGAATCGCTGTCGTGCCCCCTGGAAAAGCTACGACAGGCAATACACCAAGCAAATAAAAACAAGGGAAAAAAAAGACCACCATAAATAATCAAGGAAAAGCACGGAGCTCGCCATCCACCAAGCCAGGTATTAATAGTACGTCTTCCTTATCACAGGGATAAGCACGAGAGTAACCGTCAGTGAAACTAAAACGAAACGAAACACACAAGAGGGCCGCGTTCGAAGCAGCTAAAGAGGTGTGCGCTTTTCGGGTGGTCTAGACGGGATTGGACAGGACGTGTAGAGCTTACTCTCTTATATTATTAGTAACGTACTTACTCGTGGAGCTTTTTCCTTTTTCCGTCTTGTTTTTTAAATTTACATTTATTCCAGCCCTCGCTGGCCCTCGGGAAAATTATTCAGAAAGTCATTCGTTTTGTTGTTTCTTACGCAAAAACTCAACTGACTGGGCCGCCCCACCTCCCTCCGACATACTACGTGCCTGGGGCACATAACGTGGTGTATTGCCAGTTGCACCGCACACGACAGCAAACAGTACTCGTAGACTCGTATTATAGTAATATACGGTGGACCATAAGTAGTAAATTGCCTCAAGTACACGCCAGGTTGTTTGTTCAGCCGCCATGCTCGTTATTTAGAAGTACGAAGCTTTTATGTGGCGATCGACGAACAAGGTGCATTTTGAATATTATGATTATGCCCCGCCAGATGTTCCGTCGCTTTGCCGATGCAACAGGGAACCACAAAGAACGAGGCGTGATGGTTGGATTGCCTAATCTAGGATGGGTGACACCATCAGTCGATAACCTCACGCTAACTATATAACTAAATAATAAGTGTCTTACAATGGTTGGGTCATTATTGCGGGATGTATATATATACAGTACCGAATGAACCTTTTTTGTTTTTTGGAGGGTCATACAGAGTTCGAGCAAGTTGATCGTTATTGCGCCTTGTCCGTCCCATTTATTATCTTCGCACTTTCGTCTTGCTCCCTCCCTATTAATAGTCGTAACTCAGATCCGGGGTCACAAAGTAGGCTCCTCTCCCTCCTCCCCCACTACGGTTCCTGCTTTGCATTTTTATCGCGAGAAGATTTCAGCACTTTCTTCTACCGACTACTGACTGACGCGGTAGTGGAGAGGGTGCAGAACAACCAACCGTTGAAGTGTGGGTACAGGTTAACAGGTACGAATAGGCCCAATTTGACGCCGGTGGCGCAAAACTCATATTAACTACGAGTAACAGTACAGCAGTAGGGGTCTATAGCGCCGGTTAAATAATGCCGGAGCCCGATTTAATGCCAGTTAAACCGCTCGCTACTATTATAGGGTTGCACTCCGTCTGACTGAGAACCGGGTACCCGGTGGCGGGTACCCGGAACCGTCGGAACCGGAATCGGACCGGGACAAATAAATTTACCCCGGGTATTTATTTGGACCCCGGGTACCCGGATAGTACCCGGGTACCCGGGTACTTGTTGATTGTGCTATACGGAGCCCCCAAAACTGGGATATAAGTTGATTTATACATACTGCACTGCTTGTGCCCCTAGACTCTCCTTTTTCCTTCTCTCCCTTCTCTCCTACAGCCTTCGCACAACACGCGACACACAGACGATACCCCTACCAGCTACCAGGACACACACACGTATGATATGAGCCATGAGCCAGGACATGAATGACGTGTATAACAGGGGCGGCCGAGGATTTGGATATCATACACCTAACCCCCCCCCCCCCTCCGAGAGGCCGAAAAAAACAATTACCACTTTTTTTTTTTTTTTTTTTCCGTGTATGAGTATACCTCGTGTATACTGGTGGTGTATCCGGTGTATCCAGCAGGGTGTATAGGTCAGTATCGGTGTATGTTTTGTGTAACAGCTAGTACCGGAGAGATGCAAACCCTCGCATCAAGTCAAATCAACGTGCGAGTAACATCACATCTCCGACAGATAAGTACAGGATATTTACAGAAGCAGTAAGATTGTCTACTCGTACCAGGTGGTTCGTGCAACACGGCGTTCACGTCCCCACACGGAGCCAACATGAAACAACCCGAGCAACGATTCGCAGTGTTCTACCAGGTTATACTGCTGTAGCGCCTGGTAGCGCCGGTCAAAAATAAATATTCTCCGCGCGTACAGCAGCAGTGCAGTATTAAGGAGGTACTATTAATACTACTACTACTGTAGTACCGCCACGTAGGGCAGACCGGGGCAATTACTGGTACAAGTAGTGCTACCGAGATATTTTAGTATCGAGATTGTGAGTAAAAGGGTCTACCCACACCAGTATGAATACGTGGCTCGTCTAAATACGGCATCGAAGTCCCCACCCAGAAACACACGAAGCAACGGCTTGCAATGTTCGACTGCTGTAGTAGCTGCGGGAAGCGCTACGAGTACTGCTTGCTGCTGTAGTACCAAGATTCACCTGTGCGAGCAAGCATGCTGCTGCAGCTATATGTGGTAAGGCAAGGCAACATGGTTATATGAGGTACCACAGGTACGTACCGGTATATACGAGTATGATGATACCAGATACCAGGTACTCGTATACTCGAAGTATACGATATAGGGCAGGGCGAGTATAGGGCATCAAGGCGTCGACCAGTACTGGACTTGACTGGACTGATACGGAGGCCCCGTCCGTCGCGACCTTCTTCAGGCAGTGCTTATCCATCCAAGCCTGTGGATCCCACGGCTCTTCGGGACCTTCTGGTCCACCTTCGATCGAGCTCATCGCTCCTTTGTACCGCTCACTACTCTCCCTCGACTCTCCTGCTGCAGTCGCTGCCTCTACGCAACTGCAGCTCATAGGTCATAGGCCTGCGGCCTGCGGCCGCCCCTGGTATTGTAGTAGTATGGAAGGCCTTGTATCAAGCAGGGGGGGGGGGGGCTCTACCATCCCCTGTGTTCAGTTTTATATAGGTATTGTATAGGCGTAGAGGGAGGGGATGGTCTCAGGTACCCCCCCCCCCCTGTCAAAACGTAAAAGTTGAACAATTTGACGTGAGGTGTCGAAAAAATGTTTTCTGACACCCCTCGTGTATAACGTGAACCATTCGCAACAGAGTGCTATAGGGGGGGGGGGGGGTAATATATTCTCCCTAGGCCGCCTACTTCCTTTCTGCTGTGAAATAGGGGACAAAAGTAAGGGGATATACAAGGGGGGATATAAACCCAGCAGCCTGGCTGGTCTCTGTGTGAGTGGTGTATTTTAACATTTACCACACACATACCTCTCTCTCAGAACATACTGCAAGAGACAGCCTTCTGCCTTCCATCTTCTTTCTTTGGTATGATTCATTGAGAGAATATACGAAATGAAGTCATTCCCTCCCACCGTCCGCCTTACCACGCCGCCTGCGGACCGTTCAGGCCCGCTGAAACTCTAAAAGGGGAGATAATAGTGCATGGTAACCCGGGTACCCGGGTACCCGGGCTGAAAGCAGGCCGGGTACCCGGTTCCGGTTCCGTCCGAACCCCCCACAATCCGGTCCGGTTACCGGTGCCAAATTTTGAGGCCGGGGTGCAACCCTACTCGCTACTCGGCACAGATGGGATTAAGCAGTGTGGCAGTGTGCGGAATAATGCCGGTGCCTGCATATTATACTGCCGGTGTATTGGCGTGACACATACCGGCATTATAGAGGGACCACTACAGCAGTGTTTCACGTCGTATCGGAAGCTCCGATTAAACGGAAATCGTATAGGTAATCGTATCGGAAGTACTAGTCTTTCCGATGCCATTACCGATACGATTTCCGTTTAATCGGAACTTCCGACACTTAAGTGACCTGATATCCGAAATAACGCCTTACCTCCAGCGGGAGTGGGGATGTCGCTCTACCCCCCTCTCCGATGTTGGCAAGGTACACACGTGAATGCATTACATGCGGGTTCAAGCAGAACAACTGCTTGCTTCGTAGGCAATAATACCATAACCTGTATTTCCGTATTCCCGCCTCGCTCATCCCTTATCGCTCGTCGTACATATCATAATCGGAATTTTCAGCGATTCGGTCGGATAAATAGCGGATGTTTTTATCGGATGTTTTGTTTTTAGTTCCGTATCGAATCGGAATTGAGTATCTTTCCGATATGCCGCACTAGTAAAGACCGACTGGCTTCCACCTTGTAACGGTAATTTTTGCATCTGGTCGATGACGAAGATTGCACACAACGTAAGACCAGGTGTTCGACCACGGAAAGACATTTCAACCATATATATGATCTACACAACAACCAATATACAGCGCATGTCGTGCGTATCATATACCAGTACTCGGCGAGATATTTCTCCGATGATTGCTGCCTTGGGTGTTATTAATAGGCGATGAACACGAGCTACTTGGCATATCACCTCGAAGCGGGTAGAGGAATGAAAACAGACAGGAGGGAGGGAGGGAGGGAGGGAGAGGAAGCACCGGGGGGGGGTAGGGTACATATCCTGGGTAATCTTGTCTTCTCACCATCAGGTTGGGGTTGGTGGTTTTTCCGCGGAAGGCACGCATGCGTCCTCTCAGCACTACTGTAGTGGATCGGGACTGCTACTGCGCTCAGCTGTACGTGGCCCATTTCCCTGATGTGTAGTATGTACGTGTCAAAAACAAAGTACACACCACCCATACACTTTACTTTGGAGAATCTGTACTTCAAAAAATGGAAACCATTGTCAATGGCTATTAACACGTCATGTCAGCAGCTGCTGACTCATACCGCAAGACGAGCGTGGGAGAGACCTGCGGACTGAAATATACGGTGAGAGAGGAAGAGAGGGACGCGCCGGCCGAAGAAGAGAGATAAGGGGAAAGCGATGCAGGGACTGTCTGTCCCCCCGCAAGAGCCGACGCAAGAGCCGAGGGAGAGGTTCGAAAACGAGGGCTCGAGTGGGCAGCAGCCGGTCGTAGACTTTTAACGCGCGTGTGCTCGTCACGATCGACGCTTTACTCGGTGGGGCACTTCCAGCACGATGCCATTCCAACCGTAAATATGACGTACATTTAAATGGTCACAAAAATGTGCAGATTCATTTAATGTTTACGAACAGACCGACGCCGAGCGAAGTTTACGAGATACCCCGAAGAGTAGCCTGACGAGGCTAGAGAGAACTAGCACCACATCGCCCAGGGGGAGCCAAACCAGCTGAAACTTGGCATGGGTGGGAAACATGATGAGCGATAGCCAACGTCTCGGCGGTGGCCTCAGCGGTTTTCGTCGAGTATCGTTCGTGGAGAAAACCAGTCGCGGATTCAAGGTTTTTGAGTTCAGGCGAACACACCCACACACTTCTCGAATATCCGGGAATAAATGAGAAGCTAGGCTTCTAAAGGAATTCTCCAATACCCGTCTGGGAGCTGAGCTTCTAAAGGAATACTGCTGTAGATATGCGTCTGCAACCACACCACCACCACTGCTACGACCACCACCACGACGACTACTACTACTACTACTACTACTACTACTACTACTACTACTACTACTACTACTACTACTACTACTACTACTACTACTACCCACTACTACTATCACTTCTATTAATACTACAGGCATGTTCATCTGAGGAAGACCCGAAAATTCCACGAAATTTGTTTATGGTATTTTTTTTCCAGTGGTAATCAAAACAAATGAAAAGAGCCGCCGGCAACCGAGAACTGTATTTTCAGCTGTGAAAGAGGCCGGGAGCCGGGAGCCGCGGCTTTCACGGGAACGATCAGCTGGCGTCAGCCATCACCACACCCACACTGGGGTACGTTTGTCTCCAGTCCCGTCTCGACTGATCGCTCGTGGTCGAAGCACGGTGGTTGGATCTGGCAAAGGAGGCATGTGTTGCCGAGCTGCTGCAAGTCTGCAAATCGCTCGTCTCAGCGACGTACGCTCTCAAAAAAAAATGAATAGGGCCTGAGCCAGCATCTCCGCCCAACTGAATCAGGGTTGCGGGGCGAAGGGGGTCATTGTAACGTTGGCCGTTTTCCATGTTAATGCGTGTATTGCTGGTCGTGCCAATCACCCCGTACTACTGCTGTAGTTTGTATACTTCGTATACCAGAAGTGGGTTAAATCGCGGCGCGTCGGTTTTCATCTACGAGACCCTCGTGGATCAGAGACCGACACCTCGCTGCTGGAGGCTTATATTTCGCTGCGGCGGGTTGGGGCCGTCTCCCGAGGTTAGTTACTGTAGGTTGACCACTTGAGAGGCTGCAGCTTGTCGTGGGGGCGCCTTGTCGGGGGATAACGGGCTGGTGTTCGAATGCGATCTTTGGTCTGATTTGTTGAGTTTTGGGGGATACATCTCTCTCTTTCTTGGCGAATCTGGACGGACGGCAGCCCCATCTCTGAAGGAAGATGAAATATGCCTCACCGATTGCGGAGAACGTGCACGTACGTGCCAGGCTACTCGAATTTGCACGTACAGTCAATACGGTTATATGTATAGCAGGAGTTGTTGTAGATATGTATGGCCTACATGGGTGCCAAATGGGATCGAGGTGCCAGGTGGGCCTCCGGCGGCTCCTGCGGAGGGCTGATTATAGATCTGCACCTTGTGGGTGGGAGCAGGGTGCCAAATGGGATCAGATCCGGGTGGGATCAGGTCCGGGTGGGAGCAAAGGTAAAGATGGTGCAAAAGTACGTGCAGACCCAGCACGTACGTGCAATTATACGGCTGGTGCGCCGATTGCTCTCCTCGAACCCTCTCGCAGAGTACAGTAGCCGCGCCAAATATCCCGTGCACCCATCTTCCCTAGGCCGAGCACAAGTTGCGTCTACAAGCAGCAGAATCTGCATAAATTTTCCACACTGATCCACGAAACGGTATGGGTGACTTTGTTGTACGAGTACTCGTAATTTGTGAGTTTTTTACAGCAGTACAAGCACCGAACGAGTACGGGGCGATTGACACCACCAGCGATGCAAGCATCGAAATTGAAAACGGCCAACGTTACGCGCTCGTGGGTCGTGGGGTGCCTGCCAACCCTCGTTTCGTTGGGCGGAGATTCTGGCTCAAGCCCCGTTACTTTTCCTGGTGCACGTATCTGGACAACCGACTTGTGTTTTTTGCAGTTCGGAGAGACACGCCTTGCAGGCAGATCGGAAGACATTGTGCCGGTCACAAGGGCTGGAATAACGCCGGCATTCGATAGAAGGCAGCTCCATTTACTTGTGTCACCGAACAGGCTTTCTCTTTCGTCGTATCGATCGGTGGGGCAAAATGCCTTCGTTGGATGTACGTATCGTTATTCTGGGCTGTTAGGTATTATTGTGATTATACGGAAAAAAACGATTTCGATTATTTTTTAGTTTTTTCCGGTTTTCTCACATGACTATCCCTGTAATGTATGCCGGCACAAACTGCAGTACAAGCCGAACCATGTTTTTTACGCTCAGCGTGCAAGATGCAGGGATTTACAGCACACAGACAACTACATACAGCTGTTGATTGAGCAATCGATCAGTAGGTGTTTCGGCGGCCGCCCAACTAACCGAAACCAATAACGAACAGCAAACAGACTGTGGGAAGGTACACCTGTGCACGCCGCGCGGTCCCCTGCACTACGAGTATGCTTTTTCCGGTAGAAGTCGATGGAAGTTTCCATGGAAGCGATGGGAGCTTCCACTGCTTCTATAGAGGCTTCCACCGCTTGCATGGAAGGTTCCACCGCTCGCATGGAAGTTTCCGCCGCTTCCATGGAAGCTTCCGTGGGAGTGATGGCAGCTTCCTTCGAAGCGAGGGACGCTTCATTGGATTTACCCCCTGATCCCACTTGGTACAACGTCTCACCTAAAGTGGGCCCATTCCGATTACCAAAACGTGGACCAAGTGCAAATGGGGCATTAAAACAGAGCGCAGCGCGGAACCCCATTATACGTGTTTAGTGACCGAAGGCCCTCTTCAAACGGTAGCTTCCACGGATGTGTGGGGGGAAAAACATAGTGCACCAAACCCACACCGCGTGGAAAACGCACATAGATAGGGAGTTTTCCGAAGCGCTTGTCGGTTTTCCTTTCCTGTTTTCAACCACCGTGAACCCCTGCTGCAGTAACACTCTGTGCGCTGTTGTGCAGCCTTCAGCAGCCGAATAACATGCCGAGAGCGTTGTTTGTGTGGGTGGCGTTATTGGTGTCTTCTGAGCATTCTGAGTTACGCTAACAAGCAGCAGCTGGGGATAAGTATACTTATCCCAGGTATATGTATACATGCGTGTCGGATATGTGGTCGATCGTACAACATGCAAACAAAGTAATACGAAGTACCACAGTAGTACAGCAGTCACTATCATTCTCGGTGGGCCTTGACTCCAAGCATCTCGTGATCCGATAATGCGCATTCTGACGGATCGCGCAGTTCTTGCTCCTCATACTCCCGGTACTCAACAGTATTCAGGCCTTCGGGATTAATAGTACCGCGCTGCTGTCCTGTGGTACTGCTCACACTTTAGTAAGAAATAGAGCCTCGGTCGTTCACCAACAGTTACGTATTCGGGGTAAGAAAAGCGGCTCAAACTGGCCAACAAGATAGGAAATGACAAGATAAAGAAAAACCAGCGATCGACATCCACACGAGGCAAGCAACACAGTCGCAGCGGAAACGCGGAACCTAGTTGAAAAACCAGGCGTCGGACTACAAATATCCCCCCAGGGTGGAGGTTCTTGTGTTCTTGACATTGCTATTTGTTGCGTTACTTTTGTTTTTCGATTGTCTTCCGTTGGGACCCCCAAACATTGGCCTCTCGCTTTACTCTGCGGACAGCCTTAACTGCAATGTGCCCTTCAATTATTGCTAAGGAGGTTACGGTCGTAGGGCCCGCCCGTTGAAATGTGCAGTGGCTGATTAGAGCCCAGAAAAGCAAGAAACTGCCGATGAAGATATGCAGCAGTTGAAGGGAGCCCACAGATATGAGAGGAGCGCCTATTTGTAACCCGCGGGTTACAAATATTATTTGTGACGTGTAAGCCCTAGCCGACGAAGCCTAACCCTAACCCCACCCTATTCCACGTATTCACCACATCTACCTCCTGCCTCTGCTGAAGCAATACCCTCATATAGCTGCATAGATCATACGCATAGAAAATCCAATTTGAGTACCAACAACTCAATCGGCCGAACTCCTGTATTAAATCGAAGGATGATTATGCCCTATGCAACTTTCGGAGGGCGCGATTCGTGTATACGGTTTGGGTTAGTATGGTTAGGGTTATAGGGGGTGCCTCTCGCCTTTTTCAGCAAGGGGTTATACCTAGGGTCAGGGTAGATATTTGAAACCCGCGGGTTACAAAAAGGCGCTCCCATAAACAAGACACGTTCCTTCCGGAAATTTAGCTGGTGTGTGCGCAAATAATAAGGATTTTTCAGCCTCGATGCCAAAATGTCGTTTCTAAACACTCCCAGTACTCGCAGCACGAAAAGTATACTGGGAGCATCCGCGTAAAATTATTACAAGTACGTCAGATATATGTATATGAGTACGACCGATTGAACGGATGACACTCATCTCTGTAGGCTGCGCGATATGTATACGTCAGACGCGCTCGTCGGAGTTCAACAAGACGTAAAGGCCAAGGATAACACTGGTATTGGGGGCCCGAATGACTGAACAACTCCAACACGATCAATCAATTCATTCATTCACGTACGGAGGAATCTAGGGAGGACCGGTTCGTTTCCACACATCTCGCATGTTTATCGCAACGAGTCGAATAGGATCTGTTTAGACGCGTGCAGCGATAGAGGTACCACTTTTCGACCGAAACATTTCTGAACGACCTATTAAGGGTCGTTCTTATCGAGCAACTTTTTTCCAAAAATTCCAAATAAAATATTTTAAAAAACCCCAGGAAAATCAAGAAAAAACAGGATTTATTTGGAAATTTGGAATTTTAACAGAGGGCAAATGCTTTTGGAAGGCTTCGCATTCCAATATTTGGAAATTATTTTTGGAAAATTTGTAAGTCCTAAAAATTGCGCGAAAAAATTATTTGGAAATTTTGGAAAAAAAGTTGCTCGATAAGAACGACCCTAAAGGCCCCTTAACCCAAAATCGTCGGATTGTTCATTTTTTTGTTGCCATATGTATATGTTTCGTTGTCTCGTTAGGGCCCGTATTAACGAATTAAAAAAAAAATCAATTTGGAAAAAAAAAAATATCAAATCCGCTTTTCATTGGTCAACACACGCACCAGCACCAAAGATTAGGATCTTGGGGCATAATATTTGGTGCTGGTGCATGTGTTGACCAATGAAAAGCGAATTTTAATTTTATTGTTTCCGAATTGAATTTATTTTATACTCGTTAATTCGGGCCCTTAGGCTAAGGGAATTGTTCACCGGGTACGTAGCGCTTTTGTTTTCCCTCCAAAATCAGAGTTCGGGTGGGGGGTATAGAGCTCCTCAAGTGACCACCCTTATAAGGCAAAAAACGTGGTTCACCTCTATCGTAGCATGCGTCTTTTTTTTTCGAATACGTCGGGCGCCTAACTGCGGTACAGCCTCGGGCGTGGAGGGAACTCCACGATACATCACGACCATCTCGGTAGCTGCAGTCAGCCGTAAGACAATGCCTGCTCAAGCATCTACGGAGATACGTATACGGCTTCGTTCCGTTTGGTCCCCCCTGTTTGCCCACGATATTCAAGTTGTGCAGCGTGGAGCAGTCATGTATATATTGAAGGGGGCCCAACAGCATGCAGCAGCTGCGCTGCAGGCACACCTGTGTCGGATACGTAACCACCGAAGATCGTACACGACAAGCATCAGTAAGACTGTACATCCGTTACTCGGATTGCGTGGGCAGTTTGTAGAGTGCTCCCAACTCTTGGAATTATGCTGACCTTTATCTGCCACAACGCCGCTTCAATATGCTTCGGGCATGAACGCCGGCGACCGACGGCCTGCCCCTTTCATACATGTTCATAAAAACTAAAAACAACAGCTGTGAAATCGAGGATTTTGTCGAAACTCCTCTTCTCAAGCTCTGTATAAAATTTGGATCGCGCGTAAAACTGTTTTTTGCGGGGTACGCATATCGTATACGATAACAAATCTGAAGCTAAACAATCCAACAAGTCACCACAATCCAAAACGCTTTGTGGAAAACCCCTTCGATATCCTTAGTGACTCCGACAATTTCGAAGGGTATAGTACAGTCAAACCCGGATAGGTCAGAGGCTCCGAGGAGTTGACGTGATCGCGTGGGCCTACGAATAAGCCGTTACTCGCCATCCAAATTTATCGGCTCACTCGGGCTACCACGTGGGGCCGTCTCTGAGCGCTTGATATATTTATAAAAAATAATATATTTATATATATATTATAAGGCAGGGGTGCACGACAAAAAAAAGAGACAACACCACCACTCCTAATAACAAAAAAAACAAGTTATTGTCTATAAGGTATAGCTTTTTTTCAGTTGGGTTTTGTATGTACACCCCCACCTGTCTGGGCCTCGAGAATGGGTCGTGGGTCGTCGGGGTGTGGAGTTTTTGTTGTTTGTCGTGTTCTCTTAGATGGGGGCTCAAGGAGATTAGTCGCCTTCAAATTAAAAAGGATTTGGATGCCGAGGATCCCAGTGATGTGTCGGAGTTTTTTATACGTCATGGCTAGGGCTATGGTTTGACTGAATTTAGGTTGCCAGCTAGGTAGAAGTTGGTCAGGTACTTGAGTGGGTTGCAGCGGTATCAACTATCCACCTATTTTGTGTATTCGGGGTTCCTCGTTTGTAGGAGGGCTTGTTTCGCACGGGGTATGCATTTCCTCGCTACATCAGGGCTTGGTAAACAGGGAGAGGGGGGTATAGTTTTATGTGAGGTGATCCACGGGGTTCTTCGTCTTTGCGTACATAATAATACTTCGAAGTATTGATCTGGTACGTATATAGTATTGTGTACGCACGCTGATTTCTGGTTTAAGTTTCATTTCGTTTTGTATCTCGAAGTGCCAGCTAGTTTTGTCTGAATGTTTCCTGATGTATGCTTCCACTCGAGAGTCAGCGTAGAAGCATGTGCTGTGACCACGGAGTCGATTTAGAAGATGGGTTGATGTGAGAACACCTAAGAGTTTTTTTACATGCCGAACGAGTATGTACGGGTACGACTTGGGTACGACAAAAAGAAAAAGAGTGGGAGATCTCAAAACCGGGACGGCGTATCCATGTTTCTGACATACAGCTAACAAGAAAAATGAAGTATCATCCAGGCTGGATGTATTTTTGGAGAATATAATGGGTGCGTTTTACATACAATAACCACTTCTGTAACGACGACACCCGAATTTCCTATTTTCCTTCAAACACCAGCCTGCCTTTCCTATTTCTCGTTTTCATGCCTATTGCTATTAGGTGTCTTGTATTGACTATATATACATTTACAGTCCGGTATGACAAACGTTCTTTATGTATATTACACCTGTTTCTTCGTGAAAGCCCGTGCTAAACGTGGCCGTTTGAGCATACTTTTTTGTCTGTAAAATGACGCAACATACCGTATTTTCCCCCTCCGGTGGCACTTTCAGCGGGATTCTCCGGAGATACCTCCGGCGGGCCGTCCGGGGGCGCCTCCAGCGGGCCGCCCTCGGCCGAGGGGGAGGGGGGGGGGCGTACTATTTTGTTGCTTGCCTTATTCATTTGACCGTTGACCACGCATTCCTTTCGAGACGGAGGCCGAGGGGGGCTTTTTTGGTTGGCCTCGCTCGCCTGACGTTAGTCGACAAGTTCGCTGGGTATTTCAGCCAACTACAGCAGTATAGTAGTCTACTGAAGTGACTCAGTTGGCTGGCTGCCAACAAACTAATAAGCTAATAACTGCATCCAACTCCCAGTCTTATTTACTGTACAATGCATAAAGTACATTTACTGCTGTATGTACTGTTGCTTTGTAGAATTACTAGCTATGGGGGGATGGCAACCAAAAAAATAAGTTTTCGGTCATCCCCTATAGATTACTATTAATAGCAATACAAGCCCCGCCGGCTGGTGACGGGGACGACATACTGCTGTAGGAGGTTGGCTGCTGTAACGGTATTCATGACGGGCATTATTAGCCTGTTTTGGGTCGTATCCCACATATGTATGAATATTATGAGTATTTTTCATATAGGGTGGACACGTTCGGCCGGCCTTTCTCTGCCATTCCTTGTTTCACGTAATAAAGTTCTGCGGGCATAGAAACACGGAGCAACGGCAGAAATGTGAAGAACACACACACGCGCACGCGCAATGTGAGCCCTCTGAGGGCGCTCGTAGCTTGCCGCTTAAATCGAGAAAAAGGTTGCCATGCGTTGTGTGTCAGACGGAGATACTTATCCGTAACCCTAACCGTACATACTACGTGTATACGTATCGTACGTGAGCGAATCTTACCTGATTCATCAATCGATGGTTAGAGTTTCGTAGCCCCTTCGTCTCTCCTCACAAACCGCGGCGGACGAAAGCAGGAAGGAGACGGCAGAAAGGATAGCAAGGTACCAGACCGACCAGCTGGTAAAACCTGTCTGTACTACGGGTACAAACCTGCCTCGGCTGCCTGGAAGGTGCTTTGGTGTGCTCCGGTTGCCTGTCCTTTCCTCGCGTTCTTAGTTTTGCTCTGTTTTACGTTGTTTTTCATTTAGTTATATTTCATTTGGTATTTTTTGCCTGTGGCATCTTCTCTGGGAGAAGCACGACACTTTCTCTCTTTGTGGTATTGTGTCATGTTTTTTTGTGGTTGTTTGATTGTTGATTTGCTTTAATAGGTTGTTTATTTCTATATTTATTAATGTTTTCTTTTTCGCTTTTTCTCTTATATTTTTTCTCTTTTTTTCTCTCGCATGCACCTGGATTGCTAGTAGGGTAGGTCTTGCCTGTCGTATATGTCATTGCATTGTCTGCTCTGCTTACTGCACTGCAGCGTAGTATCTCTGTGTCGAAGTTTTGTGACCACAGAACTGGTACCTCTCTAGGATGAAGAATCGACACGGACACTATGTTTGCTGAATGTCGATGTGTAGAAAAGAAGGCTTAATGTGAAGAACACACACACAGCTGGCGTGAATCTGCCCGCTCAGCCGCTCAGGCGAACTTCTCGGACTTGCCCGCATAAACATAAGTTGTTTCTAATGAGGTAGGGTTTTGCCACGAAGCTGTGAGGCATTCGTTCCCGACGGTGAGCTTATTTTTGTCTTCGGCTAACGGCGGCCACCACCCCGATCCGTCTAACCCCTAACCCTAGCCCTAACGAGAGGCATGCCTGGTTGGTGTGCCACCTGCTCGTTGTGCTTGGCAAGGCTCTATTTTTAGTGCGGGCACATCCAAGGAAGTTCGCCAGCGCGGGCAGATGTACGCCAACACCTCTCTCCACCACAGCAGATACCAGATACCAGAGCGTCCTGCAGCATCTGTCAACCCTTTCTATGGAATGTGTGGCAAGCTGCTACTGCAATATTTTCAACTTCACGAGGCACAACAAGTCAATCGTGTATTTCATCAAGAATTATTGCCGTACATCACGGAAGAAAGCACACCCCGGTGGTAATATTTTGCTAGTTTGATATTATTACCACCGGGGGTGCTGTTGTGGGTGTGCTACCTAACGCAGCCCCGGTGATACGCAACATATATGAGAGCCCCGCAGCTAGGGGGTATGGTAACGGGGGGGGGGTGATAACGGTGGGGTGTGCTAACGGTACAGTCGGAATGATTGCTAAGGAGCGTGTCAATAGACCTTGGCCAGACTGCATATATATATGGCGCGATAACAAGAAGGGGGCCGACATGCCGACATCGAACGGGGCGATACCGGCAACAAGGGGTGTGAACATATAATGATCAAAGGCTCGAGCCTGAAGCCATCTTGATTTTCATTCCCACGCAATACTGCCGGTGAGGGTAAAAGGCCCATGCCTGAAACCGGAGACGCCAGCAAAGATGCCCGCCTTGCTGCAACGCCGCCGAACGGCCACCGGTAGGGCATTTACTGCAGTTGTTTAGCTGGCCCAGCTTCCGTGTTGGAATTCAGTGTTGTTTATTCAGCGCAATACGAGCTTTCTTGCCGCAGGCGAAAACAATGTTGGGCATATATAGTTGAGGCACTTTTTTGGTTTTCATTGTGGTCGGAAAAACAAGTTTTAGGTAAATAGTACGTAACGCGATTGTGGCATTGTTTTGCCTCCTGCGGCCCTGCGGGGGCAGGGTGCACGTCTGCCTGTGGCGCGTGAGCGCACCACGCCTTTGAGCTCACGTTGCGCTTCACGGAACAGACGCCGCCGGAACCCAAAATGCCGTATGCCCTGGTTCGAGATAACACCATAGCAATTCAATGGTGTCAAAACTGCCGAAGGGCGTACCTTAGAGGCCTTCGCCGCGCTGGGAAACTATCTATGATGATCGTGTTGCCGTTCTGATGGCGAAAAAGATAGCCCGTGGTCATAGGACAGGTTCCAACTCTACTGCTGCTACAGCTGTCAGTGGAAGAATACCTCAGGGGAAAATAATGCACAAAATACAAAGTGCAACGCACGTACGAGTATTATACGATATTCGTATGTACATCAATATAACTTGTTGTGTGGCTTCGGCGGCACATCGCACACACCACCTGATCCCAAGAGAAAATGAAACCCATTCCAAAGGAAAAGAGAAAAAGCAAACAGAAACAGAAACAAAAAGGACAAATAAAAAGAAAAGATATCGTATATAATATGAAACCTTTTCTAGCCGACGCCCCGAACAGCAATACACCGCCGTACGTATTATAGCATGCGCTCTGGTTGGGAGGTGGCTTCGGAGAGAAAGCTATACCTGGTATACAGCAGGAGTACAAATAGCACGCTAGGTATTTTTTTTTCGTTTTTGGTTTTGCTATAATACCTATGGCGATGACATAGCCCATAGTTGACCATAAACCCACTACCGGAGCAAGTGGTTGAGGCTTAGGGCACAAGAGAGTAGGAGGAGTGGTATATAGCAGGCAGTGTTGTGGGTGAATGGTGTCCATTCCTTTCCGTTTTGTTTTCCTCTTTTTCGTCTCTTGTCATTCAGCTGGATTTATTGCTAGCAGGGTACCGGTAGATCGTGTCTGTCCTAGATGGCATTGCGTTGTCTGCTCTGCTTGCTGCATTGCAGCGTAGTATCTCTTGTGTGGTTATTTCTCTCTCTCTACTCTCTAGGAAGAAGAATTTCGGCACGGACACTGGGTGTGCTGGATGTCGACGGGAATAGAAAGGAGGGTTTGACGCGAAGAAGTCAAACACACGCATCACCACGCTGATATGATAATTTTGGAGTTTTTTGTTGCCGTTTTAAGACGCACCTCTGTAGGGAGTGTGCTATTCAACTGACCACCGGTGACACAGTTACGGCCGAAAAACGGACCGAAAAATCATCACCGGGTGAACTCACGTTGGGGGGGGTGGTATCTAACGGGGGTGTGGTTTCTTCCGTGTTATACGGTAATAGCATGGGGAAATTGTCTGCGCTAAACCTACTCGCACCGCCAACTGCTGCCGCAGCTATTTTGCTATTTTGAACATGATTTCTTCTTTTCTTATCTTTTCTTCTCTTTTAACTTTTTTTTTCTTCATTTTGTTTTGCGTGTTTGATCCTCCGTGATTGTTTCGTTTTTCTCCCTGTTTCTCTTTCCTTCTTGTCCCTTTGAAATATGTCTTGTTTCGTGGGTTATCAATGACCCTGCTTTTTTTCCCCTTTTGTTTGGAGGGCGATATAGTCATATATATAGTCCATATAGGGGTAAGGTTGACGAAATCAGGAAGTATACGGCACACAGGGTAGCAAGTAGTAAAGTACCAGAGCGACTATTAGTAGTAGGTACGTACGAGGTACGAGTACAACCTGTCTTTGGCTACTCGTATATACCACACATTGCTGTGCGACTGCCTGGATGGTGCTTTCGTTCTGCTTTCGATTTGCCCTCCCTTTCATTTGTTCGTTATCGTCGGCCATATCTCCTTGGGGGGGATGCATGACATGACAGTTTCTTTTTGCAACTGCTGTCAGGTGATTGTGCGAGACACAATGGTATCCCCTTACCCCCCATCAGGCCTGTCTATTAAGCATGCATGTCCTTGGTTTTGCCCACTTTCTCGTAGAATCAAGCGTAGGAAAAAATAACTTGTTGTCCCAGAGCCGAGGTGGCATCTGGCGTGGGAGGGCATCCTTGCGTTTGTATTCTTATCCCCATCCCGAGTACGAATGCCATCCCATTACCTATGCTGAGGTAATTACCGGCCTTCCAGGCCCTTACTATTACATAATAAGTATAATTGTATCATCGTGTACCAGGTATATTTTTACTCGTGTTTTAATATTATCATAAGTGGACTCTACCCGCTTGGTCAGGCGCAGCTATTTTATATGTATCAACTTCTTGCAGCATCAATCAATATGTCGGGTCCATGTATGATTGGTATGCGGGCACTGAGTATCGGAAACGTCTGGACAATATAGGCACCGCCGCGTAGGGGCCTAGGAAATACCGGTACTTCTAATCTTGTAATAGCTGCAACCGGGTTTTGCGTCTCGCCGACTATGAGCAACCCGCGCCATTGGCTTTCCTGGGACGTTATCATTTATAGGATTTTGGGTGAGGTCTGTTACTGGTTTTAGTAAAAGTAACGAAGACACGACACCTGCGAGATTCAGGGCTTCGTCGAAACTCAGCTTTGCAAGCTATGAGTAATTTGTAGGGTATACAATATTATATATACAACAGCTAGTATTACTAGTTTTGAGGCACACTTTCGGTGTTACGTCGCATCGTGAGTTGGGATTTTCAGGTCATTTCATTCGTGCACGTCCTGCGGTGCACTGTGCACTGTGTACGTATGAGACATATTACTACATTCTGGCAGGTTCAAAGGTAGGTCGTTCGTGGTTGGGGGGGGGTACAATTAATTAATTTAGCGAACGAGGGAGAAGAATATCGTGTCCCTCCTAGACAATTAATGGATTTCTTAGTTTTAAATGGATTAATTGAAAAAAATGACGGTGTATGGTAGGATTCGGTGAATGTGCCAAACGGGGCAGCCGAGTGTCGCAGCATTGCAATATCTTGTTTCCGCAGGGAAACATAGAATATATGCGTGTGATAAGTGTGATACTTATTTCCATCGCATGTGCTGCCTACGGGTGGCATATGCAGGTGGTACGCCGGCGTCTATTGTATACCGGAATTTTGTATTTTTTACTACATAGTAGTACGGGGACCTATAGTAAGGTACAGACACAAAGCTTTCTATTTCTCTGTTTTTACCAACAATATTTCAACGCAACATTTAATCCTATTTACTATATATACGATCAGTCCCCCGTAATATTTGACGTAACAGGAAAACACCAGACATCGTATTCTATGTATATATTACCTAATGCTTGTGGTGTTGTATTTCTACCCACAACTACATCATCAGCATCTCCTGTCCTAGTACGTACCGGGCACGTGTGTGTTGTTCACATTATACCGTCCTTTCTACCCGTCGATATCCAGCGCACCCAGTGTCCGTGCTGCCGATTATTCGTCCTAGAGAGATACAAGTGCTGTGATCACAACGTACATAGTCATCAATCGTCGTGATCGTGTTGTTGATTGTTGTTTTTGGCCGTTTTGTACCGGTATATATGAAAACTCCGACAACGAACGCACGGATGTTCACTTTGAAACTGCCCCGCAAAACAAATACTATTAATACCAGGTGTGTGTTCTTCACATTAAACCGTCGACGCATGCTACCATAGAGATGCACCATGTTTTCCCTGAGCTCCTCACTTAAGGAGCGTCATATCATACCTTACCGAAAAAAAGGATTTTGGAGGAAAATTAAAGTGCTGCCGGATGAGAAATCTCATGACCGAAGTATACTCTGAAACATTATTCGTCACAAAAATGAAAGTCCGACGAATTTGGGTTAAGGAGCCCGATCGTTCAGGAAACGATTCCGCCAAAAACTGCTACCTCTACCGTAGCACGCGTCCGTCCTATCTACTTTCTACCCGTCGACGTCCAGCACATCCAGTGTCTGTGCCGATTCTTCACCCTATTAATAGAGAGATACCAGTTATGTTGGTCACAAAACTACGACACAGAGATACTATGCTGCAACGCAGTAAGAAAAGCAGAAAATGTACATCATGCTCGGAGATCGTCAGGGCGTTGCTGATATTCAGGTCGCAGTATAGAAGTGTACCAGTGCCCGGCGTTCTTCATGACGTACAAGGCATTTTGTACTCGGGTGCAGTACGATGCTGAAACAAATGACATTGGTCTGATGGAAATAGTGGATTCCATTGTACAAGTACATACATATCCGCCGATGCCGTCTACCGCAGAAGATCCTGATGCAACGCTGTTTGAGCCAGACGTCAAGCTTGCGAGGAAATACATGGTCTGGGAAAACGATAGAACACACGTCGTCTCGCAGCTCCAAACCTGAAAGTTGGCACTCAATGATATGTTGTGTTCGCTACACGGCTGAATAGCACCTATATAAGACGATATACGCCCTATACAGGCACGGTACACCTTATATAGGTGCTAATCGGCTATTAGGCAAGTTCGACTGTATGGCGACGTCAAACCTCTTTGTCACTAGGTCGCCGTATAACGGGACCACCACCACTACTGTATGTGCATACGAGCAAGTCGGATCAAATGGGTTTAATTAAATATGTCGCCTCCATCGAAAGGTCGTGTTGCCATTTACTTCGTGTGCATCGCGCCTTCATACGCAAGCACTTACTTCTATACGTTCGCAGGACCCATCGGTCGACGACTGCTTCTGCCGAGATGACGAACGAACGTGAAATAACAAGCACAAGCCCATCTGCGTCCACCACATCACTCTTATTTGGGATAGGACGTGCCAACCCCCCTTGTACACTTTCAACTTGCGGTCTCGATTTTTTTTTCAACATTTCACCACACATCGTTGGGTGGAACAAGAATGCAATACTAGGCTGCACTCCATTAATCTGATATTTCTTGCTTCGTGTGCGTCGCATCTTTACACACACGTGCTTATTGTACCACAGGCGCCCCATCGACAGCTACTACTACCACTACAAGTGCCGGTATGCCGAGCGATGTGAAAGAGCAGCCAGGGCCAGAGCCTCGGCCGACGTCATTCAGGCGTCTAGGCGACCCGAACGGCACCCAGGACGTGGAGAACCGGGGTGGTCCCGCTACGCAGCCTGTCATTGACACGAAAGCAGATGGCGGCCCCGAAGCTGATGACGGGGAAGAGCCCGTAGAGACCCGGATGTCCGTGCTGACGTTCCTCAAAATCGTGAGTACGAGGCAGGACTACAGTGCAGGCAGTACGTAGCCACAGCAGTAGTAGACTACATGTCGTGCTCCAAACAACTTCTATGTACCATCGTGCTGTTTTGTTTTTTCGGATAGATTGTCTGCGCTGTGTAAACATAACAGGGATACACCTGCCGTGCATTTATGCCTAGTGTGACTGTTGTGGCGCGACAAACACGTCGTCACGCACCTGCATTCTGGTACACAAGAGTCTCGGAATTACTATTAATACTGCGGAGGACCAAATTTATTTAGTAAAAAAAGGTGAATGTGTAGATTTTTGTTTAAACCGTAGGTTCTATTTACTAGTATTTACTATACCCTCCCGTAATACTCCGATGACTGGACAGTGCGTTATTTGTTGTTTCCGATACTCCAGCAGCAGGTGGAACATTTGAGGTATATACCATTTAGTGGCCTTTTGATCTTCATCTCAACAACATGGTGCCAAAAGAAAATGGGTGCACACCGCATATGGAGACCAATCTTGGGGGTCCTGGATGTTTCTAAGTTCCCATGAGCGGAGATCCATCGGAAGGGGCGTGTCCTGTCAGCATCTCACTCCTGACTCTTGTGATGTTGGCAAGGATATTACAGCGGTATAACTAGAGTCCGTTCTTCTCTTCACTACAGTAGTGTGGGGTAAACCAAGTAGCCCTAACTCCCTCAGGGATGCTGGTGGGGCCACCCGTAGCGAAAAGGGAGCGACAGATCATATATTCGGCCTTGGCGAATATGATCGTACATGCCTCTCTTCTGCGACGTGGGTTCGTGAGAAGAACTTACACGTCTTGCTGGTAACGGCCAGCACCGCTGATGGGGTAGGTGGGTGGGTGGGTGGTGTCTTCCCAGCTTCTCCCTCTCTATCTCTCTCTTTCTCGGTGAAGCTGGTAGTATTTCGTCGTGAGAGGGCAAGGCAGGGCAAGGCACCGCTCCTTGTAATGCTGCTGGCTGTTTGGTAGAGCAGGGGCTAGGGGATCCCGAGATAATTCCTCGCAACAGCTCTGACAATACAACCGCATAAATACAGTAGCGTCTGTTATTTCCTTCCGTAGTGTGGGATAAACCAAGTGGCCTCACCTCCCGCGGCTTGTGATCCCACCCTCCCTTACCTGCTACCGTTTCGGCCTCCTGGGTCTAGGCTTGGGCCCCCTTTTTATTACGGCGTATACGGCGTTATCCCTCCTGAAATACTCGTAGACGTATACTCTAAAACTCGTCTTCGTGACAGCAAAGGTTGTTTCCCGAAGGTCTCCCACGACTTGCTCTGGTCGCTGAGCGGAAACTCGTTGAATTCTCGGTACGCGTACTGGGCCTCCGATCTTCCCGTGACCAAACCTTCGCCCCCTGAGCCGGGTGCTACGATCTAAAGTAGCCTCATGTACCGCCACGCCGCCTTGGAGATTTTTCCAGTATGCCTCATGTGCATAATGGTCGCCAGCGACTCTCCTGCTAAGGCGCAGAGCAATCCTCAGCCCGACCTAAAACAGTGCCATCGAGAATGCTTGCACCTCGCCCCCCTCTCCTTAGCATACTTCTTTAGAGTAGCTGTCACATACTTTGCCGAAATAGGACTCGAGCATCTTACAACAGTTTCGCTCTGTTGTTAGGTTATATGGGAAACAAACCATTAAAAACTTTCGACCTGTCCCATCCGGCGTGGTTTCCCACCTCCAAACACTTATTTACCGCGCGAATCGGGCACGTTGCTACACATTCCTCCTCGTACGGACCTGTGATTAGGTTGATCTGAACCGTCTCGAAAAGTTTTCCCACTGGAAATCAAACATCAGAACCGTGCGGTGGGGCAATCGCAAAATGCGCTGTATGAGCGTCCTGATAAGCTCATCGCCGCGTTTCGTCGTGCTGAACGCGGCGGTAAAGAGGGCGATGTCGCGCGCCAGCACCAGCTTGTTGAGCGTTGATGCCGCACGCTGCAAGCGTGCCTGGTGTGAACTTATCATGTCAAGAAAGGGTGGAATCGCCAGCCGCGGGAGGTTAGGCCACTTGGTTTATCCCACACTGCTAATAGAAGAACAGACTCTAATTATAGTGCTGTTGTGTTGTTAGAACTGGTGCAAGGAATGGTATCAGAATCCGCTAGCCCCTGTTGTACCAAAGAGGAAGTATAGCAAGGAGTACTGCCTTGCTCCCTCACAATCAGTTGCTACCAGCTTCACCGACAAAGACAAAAAGAGAAAGGCGGAAAAGCTTGGAAAACACCTGACGCGTCCAAGCACACCCCAGCACCTTCGGCTCCGGGAGTTTCTATATACGTGTTTCACAACACAATTCGACTCGTACGGCGAATTATAAACAAAAAAAAAAACTTAGAAAAAACCAAATCGTCTACGCACGGCGAGTTACACCCCCCATTTGTTTTCTCGCCTCCTGCGAAAACGAAACGCGCAACTAAAGGTTACGGCTCCGGCGGAAATTCCGAGCGTCCAAAATCGTTGTAAAGCGCTGCTCGAAACGAGCCCTGTGGTGACTGTTGCGCCAACGGTTATTTCGACCCAAATGTTGCGCCTGCGCGACAGCGCAACCAGGCGCAAGAGCTAATTATTGCCGCGGTAGACGGCCGCAGCAAACACACACAACAAACAGACGCAAAACAAAACAACCCCCCCCCCCCCCCCCCTGAAATTGCACGTTTCTCCCTTTTTGAGACTACGACGTATTGATAAGCTGTTCCTGGTTCTTCAACAGTGCTGTATGATGAATAGTTCCTACGTACTCTTGTAGGATCCCGGTTGAATTTCTTCCCGCAATGCTGTAGGATTCCTGGTTGAATTTCTTCCCTCAATGCTGTAGGATTCTGGTGGGAATTTCTCCCGTAACGCTGTAGGATCCTGGTTGAAGTTCCTCCCGCAATAGCGGACGGTCGAGGGTCCTGCACACACACACGAAGCGCCGTAGCCGTTACAAAGGCAAGGCATTGAAAATCGACTGGCTGCGTGTTGTACGGCTACTTATGTATGTAGTGCTGTGCTGTTGGGTAATTCTTCTGTGGCGCCGTAGCTTCTTTGGAAATACAAAGTAATGGACGAAAGCGGGACAGGCTACCGAAGCAGAGGGAGTCTAGGTTTCATACACGTGCTCCTGCGAAGCATCCACGAGGTTGCTGAACTTAAATTCAATTTCGCCGCTCGTGTTCTACTATACGTCCGCGTCGGTATAAAGTTGAACTACCACTCCGTGGAGCTTGGAGCTGGTGGTTTCGGTGTGTATTACTTCGAGCTTGGAAGATAGTTGCAGCGAGAACAGCACGCGGCTCGCCCTCTCTCTTGCTGGTGATGATGGTGGTGGCGACTTCTCTTGCTGGTGGTGATGGTGTGGTACATACCCCGCAGCCGCCAGCTGCCGCTGCCTCTCGCGTCTGCTTTCTGGTTGTAACGTGCGCATACGAAAACGTATGTACCCGGTACAACTTGAGTGGTGCTCTGTTACTCGTAGTCTAAACTACTGCTGTAGACGTTAACCCGCAAACATGTACTGAAATATACAAATGTAAATATCCACATGAATGTATCGTATCGTGCCCCTCTGTCGTTAAATCGGTTCATTACAGTATCTTCGGCCTTCTTTGCTCTCCTTCCTACGACAATATTATTACTGTATCTACCACCCATTAACTCACACAAGTATCTCGTGTCTATGTAGGTCGACTTACCCGTATAGTGCACGTACGTTAGATATGCATGCTTATTACTGTACTTAGATCGGAGTAGGTACGAAAATATCGCCAATGGAATGAGCATTTAGTTTTTTTTTTAAGCTTCGCCCAGCTGCTGTACACAGCACAAACAGAGCTGCACAGAGGCCTGCAGTGTGGTATCAACTACTACTGTACTACTGCTGCACGGACATCTGATGTGTGTGCCTTGTTCGATGTCAAGTCGATACAAGGCCCAGCACACGCGCCACGAACCTCGGCCGGGGTCCGCACTGGCACCGTGGTGTACACGCGCCCCCCTTGTGTGTCAGGAAGCCGAGAGCGCTAGAGAAGACGGGTGGCTCGAAGAGAAAGTATATTTTATATACCTGGTACTGTAGTGCATTATACATACACTGGGTAGCTTCAGCATTGCTGATAGCGCTGGAAATGTGCAACTGTTGGACCGCCCCTACTCGTGTTGTATTGGTGGTATATCATCGGAGCTTGCATCACGTAGCGTTGGGAATACGCAGATATACGGCCACCCGCCTCGTGTCCCCTAGTCGCGCTGGAGTTATCGTTTCCATCGTAAGCTCGTACGTGTTGCTAGGAAGTGCATACCTCGCCCCCCCCCCCCCCCCCCCCCCCTCGCAATGAATTGGACGCTGTCATCTTTATGCAAGAAAGTCCACCTCACGAGCGGCTTCTAGTAGGATACAGCTCATCCATCATGTGACTTGCCGAATACCTCACGGTGTGCGGTGCAAGCAATGCCTGCCTGGTATATGAAACCCCGACGTGCTCCGTCCCGGCATTGAAGGTGTGCGAGGGCATTTTATCCTACGACTTCGAGTATGCGCGACAACGGGTAACCCTCACCCCCTCCCCTCTACCCGTGTTGGACGCTTGGCTTTCGTCGCCCACAGGTTACGGCGTGCTCAGCGCTGTACATGGCCACCAACCCATGGTTCTTTTTCTACGACGCAGACAAGGGAGAAATCTGTCCCTACACGTGAGCCTTACGCTGACACCGACTGACGCTGCCGCCGAGCGCGGGGCAATCGCTGGTCGCTAATTTAGAAGATCGACCCCGATTAGGTTTAATAGAGCGAGCTCGAAGCTCCGTTTTCCGCTGAAACCTGAACCGCCTAATTTGTAGTAGTTTGTGGTATTAACAACCTCGTGTAGTCGCTATTGAACAATGGTCACAACAAGAGTACATACTGCCCTCTAGTAGTCGCTATTGAACAATGGTCACAACAAGAGTACATACGTAGGCTATAGGTATTGCCGACGGTGTACCTGATCATCTCTGGACTCCACCCGGAGAAAGTGGCCACCGCCTTCCATCCTATCCCGCCCGCCCGCTCGCTCCTATGATCGTTATATGTGCATACCACCTGTTTTCTCGTCTTGCCAGTGTAATCTGCGCAACAACCCCTCTCGAGCTGGCGCTCCTCACGGGATCTCGTATGTCCGCGGGGATCCTGTTCGCGAGCCTCACGATTGCCATCTTCTCCAAGAACTACGCCACCCGGTCGTACGTCCACCACTCCTGGCTGGGCGCCGTACTAGACTTCGAGCCGACCCACGATGTCCACACATGTGAGCGCAATGAAGTAGTGCTGTGTACGGTACAATTATGTTGCCATTTCACACCACATAACGTCGTGGGAAAAGGGGTTTCCATTGGTAATCGATGGCCTCTCCGGGTTACAAATATATTGGTCAGCGATCACGGAGGGGGGGGGCGAGCACGGTATCTGTGTTTCATGCAAGGTCGCCAATAATTCGACACGTTACTGATACCACTGTAGAAATAATGGGTTTCCATTTTCCACCGTTGGCAGTCCTGGTCCTAAGAAGCACGGCGGCAGCGGCTGGGGGGGGGGGTGGGGGGGGGGGGCGGGTGTACTTCAATTTCATGCCTGGCCGTAGTCGTATGACCATAGACCGGTCGGTTGGGGTCGGGGGGGGAGACCACGAATGCAACAGTCGTTGCAGAGGGGGGCGGCGGGGCCTGTGTCGTCAAAGACGCGTGCTTCCCTAGGGGTGTATATCTCCTGACGCATGCTACGATAGAGGTGCACCATGTTTTTGCCTTCGAAGGGTGGTCACTTGAAGAGCGCTATACCTCACCCCGAACTGATTTTTGAGGAAAGTGAAAGTGCTATCTGATTAGCAATCCCATGCCCGAAGCATACAAGGAACAAGATGGCCACAAAAAAATGACAGTCCGCCCATTTTTGGTGAAGCAGCTCGATCACTCAGAAATAATTTCAGCCAAAAAGTGCTATCTCTATCTTAGCACGCATCTCCTACAGTGAGTGTCCCTAGGCTCCTCAAGTAGAATCAAGATGAACAATCCCATGACATAATGTGCAACGAAATTATGTCCCCAATGAAAAACCACCACGTCCAATTGCGGTTACTCACGCTAATCCCCAAACGTATGACTCGCAAGTGTCCACGGCATGTGTCACGTCCTGAAAACTGCATTCACCATGTGTTTATGTCCCTTGTCTGCTGCCTTTGTTTTGTTTCGCCCCGGCTATTCCGGGGCTTTCGTGCCTCGCCTCGCGTGCTCCGCGCTCGTTCGCGAAACAGACTTCGGATACCTGACCCTCATCTCCGGCTACGAGCACGGCCTTCTGCACTGCGCCCGTCACATCGTCGCGGGAAATTCGGAGCTGATCTACGACACGGACAACGGTCGCTCGGGCATGGTCGCCTGCCTCCTGCTGCTGCCCATCGTGTTGCCCATGAAGTTCGAGTTCTTCAGGACTAAGGTGGGGAGCGGGTCGCTAACTCTGCGGATGGGGGTGTGCTCTAGTGTACATTAGTTGGACAACATACGGGCCCACCCATGCGCTATGCCATCGTCGAGCATGGGTAAGCCCTTGGTTGATCATGTTCGACCACAGCCCCACCCATGACCGACCATGGTCAACCATGACATGCCTCATGAGCCGACCCATGATAATATATCGGCCCAAGGCACGTTCCATGGCAGCAACCATGAGCCCGTGGACTGTGTCATAGACCACTCCATGGGATGCACATACTCCATATCGCAGTCCGTGCTGCACCATAGACCACTCCATGACTTAGGCCCGGTGCTATGTGTTGGTCGACCATGGCAGCGTAGATACATCGTCCATGGACCAAACCACAAAAACAAAACACATCCATGACATGTGTACCATGACACATGCTACAAATCGAAATCATTCATGGGGTATATACGCCATGGTGTATGTTAATGGTGGCGGGTCGTAGGAAAATCCCAGGACCTGGGGTTTTCCATGGACACTCTCATGGGTTTTCCATGGCACGTGTCATGGTATATTGATAGTGTCAACCATGGCGCTCAACATGGAGCGCCCCTAACCCCACCCCTTGACCGAACCCAACGTCGACGACTGTTTCACCCACGACCGACCGTGTGATCGATCGCCCATGGACGATGGACGGCCCCATGGACGACGACATGGTTCACCCCATGGGCCCGTCCATCGGCCGTCCCATGATCGGCTACGGGCTTGCCCATGACCGGCCATGGCTCAGCCCATAGACGGGTCCATGCAGGGGGCCATACTGCATGGGTCGGCCCATGATCGGCCACGGTGTTTTGCCCATGACCGACCATGGCATGCCCCATGGGCTGTCCAACAAATGTGGATCATTGGGGTCTTGGAATGGTCCATCTCCAAACTGAAAGGGTCTATCGTATGCGTCTGGCGTCGCCTGGTCGCGAGGCACCTTAGAATGCTGGAAAGAGCTCAGTAGCCCCAACTATCACCCCAAAGTCCTGTTGTCGGTGCGCAATACGTCGCAGGTCCCTTTCTCCCAAGAAAGAGCTTCGTCTTTCACCCAAACTCAAACCTGGACAAAATAACGTACGGCAACGCGATGAAAACCGTGGGGATAGGGCTCACTACCTGTAAATATCTTTAGTACTGTAGAATATTTCGAACGAAACAGGCAAAATCTGTAAAGGGGTTTCCGAATAAACATGAACATATAGGGCAGTTCCTCTGTTGAGGAGCGAAATCGCAACAGATTCCCCACCTGTCGTATACACTTGGCTCCTACGGCATTGCAGAGGCACTACCCAACGTTGTCACGTACCGTGGACACAATCAGGCATAACACCAACTTACTGTAGTACGTATCGTATCGTTGTGTACATACGAAGTATGTTGCCACCGAAAAAGGCTTCCGATGAACGTTCGGTGTCGGTTTCGCGTTGAACGCCTCCCCCAAACCCCGCTTCTACCCGTCGAGGTTACTGCCGGCTTTTTGTTTCGTATTGGCTTTGCGGAGGCGTTACGTGGGTGGCTCTGGGTGCAATTGGCCCGGCACGAATAACTACTATTGGTACTGCTGTATGGTGTCCGATAAGGCCCTCGAGGGTAGGGTCTAGAGGGAAAGGGTGCTATACACGTTTATCCCCAACGTGATGTGTTTGTGGTGCTATGTACAGCAGCAGTATCTATCGCAAAAGCCCTTCCCCCGTCACATGTGCGCTACCGCCTTGAGTGAACCGCTATTATAATCGTCGATGGAATTGCAGATGACGTTCGAGTTCAGGAAGGCCATGCACATGCTGTTCCTGCTGATGCTCGTGGCGATCTGCTTCCACAGCGTGGTGTTCCGCTTCGTGGGCTCCATCCTCATCGTGTGGTACATTCTCGACCGCCTTTACTTCACCACCAAGCAGTGAGTGTGCGCACAGTACTGTAGTACATGCTGGCACCTGGTCGTTTGTTGGGGGACCTGGTTCCAATAATTGTTTTGCATATCATGTACTGGTTGTGTGTAGGGGCTGCAATATCGATGGATTCGTAATGCAGCTACTGCTGTAGTGTCGTATTGCTTATCTCTGAAGCTTATGGAATGGCGCACGTCGCGGGCAAAGGTGGATAAAGTAAGGCCGCACGCACAATGGCTTCAGCTCGGCCGATGTGTACTGTCTTGTGGACGGCCGGAAAGTGTGTAGTGTACCACGGGATCCACACATCAGTGCGTGGGGGGGGGGGGGGGGTTGGTGGGCGAGTCGCATGGAGGGTGAGCTGCATCCTGCTAAGAACCGCCTCTGAGGCGGACTTGCATATGGACAACAGCTTCAATGAGTTAATTTAATTTCTGGTGTGGCCACTTCCGGAGACAGGGGGGGGGGGGTCTGGATAGACGCGACTGAGAGAGCATTCCGGTTGGTGGACGAGAGCCAAACACAGAATATACCTGGTATGTGAGGTGAAACATCTATAAGTAAAAGGGTAAAGTTTCCTGCCATGTATCAGGAGGACTACTGAGTTTAGTGTCACTGACGTCCAAACATGGACCGTCAGCACGCCGAACGCACGCGTGACACTACATTACATTGAACTCTGTTTGATTTCGGAACTCGCTTGTAGAATTGTTTTTTAGAGTGTATCTCCCGATGTATGTACAAGCACGCCACCCTGACTCCAGAAACTCCACATTCGAGACGCCTGCTTGTTGGACATGTCGCGAGCGTCGAAGGCCACAAGGCTATGTACGGAAAAGGGGCCCACCTCTTCTCGAGATGCTTTTATTTCAGCCTCTTAGAGGCAGTACTCGGCCGAGTGACCACCCTACTACTGTATTTGCTTGCAACTTTTACGCTTATTTTATTTCGCCACGGAGTATGCACCCGCCATGAGGTTGTTGTTTACGCTGCGCCAACAACACATTTTCAAGTGCAATATTAAGGGAAGTATATACACACAGCGGAAAATATAAACGGGGGTAGTAGCCCCCCTACCATTGATGGACCGGTCCGAATTGGAAGTCAGTCACCACAAGAACTTTCGGTGGCCTTACTACTGTAGATTGGAAAAGATAGACGGCTGCTGTTTGCACGTCTCAAAATGTGGTGGATCGATCGACTATTACCATCCATGTTTGACCTTGTGCAAGAATCCACCATGAATCTTGAGGTGTGTTGCGGTGCTTCTTTAGTCTCCATATCCTAGCTCTTCTCTATCGGCCTACCCATATGTCTGGTGACAGGTACGACGACAGCACGTGGGCTTGGGTACGTCTGAAGTAGGTTCATCATGCAGTTCGACTACTGTTGCGTAAATATTCCCGGTTATGATTTTTGCCTTGGGTGTCTTCTTTATGGCATTGTTTATGAGTGTGGTCGACGTTGATTGAATCTGATTGGTGCACATTGTATAAACTCAAACGTGAAGCGTTTGGCACACCTACCATACCCCCCCCTCCCACGCCCTCTCTCTCCCTCTCCCTCTCCCTCTCCCGCTCTCTCTCCCTCTCGCGCTCTCTCTTCCTCTCCCTCTCCCTCTGCCGCTCTCTCTCCCTCCCTCCCTCTCTCGGTCCCACGCCGTCCCCTATGCTCCCGTCTGCGAAACATTTTCTTTTGCCAGGACCTTCCTGATTGGCCACCCTGTTTTCGAGCCGGTGGGCAAAGGGACCATGGTTTCTTTCGACCTGCCTGAGTGAGTGCCTGTACAACGTGCTACGGTAGAGACGTGCACCCATTTGTTTCTGAGCCTGATTTCTGAGCCCAAAAACTAATTTTTATGTAAAAGAAAAGCGCAACTCGATGAACAATCCGCATGGCCCGGGTATACGCGGAAGCATATTCGCACCATAAAATGACATTCTGACGAATTTAGGGTATGGAACACCGTCATTCAGAACGTTTTTTTAAGCCAAAAAGTGCTACCTCTATCGTAGCACGCGACGCGTGCTACGATAGAGGTAGCACTTTTGGCTGATTTTTTTTCTGAATGATCGGGCTCCTTAACCCAAATTCGTCGGACTTTCATTATTTTGTTGCCATATTTTCGATAGTATACCTACTAGCTCATGGGATTTTTGGTCGGGTAGCACTTTTGCGTTTTTGCAAAATCGGTTTTCGGGTGAGGTATGTTTTAGCCCCTCAAGTGATAATAAGTGACCACCCTTATATGGCAGAAACATCACGGTGCACCTCTATCGTAGCATTCGTCACGTGTCGCCTTACGTCGCCGCCTTAGAAGGGCGTAGCTTTGTCAAGGACGGGACAGCCAGTATAGCGTTTTTCGAACACGAAAACGCTTACTATACACGAAAAAGATCCTCTGCTAAAGTGGACCCACGGTTTCGGAAATAGATTTCCGAGATTATTTTTGTTAAGGAAATATATTCTAACTTGTCACATACCTCGGACAGATTATGGATCCCCACTATATGATCTATACAGCAGTAGATATCTCATGGAAGATATATGCCCTATCGTGTATGATCTAGCTCATGCTGCCGGGTGGGACTCGCATATGTAGTCCGCATGATATGGGACTTGCTTTCTGTTCTCTTTCGATCTGTATGATGCTGATCCTCCACAACAACCTCTCACGACGACAGGTGATGATCTAGATGATCTGTACTGTAGATAGATAAGATAGATCGTGGCCTGCCCGAGTTTTGTTATGAAGGATAGTCTCCATACTTTTATGTAGACTTATCTGGACCATGATCCGTCCAGGGTGTCGAGCGTTTTTCAATGGCGAAAAGACGCATGCTACGGTAGAGGTAGCACTTTTTGACTGAATCGTTTTCTGAACGATCGGGCTCCTTAACCCAAATTCGTCGGACTTTTTATTTTTGTGACGAATAGTGTTTCAGAATATACTTCGGTCATGAGATTTCGCATCCGGCAGCACTCTTATTTTCCTCCAAAACCATTTTTTCGGTGAGGTATGACGCTCCTTAAGTAAGTAGCTCAGAAAAAACATGGTGCACCTCTATATCGTAGCATGCGTCAAAAGGTGACCCTCACGCCCCCCCGACAACGCTTTCTCTCTGGCCGGAGACCCTCAACCCCAAAATGTGCCCGTTTTCCTAACGCTATCCATCGGCTTTTGCATCGGGTTTTGTATTGTAACAGGGGATACTCGTTCAAGGCTGGGTCTTACATCTACGTCAACTCTCCCACGATCAGCCGGAGTGAATGGCACCCCTTCTCCATCATCGAAGTGCCGGGCCTGCCCCCTAGGGCGGCTTTCTTCGCCGAGGCGGTGAGTCGACAACTCCGCTAATCATAGGGGGACGCGTGCTACGATAGAGGTTGCGCTTTTTGCCTGAAATGTTTTCTGTATTACGGAGCTCCTTTAACTCGAAATCGCTGGAAATGATTTATCGTGTTGATACATTTTTCATTTTTCAGGGGCAGTTTCGTCGGGTAGCACTTTTGTTTTTGCTCCGAAAACAGCTCTTGGGCGAGGCATGGGGCTCCTGTACTATAATCAAGTGACCAAACCACCCTCATAATTTTTAGGGTGCACCTCTGTCGTAGCACGCGTCAGGGACGCACGTAACGATAGAGGCGCGCACCATGTTCTTTCTGAGCTCCTCAACTAAGGATCTCCATAGTAATACGGGGGAGTCACTGAACTGTATCCTTAACGAGGAATCAACACATAACACACGCGCGAACGTCTTGGTTCTAAAATCGAGTAGTAATTACCACACGGTTCCTAGTACATCACGAAGCCCACACGAACAATACAAAATAACATATAGAACACACATCCTACGCAGCTCGCAAAGTTGAGTATCTACTATTCAATCGGTTGTACTCACAGCTGACGTGCGAGTATTTATAATAATTTTATTTAACAGTTAAGTCGCCGAAACAATGGTTTTGGAGGAACGTAAAAGTGCTCGTACCCCGATAAAACGTAAATATACGACTGTGAAAAATATTGTAACACAAAAACGAAAGTCGGACAGACTTGGGGTTGAGGGACCTGATGATGCAGAAACCGTGTCAAGCCAAAACGTGCTCGTACCTCTCGCCTAGCACGCGTCTACAGTTAGTCGAATACGTAGGCATGCGTCAAGCGGGGTACATATTTTATAGAGCAGATACGTTTGTTTGGACGAACACGACGTTTACGGACGGAGGGAGGGAGGGAGGGAGGGAGGCTCCTTTGATTTTTTTTTCATGATATCTACTGGACGCGTGCGTGCTACATACGAGGTACGTACAATACATACGCGTATGGTAGAGGGGTGCAGCAGCAGTACGATAGGATCTTTGCTTTTCTGAGGTTCACGATTTTTGGTGGGGGCTCTCTATATATACCTCTTCGACGCTTGCTGCGATAGGACATTGGCCTTTCGGTACAGTTTGGCCTCAAAACATGCTGACTGACTGCCGTGTCTTCTGGAACCGAAAGGAAGTACTGCTGCTGTACGATGTTTTGAGTACGGTACCCAATGTTGCCGAACCACCATGTTGTTATTTGTGTTTTTACACGTTTTTTGTACACCTGCTGTGTTACCGTAGGCCATCGGATTGCATTTTCTTGTCTTCCCAAGAGTCAGCTTCTGTCATGGCGTTGTCGGTCGTGTTGACCGTCGTGGGTATATACTCGGTACACTTGGTATGCTTCAAATTGAGGTTGTTGGTGAGGTGTGTGGAGATCTCCGAAGTGCGGAAAAGCACCATCGGAATTTAGGTGCTACCCGATAATATGCGAGCACGCATCTCGACGCCTTTAGTTTCGTTGTCGTCCTTGGGCGCGTCGTAGTTATTCGTGACTTTGCTCCCCGTCGTATTTTTCCTTTTCGGCCAGCATCCAACATCAGTCACATTTTGAATATGACACATATAGCTGAACGTATGTATCATCTACTGCTGCATATTTACCTTGTAACGTTGTCACCGCCTCTAGGTGGGAGACTGGACGCAGGAACTGTTCAGCCTTGGCCTCAGCCAGCCCCGCCTCCCGCTGTGGATCACCGCGGCACAGCCCAGCCTCATGGAGAAGTCCATTTACTTCGACAACCGTGAGACGACTTCGACACACTCTTTCTTTCATATGTACCGATAAGGCATGCGCCTTACGGGGCAGCTCGCCTGAGGAGCCCGTAAAAACGTTATACGCCTTTGTCGTGGGACTCAATACACTACTGCAAGTGCATGTCAGAGAAACATGCATACCAGACGTCGATTGCGAGTGTCATGGGTGACCTATCTTCTGTACATGTATGGCTGCATCGTGTGCATGGGTGGGCGACATTGACGAAATATCGACTTGGAGATACGAAGCATTAATAGAAGGAAACGATGTACAACCCCCCCCCCCCCCCCCCCCCCGCGCGCGCGTTTTTGCGACCAATGTCGTCAGTATACCTCCCTGCGTTGGGCGCTGCATGTGTATGGCGGCGTGTTTCGCCCAAGAAACAGTCGTGCCGGTATGCATGCGCTGGAGCGGCCTTCATTCCCGATGATCCCCCCCCCCCCCCCCCCGGCGCGTTTTTGCGACCAATGTCGTCAGTATACCTCCCTGCGTTGGGCGCTGCATGTGTATGGCGGCGGGTTTCGCCCAAGAAGAACCAGTCGTGCCGGTATGCATGCGCTGGAGCGGCCTTCATTCCCGATGGCCCCCCCCCCCTCTACCCGCCCTGTACGTCCGAGCGTGTTACCAAGAACGCCCCCCACCCCCCTCCGAACGCTGTCTCGGTCGTTTCGTCTTCTGGACAGTTGTGCTGGTATGCACCGGAGCCGGGATCACCCCCGCCGTCTCCATCATCGAGAGGTGGGCTTAGTGACCTTGCCTTGCCCTGTCCTGGGGCTTCCCGTGGGAACTAGCGACGCACCAACTGTTATTATAAATGACCTGTTCTACTTTAGGAGACGAAATATAGGATACCTATATATATATATTTATCGAGCTGAACGCGTGTGCAGCCTCATATTAGTGTTCTGTAATTGCGGCTCGTCACGACGCGCCTTCCGTTCGCGTGTGGTTTGTGTGAATGGCCAAAATAGCATTTCAATGACCTGTCTCGACCTCTCGCCAGCTGTAGTCACCGCGCCAATTGCGCCCCCCTGTTGAAGCGCCACGCCATGGTGCGCCTGCAACAGCGCGGCCGTACCGAAAGCATGCACACGACCCGAAACGCGCGCGAATGCCTGGAGGGCACGACGCTTCAAAAACATGGAGGTGACCATACCTGGGGGGAGAAAACACACCCAAATCAAACGCACCCAAACCAAACCAAACCCCTCTCGATTATCATGTCGCCGCTCTTTTAGCACTGTTGCTCTGCCCTGCGTCTCACACCGATCTCTAAACGTCGTGCGTGCCCTTTTCCGCCGTGCGTGTGGTTGGTGTTGTCCTCCGTGCTCAACCCCCCGTACCGTACCCCTGGGCCTGGTAAAAGGTTTGCCTCGAGGAAGAACATCCACCTCATGTGGATGTCGAGGGACGGAGGAATAGTCGCCCTCTTCGAGAAGACGGTGTGTACAGGGGCGCGTCCAAGGATAGGGGTAGAATTTTTGGAGCAAAGCTGAAACGTTTCCTCTGAATGATCGGCCTCCTCAGCCCCAACACGATCGGATTTTTCTTTCTGCTGTTGCAATTTTCGTTTCATTGTGTACTTTTTAAGGCCACGGGACAAATCCGATCGTGTACGAGCTTGGCCCTTTTTTATTTTCTTCCAAAATCAATTTCTACTTGTTATCAGTATGAAGCTTCTTCAAGTGACCCACCCCTCAGAAAATTGTCTGTATGCAGGTGCCTACGATCGTAGCGTGCGTTAAAGGGATCACGCCACACGCCACAGCAGTCGTCGGGCATAGCATAGTATAGCCAGCGCAACCCTAGTCATGATGCACCAAGTCGTCGTTCATCCCGATCCCGGTAGAAGTCTCTGGAAAAATCGCCCGAGAGGAAGCGCAACCGCCCATGAGCTTGCAAGCGTGCCGCCACAAGCACGAAGAGTAGGATCGGATTTGCGTCCCGTGCCGTACGATTGAGTGCATACCTTGTATAACAAAAAAAACATCGGACGTTACATTTCCCCTCAGAAGACCCACGAGGGCTGCGTATAGTAGTTAAAGTTGGGCTTGCACACGCGTGATACGTGTTGATGAGGTGCCGCGGTAAGAGGGCTCTTGATGTGACAACCTTCAGCGCAAACTACAGATATATATACAAGCCTACCGGCGTTGTAGGGATGCGAGGGTCTATGGTCATACGACTGCGGCCATGCATGGATAACGGGTACACCCCCTGCCGTGCCGCGAGTCGTAGTAAGATACGGCTCAACCTTTCATGCGACTCGCCGAACACCTCACGGCCCTTCGCGCTTGGTGTAAGCGAAT
Source organism: Saccharina japonica (assembly GCA_008828725.1). Lineage (NCBI taxonomy): Eukaryota > Phaeophyceae > Laminariales > Laminariaceae > Saccharina > Saccharina japonica. The sequence continues at coordinate 173,065 of MEHQ01000974.1, read as the reverse complement.
GTCCGCCCCTGGTCGGCGAAAGTCCGACCAGGCGTGCCCCGTCCCGACGTTGTAGGGATGCGAAGGTCTTATGGTGGTATGCGGTTACACCTCTTCATGACATGAGTACACGCCCCCCCCCCCCCCCTTTCCCTGTAGCATGGTTTTGACTTCAATTAACGCAACACGTGGTCCCGGGGCGCGTTTTCGTTTTTCTCGCGCCGAGCAGCTGAAGAAGGTCAACAGCACGGTTCACCTCACCGGAAAGCCGGAGGAAAACACCAAGAAAGCTCTGACCAGGCTATTCGCGACTTCGGGGGGGCGTGTGAGGATCTGTGTATATAGGCGTTTTTTTTTTAAAACACGTTATTTCACACATCGGAGACTGATCAGACCCGGCATCCCCTTAGTATGATGTACGTCAGCCAAAGATGTCGGGAGACAGGACTTTCAACCCTTGACAGACAGCAGGTTTGCCTTGACATGCCGTGACTGACACCAAACTACTAGGTTTTAGTGTGGAACACTTCGGCCCTACACCTTGACAGCGCATGTTTTGCCTCGCTTGACATGTCTCCCTACATCTTTGACGTCAGCCGTAGTTCCTTCGGGGCAAGATGGACCTCTGGTGGGTTATGGTCGGCACGATCTAGTATGTTGGTCTTGTTTTGCCTGGGTGGGATCTGTATCACACGGATCTTGCTCGTGTGTCTGCCGGGTGGGATGATGTTTTGTAGATAAGTGCCGTCGCCTCTTGTACGTACGACATATCAGCACAAAAAAATAGAGGATACCGCGTGTGCCTCGAAGGTGAGAAACTGATTAGTGTCTTGAATTACAGTAGCACACATTCATTTTAGTTTTTGTTCCTCTTTTTGTATGGACGATCTGATGTGTAGTTTGTGAAACGTCCGATGCCGGTACAACCTTTGTTCTTTTCGTCTGAGGAAAACATGTGGATACTTGTATATTCGAGCGGCATTGATTTTCCCTGTGAAGTTTCTTAACGTTGACGGTCACTATGAGAAAGGAAGAGCCGCAGCATCCCTTCCAAGACAACGGGACTAAATAAATACCCCCCCCCCTCCTGGTTGTGCCGCTCTCTGGACTGCTGCGCGCCCGGTGCTTCGCTGTTGTCCCCTATCCACGACACAACTGGTGGGGATCCACAAAATACCTGGTGGGATACTGCTATGTTTCAGGCCACTCCGTCTTTCCGTAAGGCCGCCTGGTCGGTCATCAGGAGCAATGCCTTCGCGCCCAAGTCACAGCCAAGGTTAGTTTCTGCCACCACCCTGTTCGGAACCTAAAAGCACAGTTTGGGTACACCTATTCATAGCAGTACTCTTAAATCATTTATATTTTTCAATTTTAAGCTAACACTGCTTTATCGCAAACGTACAATGCAACTATGATATGCTGTGAGTGCGACGACCGATGGAGGTTGTTCATACTGAACAAGTAAGTTTAACCCGCTGCGTGTGACGCGCCGGTCGTTTAGAAAACGCGTGTTTTTATTTTTTCTTCTTTTTTTTATTTTTTATTTTTCGTTTATTAAAGGGCATCCCCCCAAAAGGTACTCGCGCAGGTATATAGGGCGCCTGCTATCTTAAGGTAGAAGGTAGAGGCCCACCGTTTTGTTCATGAGGGCGGTCACTGGAGGGGCTACTGCTGTAGCTCTGTACGGCAACATACCTCACCGAAAAAATGCTCTTCCGGAGTCATCCCACGGTAGGGGCGCAGCAGGATTTTCTAAGCTCCTCACATGAGGAGCTCAATATCACACCCAAAACATGACTTCGGAAACATTCGCTCACGCAACCCGACCAAACCTTCCAATGCGGTAGTCCGAAAACAAAAATACCAGTAAAATAATAATAGTATCCGGTGGTTACTCGCGTGAAGAGCACAACCGATCAGAAAATGTTGAGCCTAAAAGTGGTACCCCTACCGTGGGTTTACGCCTGGGAGGAGGAAAACAAGCATGTACGATAGAGGTGAACCCCATGTTTTTTTCTGAGCTCGCCTCACTTGAGGAGCGTCATACCTCACCGAAAAAATGATTTCGGAGGGAAATAAAAGTGCTGCCGGATGAACAAATCTCATGACCAAAGTATACTCTGAACGATGTTTCGTCACAAAAATGAAAAGTCCGACGAATTTGGGTTAAGGAGCCCGATCGTTCAGAAAACGATTCAGCCAAAAAGTGCTGCCTCTATCGTAGCCTGAGTATATAACTAAGCATTTCGCATCACAAAAATAGTGAAATTCTGACGGTTTCGGGTTAGTAAACCATTCAGAACTGAAAAAAAATGTCCCAAACAAATTTCAAGTAGTTGTTGCCCAATTTCGTGGGACCTGTTCTTAAGGGGTTAAGGAGCCCTCCGTCATTCCGAAATCGTTTCAGTGAAAAAGTGTCACTGGGACCTCTTATCATCTCGTAGCAAGCGTCGTAGTGTCGCGGTGTTTGAGCAACGGAAGGTACTCGCGCGATGGTAAAGTAGTTTAGTTGTCTTTTGGTTCGACAGCACTAGAACGTACTCGCGCTGGTATGGATGCGTAGCGTCGCGCGGTGTGACTTGACATCATGTGACTTGACATCATCCGAAGGTACACAGGGCCGAAGGTACACAGGGCTTGGTAAAAGTGGACACCATGTTTTTTTTTTTGTTTTTGGCGGTTTGCTCACGGAAGCTCTATACTACTATAGGTAACAGTCAAAAACCGATTTTTGGTGGGGAACACACACAAGGGCTCCCCGATGAGCGAAGAGCAATCCCAAGGCCCCCCAAGTATACAACGAAAAATACGATGGTTGATGGCGCATTCTATCTCAAGGGATCGAGGCACACCTGCATACAGGACGTTTTGTCTGAAGGTAGGTGGTCACTTGAGGAGCTCTATATCTTCTCAAAAAAACCCAAAACCTGATTTTGGACAAAACTAAAAGTGCTATATAATATATATATATATACCCGACGAAACATTCCACGGCCCAAGTATACACTAAAAACTAAGGCAACACAAGAAATAACGAAATTTTCCGACGAACTTTGGGTTAAGGAGCCCTCTCCGTGACTCAGAAAACGTGGCGGTCAAAACAGTGCTACCTATATATTATACCGTGGCACGCGTCCGCACATGATCCGAAATTCTGACGATTTTGAGTTTCGGAGCCCCCCCCCCCCCCGTCACTCAGAAAATGTTTCAGTGAAAAAGTGTCACTGGGACCTCTATCGTTGGAAAGGCGTGACCAGCGCCAAACTAAATGACTCGTATCTGTTGCGCCCAAACCCTGTCTGCGTCGGTCAGGATGGACCCTATGAGCGAGGAGGGCGACGGGGGCGAGAAGAAGTCCGCTACGCCCGACACCAGCGTAGGACGGGCGATCGTAGACGAAACGTCGGCCTCAGCGAAGAGGATTGACTTGGTGAGACGAGCCTTGCTGTATGGCGGGGGGGAAGGGGGGGGGGTGCTTGCATGCTGGTCGTACACAAGTGCCACGACCGTGATCGTTGAGCGCTTGTCGAGATGACCCACCACGTCCACTGTTCTGCCCTCGAGAGCCCTCGACTCTGCCGGACACCACACTAATCCAAATAAAAATGCTTGCATTTTTGGCTGGCATGTGTCGCATGGGCTGTTGCTTCACCATTGGTCACCCATAAAATATTATCAGAAAAGCAGAGATCCAACGAAAAGTAAACAAGGAACACGTGTAAAAAAAACGCCAAACAAGGTGCCTGGCTTATCAGGCGCGTACCAGACAGAATGTTGTGCAAGCATTTTGTGCAAGCACGAGGAGCACGATGGCCCCTCAAGGGATCTAATCTAACAGCAATCGAGAGCGTTGCTGCTCTGTTACTCTGCCGCCTGTTGTTGTTGGTGCAGTGGGGCGGTCCTCGAACTGGCTGGAAAGCGTGAGGGAGGTGGGACCGTGAGCTACAAATGCTTGGTTAGCACCTACTTTTGATTAGGGTCCTCACCTGAAGACCTCTTACAGATATTTATATTCCCCCCCCCAGCATTCGATTTTCAAACAAGCGTGTAGCCCCTTAAGAACTGGTACCACGTATTTGCGGACAAACTACTTGGAAAAATTAGTGTGGGGTGTGTGTTTTCCAGTTCTAAATGGGTTAAGCTAAAAGCCCGATACATCGGAGCTCCATCGGTCAGGAAATAGTGAGCCGATAAGCGCCCCCCCTGCCTTTACCTTCATCTGCTTCGGGGGTTGGGCCGTCTAATGACAGAGAGAAGGACGCGAGATATAAACACATTTTATGTGCTCCAGACACCCATACAGACGAAAGCCTCTTCCCTTCAACCCCCCTCCCCACACCCCCTTTGCAATGTGTGCCTCTCGCCGGTGAAAACCCGACGCTGGCTCGTTCCGTTATATACACTGTAGGACTGACACGAGCACCCTTCTCCCTCCTTGCAATGCCTGCGTCTCTCGCCGGAAAAAAAAACTGGACGCTGCTCCGTCCCGCCATACATATGCGCGTAAGGATACCCGGGTTCTATGTATCATGTCGACTCGTACCTACGACCAGATGCATGACACGAGTGCACCCAGACCTTATACGCTTTTCCCCAACGAAAACAAATCTCTTGCTGTCGCCGACGCGGACAAATTTTTATATCCAGGGCCAGCTGCGCCGACGCGGATCGGTCAGGTCGATGTCAAAGCCGGCCAACCCGGTGACGCTGGAGTTCGGCCGTCCGAACATCGGAAAGTACCTCTCCGAGACCTTCGAGAAGTACACCGACATGCCTGTGGACGCGTCTGACGTGGGCGCGAGCACTTCGATGGCTGCCGCCGGAAGGGAGGGGAGGCGGGCGCCTGGGAGAGAGGTGAGGGGACGAATGCTATTGTGATAAGAGGTGCACCGTGGTGTTTCGTCTGAGCTCCTCACCTAAAGAGCCCCATACCTCACCAAACAATTATTTCCGAGGGGAAAAAAAAAGTGCCACCCGGTCAACCATCCCATGAGCTATAGGTATGCGATGGAAAATGTGGCAATAACGAAATGACAGTCCGACGAGTTTGGGTTAAGGAACCCGATCATTCAGAACATGTTTTCAGCAAAAAAACGCCTCCTCTGTCGTAGCACGCGTCAGGGTTCAATACAAACCCGTGTTTTGTTTTCGTCTGGTCTGTCGGCAGATCTGGGACGTATGCTACGATAGAGGTGCACCATGTTTTTGCTGAGTTCCGCACTTGAGGGAGCTGTTCCATATCTCGCCAAAGGAACAATATTCGGCGGAAAATAAAAGTGCTGTTATGGGAACCCTGCGCCGTAAAGTTGTGCCCAGCTGTGACGGCTCCATTTGCTAGAGGAGCCCTGTCCCTTCGTCCAAAATACAGCACTGGCGAAGCACAAACGAAGGAGCCCTCTTCATTCGTCCAAAACACTGGACAAAATAATTTTTAAAAAAAATCAACAATCCCCGTGACCTGTATAGGTATGATAAAAAACAATGCCAAGTATATATTAGACGCATGCTACGGTAGAGGTAGCACTTTTTGGCTGAATATTTTTCTGAACGATCGGGCCCCTTAACCCAAATTCGTTGGACTTTTATTTTTGTGACGAATAATTTTTCAGAGTATACTTCGGTCATGAGGTTTCTCATCCGGCAGCACTTTTATTTTCCTCCAAAATCAATTTTTCGGTGAGGTATGGCGCTCCTGAAGTGAGGAGCTCAGAAAAAACATGGCATACCGCTGTCGTAGCATGCGTCAGTATATGGTGAAAATTGAATGCCATTCCAACGGTATGGGTACTGATAGCTGGTCAGCTGAGGAGCCCGGCCTGTCCGGAGTATGTTCGGCCAATCAAAAAGTGCGACATTATCCACCTCTGGGAGACCAATGCCACCACGACGGTTGGTTAGGGATGGGAGGTGCCTTATATTTCGGAGCTCCACACATGGAAGAGGCACAATACATTTCTCTCCCCAAATACGTATGCCACGACTTTGAAGAATAGTGTTTGCTCCGCCCGCACCAACCTTATTTTCATGCACTGATCCGAAACGAAATACATATATCTACAGTAGTAGCAAATTAAATGTTGATCGTATACCTGGTTTTCAGCTTCGAGGGACAACACGCTTTCCTTCCTTCATACCCATTTTGCCTATTTCAAGACATTCGTTCGTTTTGACACCACAGGGACACGATATACTACGTAGTCACAAGGGGGGTCGTAGATAATTGGACCAAAACATTATTATTAGTGGTAAAATCAGGGAAACTAGTGTATATACTACTTACTAGGTTTCAGTGTGTGTCGTAGGTCCTTTTTCTCCTTTTCTCTCGCATGCACCTGGATTGCTAGCAGGGTAGGTCTTGCCTGTCGTATACCTGGTATGGCGTTGCATTGTCTGCTCTGCTTACTGCACTGAGCGTAGTAACTCTGTGTCGTAGTTTTGTGACCACAGAACTGGTACCTTTTTAGGATGAAGAATCGGCACGGACACTGACTGGGTGTGCTGGATGTCGACGGGTAGAAAGGAAGGTTTAATGTGAAGAACACACACACAACACACATATACTACGAGTATAGGTCCCCCGTAATATTAAAGACGTCATACTAACCGGTGGTAGCTGCTCACTTGAGGAGCCCAACCGGTTTTATTTGAAGGCAAACACGTAAGGGCCCATCTTAACGAGCATGAAATAAATTCAATTTGGAAAAAATAAAATTCAAATTCGCTTCTCAGTGGTCAACACACGCACCAGCACCAAATATTATACCCCAAGATCCTAATCTTTGGTGCTGGTGCGTGTGTTGACCAATGAAAAGCGGATTTGATTTTTTTTTCCAAGTTGAATATTTTTTTTCTTCGTTAAAACGGGCCCTAAACTACAGACCCCTATACCTACCGTTTAAGGGATGAGTCGGGACCCCTTAAACGGGATAAGCGACCAAGATGACGGTATAACTATATGGTTATTGTCAACCATCTAGATGCTGCAGTGTGTCACCAAGAAGTACAAATGGTAGGATCGCGTTGCTCCCGGTGCCTATCTTGGCTCCCTTGCATTGCAGCCCGGACACCATTTTTGGTTTGTTTTTTTGTCCCCCAACCACTCACGCAGTGGCCGTTCCGTCACTAACTTGCGGCGGTGTAGTCGTCACATTTCAGCGTCAAGTTGCCCCTCTGAAGCCCCCACAGAACCGAGGGTGTAATGCCTCTTTCTCTACAACATCGTTGCATGTTGCACGGGTCGCAAGTCACATTTCGTTTTGTGTAGCATGGCCCCATCTTCGTTGAGGTGTGGTGTGTGCGTGTGTGACACCAGCTGCTTACGTGCATACGAAGGCATTCGTTCTTGCGATATGGGGGTATTGTAGCATTGTTTGCCTTGTAAGGCCAATACTAATGTTGCTGACATTGCGGGAGGCTTCTCGGCTGAAGAACTACCCAATAAGGCATGCGCCTTATATGGCATGCCTTATCGTTTTCGTTGAAGACTTGAGCAATGGCATTGATTGCTGATCGCCCTGACTAAGTTGCGCATTTATTTGTAAAGCCAGGTGTATCATACACAATGCGTCATTGGTTTATTTATTAATAGTACGGCCATGTGGTGGGGTTTCGATTTGACTTGGCCCCCCGTCAAGGGACAAACATGTTCTGTGGAGGCATACTATAAGGGGTTTCCTAAACGTTTGTCTGCTGCGCCCTCCGCCATGTATGTCGCCTCTTCTTCTTCATCTTCTTGCTTCGTTTTTTTTCCCCCTGCAGGGTTCGGTGCGACTGGACGAAAGCCAGAAGGTCTCGAAAGAGATGCTCATGAAAGCCGACCACTCCGCCGTCGGGGCTGGAATGAAAAGTGCTAGGGTAAGTCGGCCCGAATCGAGTGCTTAACACCTAAGCGTGGTTGCCGTGGGCGTTGGTTGGCACAGTTTGTATCATGGCAAAAACAATCAAGCCATAAAAAAAAACAAAATCACCCAAAACGGACGCAGTCGTTTGTTTTTTCCCGAACGAGGCGAATCAAGTGTTGCCACCTTGACAGTAGAGGCCGTGGGGGTATGGTTAAGAAGTAATCCCAGAAAAAAAACAGATAACTCGTCAAATCAAAGCCATCCCAGAACAAACGCCATGTCCGTTTGATTCCCCGAACGACGATTTACGAAAGCGCGACACCCAGCTCTCCCTCTCTCTCTGTCTCTTGGAGCACGGGTAGCCGCGTGTCCCCGCTGTGTGAGCGGGGGGGGGGGGTCAATCATGTAACGGACGCCTTTCAACGGATAGCAACCGTCTACTAGTGTATATATATACGAGCAGCGAAAGACCTTAGCAGCGGTGCTGGTACGATCATGTTGCGGCCGTACCGCCGTACCGTTCCTTCGCATCGCAACCAGTGGAACCCGGACTCACAACCATTGTAGGATATCACCCCCCGAATCATGCCGTGGTAGGTGGTATACAGTCGATTTGTCCCACCCCGCTCTGACGTTCAAGAGGGTTGAAACCAAGCCCACCTAGCGGCGCAACTGCTACCAAGCTGTGTCGGTCTTTTGCGATAGCAACGGGTCAGTGTTATACCTACAATTGTTTTCAAAACACTGGTGAAAGCCCTCGGTAAACGTTGACTCCACTGCCTGCTTTTTATCTCAAGTATGTGCCCGTATTATCGTGGTTGGCCGAGGTTCGTGGTAGCGATATGTTCGCTCTTTGTTCTCCACACACAGCCTCGTATGAAGAGCAGAAAAATCGGTTTATATCCTGGTAATACCTGGTCAATTATACCTGGTATATAGCAAAGATGAGTTTCGACGACGAAATGCTCGATCTCACAGCTGTTTTTTGTTTTTGTTTTTAATTTTATTAATAATAATGTATGGTTTCATATATAAATAAGTAGTAACATGTCAAATCCGGCAGCACGCAAGATATAATTATCCCACACAGCTTGAAAATATATACCACAGGTACGAGCAGCAACGAAACCCTCGATCTCAGAAGATACATCATTATCAGCACCTATGGCGAAGAACTCAAGACGAAGACTTGAGAATATTATACTTGCAAAACAGTAAATGTGCACATGGGCCATATCTCGGTAGAGGGGTTCCACGCCTTACTACCCGAAGTACGTCTCCCCGAAGAAATGTTATTTTTTTGTTTTGAGCGCAACCCGATCAGCAGAAACACAGCATAATTATATTTATCATAGCAGGTACTATGTAGCCGGCAATTGCCCAGTGAAGGATCTCAACGGGTCTCACCAGGTACCGGTAGCATTTACGTTACAAACAGAGTGCTAACCACGCCTGCCGTTGCATGAGCCTTACCAGGGGGGGGGGGGGTTATGGGTTGAAAGTAATTGTGCGATGTCTCAACCTGTTGCTGTAGTGTAAAGGTTGAGAATATTTCGGTTTCAGGCGAGACGGAACAATGACACCCGTTATAATCACGCGTGACAACTGGAAACCCCTTTGCTACGCAACGGGACAACATAAATGAGCTTTGTGAACTTAACACGTAAGGCGAAATATCATCCCTCAAAAGGCCACACGTTGACGCCGTTGCGGCGGTTAAGGATATAGCTATAGCGACCGATCTCGCTCACGCTGGCGCTTGACTCTCATTCGTCAACGTTCGTGACAACGATCGTTTCGGTATGATGGTGCTGCCCCCCCGTCCAGGTCGGTGGCGTCAACGGGGCCGGCGGCGGCAAGGGCCCCGGCAGCGCTCTCCCGTGGCTCGTGCTCTACTGCGGTGCCAACCCTAGGGTCGAGGAGGTACGGAACGGCCGCACACAAGCGAAGGGGAAGGGGGCGGTACTCACACATTGCTCTTGCATTAGCAATTTGACCATTGACCCACGCATCGCTTCTGAGACGTAGACGCGCGGGCAGGGGGGGGGGGGGGGGAAGGGTTCGCGTACTCGTTCGTTGCTTGCCTTAGCCAGTTTGCCATGGACCACGCACCCCTTCCCAGACGGCGCCGTTTCTACTCCTACAAGATATACCTCGAACATTTCGGCGCTCGTGCACGTTGTTTCCCATATATATATATATATCTATATCAATATATCTATATATACAAACGAGGGGGAGGGGTATTACGGCGTTCGTCTGCAGTTTCCGCCCATCGCGAGTTGGCCGTGTCGAGTAATAAATCGCCAAATAGTGTTTTTTGTCTGCCGTCGGGTTCTCTTGGGACTCGGTAGGTTTTAAGTTCAGTCAAACCCGCGCCTTGTAGGCGTGTCATATGACCATTTGACCACGCATCCCTTTCGAGACGGAACGGGGGGCTGGCACATATCCCGAACAACTCTCTTTTCCCGGAAGCCGAACGGAGTGGTCTTTTGTGTACGCTAATAAAGCAGGAAAACCCTCCGCTTGCCAGTAGTATCCTTCGTTTGACGTGTGCCAAGGTAGGCCTAGGACGTTTTTGGTTGACTGTTAACCCTTATAGGACTAGAGTCCCCTTTTGGGGACAAATTACTTAGAATTAGAGTCGTTTGTCCCCAAAATGGGACTGCAGTCCTTAAAGTACTATATTATATAGTGACGAAGCTAAAAACACGCGACTCATGTGTCACGATTCGTTCTGACTGAAGGTTACAACAAAAGGCCGTAACATGATTCTTCGCATCTTTTCCCTCTCGTCCCTTTCCTCGTACTACTTTCGCACGACAACAAATTAAACCAAACACCGTTACTTTTTTGTTTGTTTTTTTGTATTTTTCTGGTGGCGGCGATCACGACGGCAGGCGATCGCCAAGACGTGCGACGAGCTCCGCGTCAACTGGCAGAAGGAGTACTTCGGCGCCTGGTAAGCAGAGGTCCGCAGAGGTCTGGCCTCCCTCCGCCCGGTGGCGATGCCCTTGCGTTTGCGAACGACTGGATATTCAGGCCTCTCCCTTCGGCCGAGGAGCGTCCCAATCTGTGGCAGATAGTCTTCCATTCCTACCCTTGCTCATGGCTGAGACTCTAGGCTCGACGGCCTTCCGCGCAGGGGGTGGGTTTCTGTCATATATAGGGGTGACAAGGATAGCGCTTGGTGTTATTGTACGTGGATGCCAAGCTCCAGGCTAGGAGGGTTCGATATATATGGCTCCACTTGATTGAGGGGGGGGGGGTACTAATTTTTTTCTCGCCTTAGTCGTTTGACCATTGACCACGCATCCCTTGTGAGACGGAGCAGGGGGCAGAATCGGCCTGGGAGGTCCGTACCAGTTCGACGGTCGAGCATCTTGCGGGAGTCGGGACTTGGAGCACCTTAGCGGTGGATGCAATATGATTGACCGCGGAACTATACTTGGGCTCGGGTAAACTTAGTGCTGGAGCGTGGCGGAAAGAGCGTCGCAAACTCCTGAGTGGACGAATTGTTTTTGTTTGTTGGTGTAGGGTCGAGCTCATGCTCCGGTAGAGGGATTGGTATCATAATTTTGTTTTAGGCCGAGCGATGCCCCTACAGCAGTGCGGTTAAGTGCGGTCGGTATGCCTCAACAGTGCCGTAGATGCCTCTACAGTGCGGTGTATACCTCTACAGTGCGGTAGGTGCTTCTACAGTGCCGTAGATACTTCTACAGTGCGGTAGGTTCTTCTACAGTGCGGTAGATACATCTGCAGTGCGGTAGGAATCTTTACAGTGCGGTAGATACCTCTACAGTGCGGTAGATACCTCTACAGTGTGGTAGATACCCCTACAGTGCGGTAGATACCTCTATAGTGCTGTTCCTACAGTGCTGTTTTTGTTTGTCGGTGTAGAGTCGAACTCATGCGACGGTAGATAAAGTACGTAGTATACTATTTTTGGTTTAGGCCGAGCGAGGCCTCTACAGTGCGGTTAGGCGCGGTCGACATGCCCCAACAGTGCGGTAGATGCCTCTAAAGTGCTTCTACAGTGCGGTAGATACCTCTACAGTGCGGTAGACGGAGTAAGTACATTTGGGCGCGCGATATTGTGACTGGCGGGGGCGTCTTCCATTGAACAACTACACAATATCTCTGGAACCCCAATTTGTGTTGCAATTTGTGTTTTACCAGAGTGTATTCGTTTTCTTTTTTTTTGAAGCGTGATGAGCTAATATATATATAGGGGCCGCACGTTGAGGCCGATTTTTGTTTTCAAACTGGCGTAGCTCCTCAACTACTGCTGTACCCGGCATCCCGTTTGTGTTCCGCCATACGCGTTTCGCTAGCGCCCACAGCAGCAAGCGCCATGGGGATTGTTTCTTCTTCGAGATAATAAGCCCTCGTGGTTGCTTGAAGTTCTGTTTCTCGAGTAAGTGTAAGATGTGGGGAGTTGCTCCTCAGGCGAAGGGAACCCCAGAAACATTACGGGGGCGTTTCCCCGTTGGTAGTGTATCACGATGTTACTACCACTACTGTAGAACGGATGCAAAGCGTGCATTTTTTTTCAGGGTCATGTTTTGGGGTGGATAGGTAACATAACGCCTCCTTATTATGCGAGGAGAATCATAACTATTTTGGTCCACTCTTCACGGTTACGGTTGCATACCATACCACACGTCGGCCAGATAATTTATGATCGGAGGCAGGGTCCTCCACGTGCGTGAGAGGAACCGCCCGATATATTCTGCGATCCCATTCGCAATACTTCGTATACAACCACGAGTACAGTATAATTACTTCATATATACCGGGGAGATATTATATATGCTTGGTATCCATATATTGCCTATCTATATACTTCAGTATAGCCTAGCCAGGGCACGCGACGGGCACAAAACTAACGAAACAAACGACACCCTCCGGCACACCGACCCAAGTCATAATTGTGATATAGTCAAACCAGCGGGTGAGATTCCCCTTTTAGTGTTTTCTAACGCGTTTTGGGCTGTCGTTTCCGTTACATTATGCAGGATTTCGACATCCGCCTGCCTAAGGTAGGGGTTGTCGAAAATAGGAGGTGTGGTCGATACGTACGTATTTGGTTTGGTGTTTTGGGTGTTTTTGCTGGTTTCCTGGCGACGTCCGAGGGGCTATCGTTTGTTGTGTGTGGTTGTCGCGTTCACTTTTTTTGTTTTGTTCGATATTTCGTTTTCCGGGGGTTGGGTCGGGTCATGGTCCTCATCCGGCGATTTGCCCGCAGAAAAACAAAATATAGGCAACCAGTCACGCCTCCGTACCCGTACGGACGTTTGTAACACGGGCCTTTCTACACGTACCGTACCACGGCCTGTTTGATGTCGAGACATTGAATCAAATATCCGCTGTTGAGCACTGGTCTGATTTATTCTGCGCGCTCAATTGCACCGCCTGCTTTGATTGCTTGGTGAAAAAAAATGGGTATGAAGCGTTGGACGTCTCGGGACAGAAAATCGGTTCCCGTGTTTTCATGATATTGATATTCCAGGGCAGATGGAGTCCCGAAAGGTGTTGGATTTAGGTCATTTTTTTTTATTTTTTTTACCCCGTGGAACCCTTATTGTCCGGGCACGGTACAGGACAGTTTTCACCGGGTTGGATCTGCACCACAGAAAACAGTCTTGTCCATCATTTTGAAACGGGCGAAGGTTAGGATGGATGTAGATGATCGACAGCAGTGAATCAATCGTGATGAGTGGTGGGAAATGTAGCTGGTCGTAAGGTCTGGTAAGATGGGTCGCCGGAGATGTTATAGCCGCAGCGTTGAATATTTGTGACGTTTTATCGACCTGGGTGTTCGATTAGCTGAAGATATCCGAAAGGCGAGATGCGGTGTTATCGTCATAGCTGGTGGGTGTAGATTGCTTTATTATGCTGGCACAAATCGGACAGATCATCGCTTTTGCACATACTACACGGTAGGTATTCGAAGGCATGGATATTCCTGATCTGTATGATCTGTATGGTGCTGCTCACGTTTCCGGGTGAGAGCCATGTAATCTGCATGGTCTAGGACACACATATTCTGGGTAGGATGTGTACTATACAGATCCTCCACAGTACCTCAGAACGTTATCTAGACCGGGATCCATCTGTGGATGATCTAGATCATGATCTATCTGTGGATGATCTAGATCATGATATATCTGTAGATGATCTGTGCGACGCGGGAATGCTGGTCAGAGCACGGGTACAACTTTTTTTTGGTGGATCGAACGGAAGGGACGGGAGGGACGGGGGGGGGGGGGTGGGGGGGGGGCGATTGTTCGTTGTTTTGTTTGCTGCTCCCAAGTGTACCGGTTCGCTTTGTATCGCGCTGTCAGTTCGACGTGTACCCACGCCGCGCTGTCACGAAGCGTGGTAGTGTTCGTCAAAGAGTGCTGGAGAAGACGGCCCCTATTTTGTTTAAGAAGCGGTGGACATTTGTTTTGTTTTTTCATGTTTTAGTCGATGGGTCATATCTTCGAGCTGTCACGCGTGAGAACCTGTACGCGTTGAATTGTTTGATTATGTTTCCCCGGGAAGGTAGTGAGGGGGGGGGGGGCACGTGTTTTTTTTCCTCGTGAGTTTGCTTCCCTTTGTTTTCTCCGAGGCCCCGTCTGCGTTACGAGGCTAGATACAGCACCTTGTGCCCTTTATCTGACTGGATGCATCGTCTACGCTCAGTGGGTGGGAAGATAAGAGGGGGGGGGGTGGCGGTTCTCGGCGGTCAGGTTGCTTGGCGCTGCTTCATGCCTTTTGCCCCGACAGCTTCTGGCTAATGTATCTCGGCACTGACAGCGAGGGAAGCGGAAGGACAAAAACCCCGTAAGGCGGTGCGGCAGAGAGGTTACGCCTGAGTCCAAGCATGTCCCTGGCTGACAACGCGTGGCTCGGTAGGGGTGGCAACAGTTAGGCCAATCTGGTGTATGAATGGCGGGGACCATGAGCTGATAAAACTCCCCGATATCGTTTTGAGTACAATACAACGGTTGGTGTTGCATACCCAGGTATTTGGGGTTGATTGACGTCCATCGGGGTTGCCCTTTAGTTTTTCATCGAAACACCAGATTTTGAGCGAGAGAGGGTACAACCATCTACGTAAAAAAAGCACCCTCACTACTATTGCAGCATTGGTCTCTGACTCACGAAGCACCTCGACTGAAGCACTCACTTCCCAATACCCCTTCGCATCCGTAGCCTGTGGTGGAGGCCTCACTTGATCCGGTGGTTCTCCCAGTCAGTCATGTCGTTGCGCCTGCTTCATCCGATTGCAAAGCTACGCGTTTTTTGTTTGTTCTAAACTCACGAGAGGTAGGTGCTTTCGTGAACTCGAACGTTGCGAGCCAGCAGGTGAAAAAAACAAAAAAAATCGGTAAGTCGCTGATTGTGTTTTACAAAACAAAAATGGTTTTGGGGTCTCAGGTAGATAGTTCCACATTCGAGTAAAACGAGACACAATAGGGCGTACCCTCCGTTACCGACAGTAACATATATATATATACGACCGAGATTTGGTGATAAGATAGCTGTGCGCGGTGGCTTGTTGGACGGCACAATCCACCGTCGCCCTGAAACATTTCCATTCCCGTACCGGGAAAACTTTGTAAGCCGGTCGGCGCGTGAATGGCCACACCTTTTAATTGTCTAGCTGTTTGTTAACAGACTACTGTGGTACCGGATTTGGCCTAGCACGATATCACCCCCGGTGGTAATTATGCGCTCGTAGGGTCTTTGATGTTTTAGCACCTGGGGTGGTATCTTGCGGTGGGCTAGCTATCTGACGAATCCAGGCGATAAAAGGGCACATGCTTCATTTTTAAGTTTTCAGTAGTCATCATCCCCGGAGGCGGTTTTTCGTGGGAGGGGGGGTATGGACGGGAGTGACAGCGGTACAATAGGGAACATTTGGTACGCTTGATACACCCCATCAGGAAGCAGACAGTGGTGATAGCGGTGGGGACAGGGGGGTAGAGGGGGGSGGGGGGGGCTTACGTCAAGCTGGGAGAATGGTATACACTTTCTACATGTTTGAACTTCCTGACAGGTAATAAAACGGGGGGGGGTGTGGGGGGATAGCAACGTGTAGAAGTACCCGTATTGGTTGCACATCACTCGACCCAGAAGATCCAGGGGAGAAGGGGGGGAGGAGGCACGCGCTGCTGTGCCTTAAGCGCCTCGAGCTGATACCGGAGCTTGAGGTGCAGTTGCAGCAGAGAGAGGTGGTTTGAAGACGAGGGGCCGAAGAACCCATTTGATTGTGGCTGCGCTCGCGGCGTGGAGGCGCGCTAGCAGGCATTGGCGGGGGGCACCAGGCGGTGCCGAGGCCACTGGTAGACGCGTTCTTCCCAGCGTGGTGGTGACGGGCCACTCGCGCCGCAGGGTAGGGCTCGGCCCCTCGTCAAGGTTGCTCCCTGCAATATTCGGTTCCGTCGCGCACCTGCGCTGCGTTTCATTTGAACCCCATTTGGTTTGATTTATTTGTATTGTTTGAAACGCCTGCCGCCACAGGGGTTAGGGAGTTTTGTACGCAGCATGGAATGCATGGCCGTCGTCATTTTACGTCGCACACCTACAACGCCGGAGCGGAGCGCGTTGGTTTTAGTCGGTCATATGCAGGGATTGCCCTGCACCAAGCTCGAAGCGCGAGTCGCGTGAAGGGTGAGCGGAATCCTACGATTAACAAATAACCGAAACGCTTGTTGAGGCGGCAGTTCGTGCGAAATGGAGGCCAGCATCGAATAACCTGATATTTTTTTTCCCGTCTGGTGTGGCTATTTCCAGAGACGGCAATGGGTATAGTATATAACTGGATCGTGGGGGATTTTCACTATACAATCAACACAATATGACATTTTCCTGTGTGGGGAGTTGAGATTCTCCGCTCTGCACATATTATATAACTCGACCGCCAGCTATGGTGACCGCCAAACTCAAAACAATCACATGAACGGTACAGCGATTGTCTCGTAGCTCACGCAGTGGTAGGCGTGTTTCTATTGCCGTAGCACTGCCGCTGTACAACGTTGGCGGAGATGTACGTGTTAAGGTCTTAGCCCGTTGGGATACTGGTAAAATGTTAACCGATTGCCTACCCGAACTAAGCCTTATAACACTCTCCCCCCCTGGACCGGCGGGATTTTCAGGACAGACCGGATATACGGGTCGTCGTGTCAAAGCCAATAGTTGGCCTCGCGGTTCCAATGTTATGGGGACCCAGAGAGAGTATGTTTCAGGTTCTTGACATGAGGAAATTCACTTTTCTTCAAAAAGTGTTTTCATGGTGGAGGTGAGATTCGAACTCACGGCCAGCAACTCATATCCTGCCGTCGTCGCCATATGTTAAGGTATTTAGTCCGTTGGGCAGTACTGGTAAAAGGTTAACCTTTTACCAGTAGCCCAACGGACTAATGCCTTAACAAATGACGACGACGGCAGGACATGAGCTGCTGGTGGTGAGTTCGTCAAAGTGATCAACGAAGTTATCAAGGGATTGGGGCAAGTGGCGGCTTACCTCGACGACGTGATTGTCTTCGACTCCGACCCCGTGTCCCATGTCAAGACGATACGGGTTCTCTTCGAGCGGCTGCGCAAGCATAACCTCAAGTTATCCCCCTCCAAGGCACGCCTGGGTGCTACGGATGCTGAATTGTCTGGCGCCACTCCATCTCGCCCGAGGGCGTGCGTCCAAACGCAGACAAAGTGTCAGCCTTGACGAAAATGCCCATGCCCCGGAACATCAAGCAGGTCCTCGCCCTGATGGGTGGAATAGGGTACTATCGCACATTCCTGCCTGACCTGTCAAAGCGAACCCGACCGATCACCACCCTCGTTCGGAAGGGGGTCAAGTTCGTCTTCACGCCACCGATGGAGGTCATCGTACGCGAGATTCTCGCTGAACTCGCCACCCCCCCCATTTTGGTCTTCCCTGACTGGGAGGCCGTAGCCGACGGCTCCCGACCCTTCCACATATACTGTGATGCCAGCATCGACGGTTTTGGTGCCGCCCTCGAACAAGAACAGCCTGACGGCTCTGTGCGACCCATCGCCTACATCAGCCGGGGCACCCTCGACTCCGAGAGGCACTGGACACCTCTGGACTTAGAGGCGGGCAGCATCGTCTGGGCCATCAAGCGACTTAGAGGCTACCTGTGGGGTATGAAGTTCCTCATTTTTTCGGACCACAAGGCTCTTGAGAGCAT
Organism: Saccharina japonica; assembly: GCA_008828725.1. Classification (NCBI taxonomy): domain Eukaryota; class Phaeophyceae; order Laminariales; family Laminariaceae; genus Saccharina; species Saccharina japonica. The sequence continues at coordinate 155,040 of MEHQ01000974.1, read as the reverse complement.
AGGCAAGGTAGGAGCCCACAACCCTCGCGTACAGCGATGGCTTGAGTTCCTCACCGCGTTCGACTTCACACTCAAGTACCGCAAAGGCAGCGCCAACGGAAATGCTGATTTTCTGTCCCGCTTGCCGGAACCAGCCACGGAACACGACCGGAGTGGGTCTTGCAGCCTCACCCCTGCCGAGGACAATGACATCTTCCTCATCCGAGCCTGCGGGCTCGTCACCCGCTCTTCACCAACCCCTGGCGTCGGCTTGGGTGGGCTGGTGCCCGAGCCCCATAGTGGGGTTTTGGGTGGGCTACCCTTCACCTCCTGCGATTTTCGCGATTTTCGCACACACGGGCCACGTATGAGGATTGACGACCTCTCTGCTCCTTCGGGGAGATTCGTCGCTCGTGTATCTGCTTCCGTCGCCACCGTCGATAGCCGTCCGGCCCGTGGGGAATTTTCACCTGCCGCCAACACCGCTTTCGCTTCGGTTTTTGCCATACCCTTAGAGGGCGGCACGGGCTCTGCAGAAGCCCTCGCTGAGGTGACAACGTTCGCCCAGCATGCTCCTCTCCCGACGAGCACTCCACAGGGAGCTGATTCCGCCGTGATCACAGATCCGGCCGCGTCCGCCCCACCGCCGTCCGACAAACCGGCGCCTCCGACGGTTTTGCCGCCCTCGGGCCGCATTTCCACCAGGACGCGTCGAAGAACAGCCGCTGCCACGGGCGCCGCACCGCTTGCTGTTGATTATGGTTTTGGGCCCGGCGGGGCCCCTCAACCAGTTGCCCGGCGGGCTACCCCCCCGCCGCGAGCCCCTCGGCCACGACCGCCTCCGGCCGTCATCATGGCCCCCGCTCCGGCCGCCTCGCCTGTCCCGACGGTACCCATTCCGTCCGACCGCGACTGGGCCGAGCCTGAGGGGACTCCTCTTTTAAGACTTCCGACGCCCGCTGGCATACCGTCCGTCGCAGAGACGGACTTGGATGCCCTCAGTGCAGCGGCCGAACTACAGTTCGGTGATTCCGCCGCGCGCTATTCGCAAGCCGACTGGGCCCGGGAGCAACAGGCCGAGCCCGCGTGCCACGCCGCTATACGCTACATCATTCTCGGCCGGCCGGACGCCTTGCCAGACGACTTTTTGTCCAGCTTTCCCTCACACCAACGCCCTTCCTTCTCGGAGGTGCAGGAGCTGGCTGGCAAAGGACAACTCCACACAACCGACGACGGGCTTGTCCTTCTTGTTCGACGGCCGACTCCACCCTCAGCGCCTGACGCCACGCGCTCGGTGGGCCGAGCAGCCTGCTTGTTGAACGACGAGCCCCTGCGCATTTACGTACCGCTGCTCATGCGCCCCTGGGTCATGCAGGCCTGTCATTCCACAGCTTCCTGCCACTTAGGGACCGCACGCACCCTGCGTATGCTCGAACGTTTCTACTGGTGGATCGGTATGAACATCTGCACCAGGTGGTGGCTACGCCACTGCTTGAAGTGCCAAGCGCGCAAAACCTCGCGGCTGACGGTCCGATGGCCCGTCATATCGATGCCCCTGCCTGAAGGGCCCGGCATAGCTGTCAGCGTCGACTACTTCGGCCCCCTTCCGACCACGCCCCGAGGCAACACTTACATCGTGCTCTTCACTGACCGCTTCAGTCGTCGCGCCGACATGTTCGCCGTCACCGCCGCCGAATTCACCGCTGAGGGCACGGCCAACATCCTCATCAACAAGTATATCCCCCTCTGGGGATGCCCCCGCAGTATACTCTCGGACAACGGCCTCCAGTTCTTCTCGAAGCTTTCGCACGTCGTCTATCAGCTTCTCGGAGTTAAAAAAATCGCCACGAGCTTCTACCACCCTAACGGCAACGGTGGGGTGGAACGTGTGAATCACACAATGGCGCAGATGTTGGCGATGGTCGTCAACGAACTCCAGAACAAATGGGATGAACAGCTCCCCCACGTCGAATTCGCGTACACAAATTCGGTCAGCGCCGCCACGGGTTTGGCTCCCAACGAGGTCCACATGGGTCGGCTCCCTCGCCTTCCTCTCACGATGTTTGAGCGAGCGGGCGTCGCCGGCCACCAGAGTTTGGCCCGCGACCACCTCGCGTACTGCGACTTGGCGACGGACCGCCAGCAGCGCGCGTACGACACCGTTCGCGAACACCACGCCCTCACGGTTACTCGCGTGAGCCGGCGCAACTCCGCCCCCTCCCGGATCCGTACGCGTGAAGGGCTCGACTTGCATTCCCGGTGGGCAAGGAGATCGCGGCTCAAAGGCTGGTCTTCGTGGCGTAATTGCAGCAGCTCCGTTCTCCAACCGGGTCCTCCAGTCCTCAGGTTGATCTGGTGTACTTGGCGCTTGATCTTCATCGGCGCTTCGTAAATGGTGGCCCAGCAAAAGGGCCCTGGGATTCAGGGTCCTGGTCTGGGCCGCCGCCAAGGGGAGCAGATCCTCCTCGTTCTTGAGTCGACATCAGGGATGATTGATGAGCGGAGCAACGCTGCTCTACAAGCTGTGAAAACACGAACGGCTAAAAACAAACGAGTACGAGCAAACAGTTTCCTCCGTTTTTTAGGCTAGTCCTGCCGAAAGCAACGCCAAATGTGAGGAACCTAGTGTAAGGGGACAGGGTATCCCTAGCCAGGTCAGCCTATGGAACGGGTACTCGTTGGTACTCACGTGTATTGTTTGCTTAGAGATAGAAGAAGAGCAGGTTTATTCCCTTTGCTTGATGAAAGACTGAGACAAAAGGGGAAGGGCATCTGGGAACGATGAAAGACTGAGACAAAAGGGGAAGGGCATCTGGCAGATGCCCTTCCCCTTTTGTCTCAGTCTTTCATCACGCAAAGGGAATAAACTCTAGGTTCCCAGATGCCCTTCCCCTTTTGTCTCAGTCTTTCATCACGCAAAGGGAATAAACTCTAGGTTCCCAGATGCCCTTCCCCTTTTGTCTCAGTCTTTCATCACGCAAAGGGAATAAACTCTAGGTTCCCAGATGCCCTTCCCCTTTTGTCTCAGTCTTTCATCACGCAAAGGGAATAAACTCTAGGTTCCCAGATGCCCTTCCCCTTTTGTCTCAGTCTTTCATCACGCAAAGGGAATAAACCTGCTCTTCTTCTATGTCCAAGCAAACAACACACGTGAGTACCAACGAGTATCCGTTCCATAGGCTGACCTGGCTAGGGATACCCTGTCCCCTTACACTGGGTCCCTCACATCCGCATGCGACAATGAAGGGGTTGGTTACGGCTTGAGTTAAGTCCCCTCAAAGTTGCAGCGGTCAGAGCCAGTATCTGCATCAATGGCCGCGTCGACCAGTAGTCTCGAGCTCCCGCGGGCAGAGTTGACGCTTCGCCGCCATCTCTCGCTGCTGATTGATGCGAAATTTTCCGTGGACGCATCGGGCCTGTTTCACACGGCGTTTTTCAGCTGCAGCAGCTGTACACAGGCAGTGGTTAGCCTCTTTGTTGTGATGCTTGTGAGCAATTGTATCGCAAAGTTGGACAGTCGGGCAAGCTACGCTTCCGTTTGAAGACGTAGGAAAGGGAAAACAAACGTCGAGTCACTACGGGCCCAAGTTATAGGGCTGAAGCGTGCTGAATTTCTAAAGAAGCATCGCGCTGCTTAGCGAGTAGTCGAACCTCTCTCGTCTACACGGCGCTCAACACACCAGGGAAACTCAGTCAAGACGGCTGAAACAACTGACCGACCGACCGACCGACCTACCGGCCGACGGACGGACCTACCGACCCGCCGATCGACCGGTCGACCGACGGACCGACCGACCGGAACCCATCAGCTTACACAACTTGACAGCCATTTCCTGTATTCTACCGCGCGAGTTACTAGCGACAGCTAATATATCTTATTTTTTTTTCCGGCGACGAATGCTGCGATAGAGGTGCACCATGTTTGTTTCTGAAGCTACTTACTTGACGAGCTCTACCTCGCCCAGAAACGTTTTTTGGAGAAAATCGAAAGTGCGACCCGATGAACAAGCCCATGGCCCAACTGCTGTACGATGAAACATGTTGCAACACAAGAACTAAAATCTGACGATGCTTGGGTTGATAAGGGCCCATATTAACGAGTATATAAAAAAAATCTATTTGGCAAAAAACAAAATCAAATTCGCTTTTCATTGGTCAACACACGCACCAGCACCAAAGATTATACCCCAAGATCCTGATCTTTGGTGCTGGTGCGTGTGTTGACCAATGAAAAGCGAATTCTAATTTTGTTTTTCCAAACTGAATTTATGTTACATTCGTTAATATGGGCCCTAAGGAGCCCGATCATTCATAAAAGTTTCAGCCAAAAAATGCTCTTTTTGTCGCAGCACGCGTCCCGCGTGTGAGTCGGTACAATACACGAACTTGTAGCTTTTGTCCCGCTCGCGTTAAGGTCAAGGAAGATTCGCCGGCTAAGGCTAGCTAGGGGTATTGAGTGGGAACCGAAGGACCCATACGCGTGCCTATCTCCGGTCAGTTCTTCTACTCCTTCGAACGGGTTAACTTCCTTCCTGGTTATATGAATCGATGGTCGATATTTCTTGGGGTTTATCGATAAAATCCGTGGCTGGCCACGGCTAGGATAACGGGGTTTCCATTTGTATGCCTCTCTTTTGTTGTGGGCTCAGAGCCACTTGCGCGACTGGCTGCCTTAAGTTACTTCTAGCCTTGAGTCCGCCGGGTTTTTGTAGGTTTCGCGATAAGCGTGGCCGCGGAACTCAGAGTGGCACCGGGCCAACTGAATAAGGGTTGAGGTACAGAAACCCGGTACGTAGTGAAAATGGGGGGACCGACTAGTGCTACGGTAGAGGTAGCACTTTTTGACTGAATCGTTTTCTGAACGATCGGGCTCCTTAACCCAAATTCGTCGGACTTTTTATTTTTGTGACGAAATAGTGTTTCAGAATATACTTCGGTCTTGAGATTTCGCATCCGGCAGCACTTTTATTTTCCTCCAAAATCATGTTTTTTCGGTGAGGTATGACGCTCCTTAAGTGAGGAGCTTAGAAAAAACATGGCGCAACTCTATCGTAGCATGCGTCGACCTCCCCCCGTACCGGGGTCTCGGTCAGCTGCATGCATGCTTGGTAGTGGCCGGCTTCCTTGCTGCCCATCTTCGATGGCTGGGGCAAAGTAATTACGCACGAATCGGAGCCAGAAACGGCACAGACAGGCAGGCGTGGTTCGGATGAAGGGGCCGAAAACTACTACTTCCAAGAGAGGCACCTTCAGACCACTGTCTCTCAACGCCCCAAAAGGCCATGCGAGCGAGACTGTCGGGGGGAGGGCTGCCCGTCCCACTCACCCACCCACCCACCCACCCAGCTTAAAATATGCACAGCACTTTCTGCGTTTACAAAACCTTTTACGGTCGGGATTACTACAACACCGTGCTGAGTACGCCGCCCAGCGTGGGTTTCTTTTTTCCTCGGCGAGGCCCTCTGCCTTAGGGGGGAAGGATGCCCCAAGTGATCTGCTACTATGAGACTTGTTGTTTCTGATCGCTAAAGGAGCAGAAGAACACAGCGCATAATAGTTCAAGATTATTACCCTTAAAGACAGGGAGTATACGCAGGACTCTCCACCAGCAGTCGCGCTCTCTGTCTGATAGCATAGGGCCCTGCTGCTTTCTGTCGTGGCCTCGCACTGTGGTCTTCCTCTTGAGGGGAGCTCGCTTGTCGTTAACGGCCTCGCGCGTACAGGATATTTGTAGATCGTTGATACCGAAGATGATTTTATGCCGGTACGTCTGGAGACCGCAACAGCCGCAAGTTTCACGGTAGGAAGTAAAACCACAACACTCCACGCCCCCACTCAACCCCCAAACTGCTGCTGGTAAGCCCTTTCGGGTTACAGAGGGAAAACGTGTCGAAACCAAGGCATGATTACAGTTAGAATAGCATCGGCCACAACTAAGCAGTCCGGGTTGTGCTGTTAGGGCATGCGTCCGAAATATATCGTACCTGGTACGAAATCTGGCTGTACGACAAACGCGCAGCATGAGAATATAAAAATACTCGTACTTCTGTTGCACGCTCGTCCTACAGCAGTAGAACGTTAACGTTTGTAAGGGCCGTTCTTATCGAGCAACTTCAATTTCCAAAAATTCCAATTCTCGCCAGGGTTCTCGCTGTAAATAAATATTTGGCTATACTCGTACACGGACCCCAAAATGGGGAAATGGTGGTCGGGAAGAGTTATCCCTGGTGCATAATATGGTATTTAAAAAAAAAATGTATGATACGTTCTTACGCCAGTGACGCGCTGCGCACGGCCGGGAGGGTTACTGTTGGGTAGGTGCCAGTATGTACGTGCTACGTTACGGCCCCATCGTATTCGTACTTCGGTATAAACCAAGCACAGAGCGCCCGAATGCTCTGGGGTTGTACAGTCATGCACCTGGAAGCCCGTGCCACAGCACCGTGGCCATCAATACATCAATACAGCACCTATGATACCTCTAAATCGCGCCTTTCACTGCGTGTGTCAATTCAAATTCAGAGTTATCACATTATCACACCGTTTTTGGGGAGCTGTTCAATCATTTCCCGAAAAACTTTTATAGATGCGCTCCGACGAGCAAGAACTCTCAAACATATCTGTCGCGTATGTATCATAACAAAGTGTACCGGATGCCCGAGAGAGCAACGCTACGTATGAGCTGCCGTACTGCTGTACAGCAGTCCGTACCAGAAACATAAAAAACAGCACAAAAATGTTTGCTGCTGCCTGGCTGTATACCGGTATTATTGCAATTGTATTATTTGCTGTTGAATCTTCAAGACGGTGGGAAATGGGCGTCCGGGCGAACGGGCCTGAAACAGAAACGGCTCTATTATGTCCTGCCGTTCAACAGACGCCAGCACCCACCGTTCGTGTTTCTCCCACCGATGCAAACACCAGGATGGCACTACCTGGAGGTAGAATTCTTGTCCTGCAGTGTGTGGAAGCTCCAACTGATGAAATCAATTTCCCCACTTTTCGCCTTTTGGTTTTTGGACACGCACACACGCACAGGCTAGGGTTGCACCCCGTCTGACTGAGAACCGGGTACCCGGTGGCGGGTACCCGGAACCGTCGGGAACCGGAACCGGACCGGGACAAGTAATTTACCCCGGGTAGTTTGGACCCCGGGTACCCGGGTACCCGGGTACCCGGGTACCCGGGTACCCGGGTACCCGGGTACCCGGGTACCCGGGTACCCGGGTACCCGGGTACCCGGGTACCCGGGTACCCGGGTACCCGGGTACCCGGGTACCCGGGTACCCGGGTACCCGGGTACCCGGGTACCCGGGTACCCGGGTACCCGGGTACCCGGGTACCCGGGTACCCGGGTACCCGGGTACCCGGGTACCCGGGTACCCGGGTACCCGGGTACCCGGGTACCCGGGTACCCGGGTACCCGGGTACCCGGGTACCCGGGTACCCGGGTACCCGGGTACCCGGGTACCCGGGTACCCGGGTACCCGGGTACCCGGGTACCCGGGTACCCGGGTACCCGGGTACCCGGGTACCCGGGTACCCGGGTACCCGGGTACCCGGGTACCCGGGTACCCGGGTACCCGGGTACCCGGGTACCCGGGTACCCGGGTACCCGGGTACCCGGGTACCCGGGTACCCGGGTACCCGGGTACCCGGGTACCCGGGTACCCGGGTACCCGGGTACCCGGGTACCCGGGTACCCGGGTACCCGGGTACCCGGGTACCCGGGTACCCGGGTACCCGGGTACCCGGGTACCCGGGTACCCGGGTACCCGGGTACCCGGGTACCCGGGTACCCGGGTACCCGGGTACCCGGGTACCCGGGTACCCGGGTACCCGGGTACCCGGGCTGAAAGCAGGCCGGGTACCCGGTTCCGGTTCCGTCTGAACCCCCCACAATCCGGTCCGGTTACCGGTTCCAAATTTTGAGGCCGGGGTGCAACCCTAGCACAGGCAAGCGAGGGAGTTACGGTGACTAGATGGCTTTTTCTGGAGGGTCGGATCCCATGAAAGGGTCAAGCCCATATAGGTGTTATGGTTCGGTTGACCGTTTCAGGAGTTATGATGACATAGAGGCGTTTTCATATTTTAGTTCCGCCGCCGAGAGAGGTGTCTTTTCCCCTCTCCCTCACTTCAGAAGCCTTGGTCACGCTTCGATCAAAGGATAAGCAATCTCTTACCATCTATCCATCTCCCTTGGAGGACTCATCCCTGAAGTACCACAAGCTTGCCCTACTCTCCTGGAGGAGTAGGAGCACACCTCTCGACTCGGTCGACTCCAGCCCTGCGCTGGCATTGAGGTTGGTCATAATGTCTCGATTCTGTGTTCTCGTCTTAGGTTATACCTCTCATGTGTGGCCCCTGGCCTCTGACAGGCCACGCACACCAACTGTTAGAGAACCTGCATGTGTTGCCTCGTGACAATGACTTTAGACCTCAACCCAGGTAGCCTGGATTCGTAATATGGTGTCCAATCCGAGAATCGAACTCGGGTTTCCACAGACACAATGTGGTGTACTGACCACTATACTAATTAGATCCCTCACTTCAGAAGCCTTGGGTCACTCTTTCGATCTAAGGATAAGCAATCTCTTACCATCTATCCATCTCCCTTGGAGGACTCTTCCCTGAAGTACCACAAGCTTGCCCTACGCTCCTGGAGACGTAGGCGCACACCTCTCGACTCGGTCGACTCCAGTCCTGCGCTGGCATTGAGGTTGGTCATAATGTCTCGATTCTGTGTTCTCGTCTTGGTTTATACCTCTCATGTGTGGCTCCTGGCCTCTGGCAGGCCACACACACCAACTTTGAGAGAACCTGCATGTGTTGCCTCGTGACCATTACTTTAGACCTCAACCCAGGTAGCCTGGATTCGTAATATGGTGTACAATCCGTGTGCATGCTTCGCGCTTCCGCGCGGGCTTTCGTTCCCCGTGCCGGAACGAGCGGCGATAGCTTTTGCTCCAACTGGTTCCTTTTGTTCATTTTTTCCATCTCAGTTTGTTTTTGTTGGGGTAAGTTTGGGTGACCTCGACCCGGTGACCTCTGGTGTTTTATTGTCTCTATGAGGGATGCCCACACTCGTATCACTCATCCGGCTAGAAACTCCAACCCACCGGGGCCACACGCAACCACGTGCTAACTCAGTGCCATGCCAGCCCCGTGATCAGCTACTGCGGGGTGAGGTGTCGCTGTAATACAGCAGTACGGTCCGCACGTTGATCGCTGAGGCCTCTCAACGGGTACTCTTCTATTTCGACGGGTACACATATTTTGTATACGAGTAGGCGAGTTTGAGGAGTTATGACAGCTCTTGGCCGCCTTCGTACGAGTACTTTTTGTTTTTGTGTGAATTGCCCGCGCTCGTACTTGTAACACTCATCCTAACTCTGACCCACAGCCGACCACGTGCAACCACGTGCAAACTGAGTACTTCTGCGAGGTAGGCTGTCGAACCGATACCGGGTACATCAGTACCGTTCGTATTCAATTGACAGTGATGATCAGGAGACGGAGTGGCACCAACAGCCCCGAGCTGTGAGCCCAGACAAGTACTGCCCTATGCAGTATGTCCCAGAGAAAAGAAGATGATGTGTTTATGTCTTGAATATTACAGCAGTACCCAAGGGAACACGAGGAGAAGAGGGTTGGAGTGGGTGCAGGTTGGAGTAAGATGGGGTGGGAGCGCGAGCTCCTACCCATCACGTCTGCCCACCAACCACAATCCCTCGCACGTCCCCGAACCACAAACCGAGGTCAAATACGGGCCACAAATCAACAATTCTCAATTCCAGAATAGCCCGCAATGTCCCGTTCCCTATAGTCAATGGACTTTCCACATACCAGGTAACATTTATGGGCTACTGTAAATCCCGTACTGCCGCAAGCGGAACGGCCGATCCGCCACACTGTTAGTGGATATGACCTATATTGAACACCCTCCCTTGGTGTCTCCACTACCAAGCCTGTGCGGGGACACCGCCGGTATCGGCAAAACTAGATCAAAGCGCTTACTATGAAAGCCTACCTCAAATAATATATTCCACTAGAAAATCAGGAAAATATTGAAACCTAATCCCTACCCAAAAGGAAATCGCGGTGCCTCTCGAAACTCTCCCTACCAATCGCTTTCGTTAGGATATCCGCATGCTGATCTTCCGACCGAAGATACTGTACAGATATGTCACCACTGCAAACCAACTCCCTCAGAAAACGGTACCGTACGTCAATGTGCTTACTGTTGGACGAGCTCAAGGGGTTCTTAGCTAGGTCTATCCCCCCCTTATTGTCCTCGTACACGCCAATACTCATCGGCCCCAGACAGGGCATCAGAAACGCCAGTATCCCCCTCACATACAAGGCCTCCTTGACCCCGTCTGCCATTGCTACGTACTCTGCCTCAGTGGTAGGTAGGGTGACGCACTTCTGCGTCCTAGAGAACCAAGACACTAGCGTACCCCCGCAGCAAACTGCAACACCAGAAACAGAACGCCTGTCCTCCGCCTTATGGGCGTAGTCTGCGTCTACGTACGTCTCCAAATCAAACTCCATCTGAACAGAACCCACGTCGCTATCCCTCCGGAACGTTAACCCTAACTCCGACGTGGCATTCAGATACTCGAGAATCTTCTGCGCCGCCTTGTAGTGAATCGGCTTGAGGTCATGTGAAAACCGTGCGATTGCCCGAACCGCATTTGCGATATCGGGTCTCGTCTGGTTCGCGATCCACATCAGGCTCCCCACGATCTCACCGAACGGTACATCCACCACAGTTTCCTCCTCGCTTAAGGGCCTGAGGTCCAAGGAAGGGGTAGCGGGGATGGGGCTGGACTTTGAAACACCAAAACGATTCATGACGCCGATGATCGCCCCCCTCCCGCCCCTCCGGTCCTTCGTCTTGAACGAGATGCGGGTGGTCAGTGACCAAATGACTAAGGCAGGCAACGAATAAGTACGTCCTCCGTGACCTCTCTTGCCGACTATGACGCACGCTACCTTAAGGTAAAAGTGCACCATCCACGTTGTACCCGAGGATGGATACTTGAGGAGCTCTATATACCTCGCCCAAAACACTGATTTTGGGGGAGAATGAAAGTTCTACGTACCCGATAATCAATCCCATGGCCTGAGCATAAAGAGAAAAGCAATGCAACCCTTGGGTTAAGGAGCTCCCCGTCATTCATAAACTGTTTCCGTCGAAAACAAATATTCCTCTATCGTAGCACGCGCCTTATGTCGTCACCACCCCCCCCTCCAAACGGAACGGTGTCCTACGTGTTTTTGTTTTGGACAGTTGTACTGGTATGCACCGGAGCCGGTATCACACCCGCCGTTTCCGTCATCGAGAGGTAGGCTTAACTATGAAGTAGGGTAGACTCTTTGGCATTTATGGCAGAAAGTGAATAAATGGCTGCAAACAACAACTGTATCGCCAGCGCTTTTGGTTTAGGGAATTGTACGGGTATAGGGGGATGTTCCGCCTAGTAGAATATCATAACACGTATTGGTTTCACTGGAAGAGTTATGTGCTTTGTATACGCGTCTACTGCGTACACGTACTACATGACTACCTTGTAGCTCCAACCCACGCGCGGGTGGAGGTCGAGGGGCCGTGGCGGGGTCTTGCCGATGCCGCCCGGCCCCGTGAAGAAGCGATTCACTACGCAGAAGAAAATGGTGCCAGGTATAAGTTAGGGTTAATAGTGCTAATAGTAGTATCAAGTGTCCGTAATACAATGAGAAATAACCAGTCTCCGGTGAAGGTGCAAGGAAGTTATGAACCCATATATTGCAGGGAGCGACGACTGATGCTATGCAGGGGTGGGGTGACGCGTGGTACAAGATGATGGAGGTACTGCGCCTTTGTTTGGCTGAATTAGTTTTGGGGATGATCGAGCTCCTTAACCCAAACTCGTCGAACTTTCATTTTTGAGCTGCAAGATTGCTCATTGTATACTCAGGCCATGGTACGCTATTGTTCATCTGGTAGCACTTTTCCCCCCCTCCGAAATCACTTTTTGACTTCTTATTAGTATGTATTACTTACTATTAGTATATATTACTTACTATTAGTATATATTACTTACTATTAGTATATATTACTTACTATTAGTATATATTTCCTCAAGTGAGGAGCCCCAGAAAAAACAATGGTTGGTGCACCTCTACCGTAGCATGCATCGGTGCCTCTGGCTCTGCTCAGACTACCCACACAAGCTGCTTGGCGGATGCGCGAAAGGTTCTTTCTTGCGTTGCTGTAGTTGCTTGCTTGTTTGCTCGAGCGATGCCGTATGAACGAAGGGGCGAGATTAGTCCTCTTCCGGGAAGCAGGTGATAACGCCTGCCAGGCATGATGAGGGGACACTTTGCTGCAATTCGTAAAGCCGCAACAGGGGAGCGGGGATACCACGCCAGTCTGAAGTAGAACACATATAAGCCTGCGTATCCGGAATGGTTCGAGGAAGATAACGTAGTGTCCGAAGCACAGCAGTGCAAGGACTAGCACGGCATGGGTGCATATATATCATGGTTCATTACTCGCAGTATACGGAACGATTACGGTAAACGGTTTGATTACACAGCGCGTCTCCCGTGTTTGGTCGCTCTTGTCCTGTGACTAAAACGGGATAAGGCAGAGAGACTTCGCCGCCAGTATTGTCGGAACTACTAGTGTAAATACTATACATACGGCAGATACTACTAGTGTTCTGTAGGCCAGGTCACGACGCTCCTTAGACGTGGTGTTGGTGTGCACATGGTCTGAATTCCGTGTCTCAACGACCTCTCGCAATCTGTGCAGATGTGGTCAACGCGTAGTAGTGTGTATAGTGCGTCAGGCTCCCCCCCCCCCCCCCCCCCCGCCGTTGCAGCGCCATGCCATGGTGTGCGTGCGACCGCGCGGCCGTACTAAACGCATGCACAAAAATACCAGAAACGCGCGTGTATGTACCGGGCATGGTGCTTCACTACGTGCTCCCCCCCCCCCCCCCCCCCCCCCCCCCCCCCCCCCCCCCCCCCCCCCCCCCCCACCCCACCCCCCCCAGCCCCTCTTTGCTTGTCATACCATTGCTACTGTAGTTTGATCACTGCTGTTTTGCCTCTCACATCGATCAATAAAAATTGACCTGTGTCTACCGCCGCGCGCAGGGTTGGTTATCCGTGCTCATACCCTATTCTTGGTGTTGGAGAAGGTTTTCCACGACGAAGAACATCCACCTCCTGTGGACATCGAGGGACAGCGGTCTAGTCGCCCTCTTAGAGACGCAGGTGCGCACGGGGTTGACGCCACAGTAACCTACCCAACGTGGCCACCATGATGCACTAATCGTTAAATCCCGACCCCGGCACAATCCCGACAACCTCCCGACGTAATGCCGCGACTTACTACTACCATTTGTTACGCCACGGTACAAATGCATGGCATATAATGGGAGCTCTGGTAAATCAGTACGCACAGGCTTGGCCGTACGAAGCGCGGCCGGACTACGAGTCTAGTTGGGAAATTTGACATGACTGGGCGCGAAGTAGAAGCACGCACCGCCCAGCGAGGCCGTATCCTGCTGGCATCTGCGTTAGATAAGGGGTGCAATGCGTCTATCTGTTTCTGAGGCCTATCACTCGAGGGACTATACGGGTATCGCCCACCTAATACCTGACTCGTGGACAAAAAAAAACGAAAAAGAAAAACGTTCAACTCGACGAACGATGCCATGGCTTACACACTGTACGTAGGTATTTCATTTCGAAAATGGTGATACACGCAAACACTATTCCAGCGGTATGAGGCAACGTTTTCCTTGGTTGGCAAGGCCCCGTCAAAAACACCTTTTTGGGTTGGCCAGAACGTGCTGCCCCTGCCACGGTATAACGCGCCTACTTCGTCTAGAGACGGTTTCATGCGGATGCCCCGCTCGGTTCAGAACTCTAGAACCAAACACAATCAAGGGCGGGGCTTCCGAAGTCGTATACTACTCACTCTGTCCCGAAATATAAGTAGCATTTTTGTTGATTTTGACGTTTAAAAGGTCCTTATATTTCGGGGCAGAGCTGTAGATGGCGTTCCGGATGAAGCTGCGCTGTAGTGCCATGGGGAGCCTGGGTCCTCCACGGTTCCTGCCAGCCGCCCCGTTTGTCTCCCCGTTTCCTGCTTCGAACGGCGGCCATCGGCAACAATTTCGTGGCACCACGGCAGCAACGAGCCGTGCTACTTCAGAGGGGGCGCTTTTTGAAACCCTAGCATGTCTCTCGCTAACCCTGACCCTAACCCTCGCCCTAGCGTACATCGACTGAGGAACCGCCCCCCAGCGTATGCATTATTCTATCTGTGTCCGCTTTTCAGTGTCATGCCGGTCCCATATGTGAAAATGTGAAATGCTAAGTACCTTACTCTTTGGGTGTTGGGGATGGCGGCGAAGACGAGGATAGTGTTGGTGTTGTCAACCGTCTGTGCGCGTTAGCGTGTCGCCGAAGAGCAGTAAGGGTCGGATCGCGATGCGCCCGTGCCGCCGTGTACGAAGTCTTGCACGGCAAAATCAACACACTCGGGACGTCAAATAACATATTTGAGTTTCCCAGAGGGGCGCGTACAAGTTAAGATATTCATTGAGCTAGTAGAAGGGTTGCACATGTGTGCATTTTTGCTTCATAATATGTTTTTGGGTGCCGCGGTATTAAGGCTCTTGATGTGGCCAGCAGAAAAATGTATAGATAGATAGATAGATAGCTAGATAGATAGATAGATAGATAGATAGATAGATAGATAGATAGATAGATACATACATACATACATACATACATACATACACATACATATACATACATACATACACATATATACATACATACATACATACATATACATACATACATACATACATACATACATACATACATACATACATACATACATACATATACATACATACATACATACATACATACATACATACATACATACATACATACATACATACATACATACATACATACATACATACATACATACAATAAATACATACATACTTATGATACATACATACATACATACATACATAAATACATACATACATACATACATACATACGTACATACATACATACATACATACATACATACATACATACATACATACCTACATACATACATACATACATACCATAACATGATATACCATAGTATAACTCCGCTGTTGTACCGCATGCCTGTTGGTGAAAAAACCCAAACGTCGCTCCGTCGGAAATTGTTGGGGGTGCGAGGGTCTTATGGTCCTATATCGACTACGGCCGTAGTCCACTGACATGATGGTACAAACCCCCCCCCCCCCCGTGCCACGGTTCGTAGTAGGTTGCAGCTCACCCTTCGTACGACTCGCCGAACACCCTATAGCGCTTCGTGCTTGCTTTAACCAATGCCTTCCTGGTCGGTGAAAACCCGACGTGCTCCGTCTCGGCGTTTGCAGAGATGCAAGAGTCTATCATCGCACGACTTATGCCATGCATGACATGACATGCCCCGTCCCGGCATTGTAGGGATGCGAGGGTCTATGGTCATACGAATACGGCCATACACGACAAATGCCGCCATACATGTGACGTCACATGTGTGTGACGCAAATAACGTGGCACGTACTCGCACGGCGCGTCCTGTTGATCACGGCGAGCAGCTGAAGAAGGTCAACAGCACGGTGCACCTCGCCGGGGACCCGGACGGTAACACGAAGGAAGATCTGAGAAGACTATTCGAAGCGTCGGGGAGTCACGTAAGTGGAGGCGCCTTGGCCCTGTGTATATCACACCTCGGAGACAGAGAGATCAAATCCAATCAGATCAGATCTGATCAGATCAAGATCCCCATTATTTCGATCCTTATCGTTCGGGACAAGACAGGTAGATAGACCTCTGATGAGTTAAGGTCAACGCGATTTACTACTGCTGTTGTAGCTCTTGTTTCCCCGGTGTGGGATCAATATACGTCACAACTCTCGCACATATTGTCTGCCGGGGGTGGGATTGCTCGTGTTGCGCCTCTTGTATACGTACACAGCTATTCAGGCAAACAGAGGATACGTGGGACACATGCTAAGGTAGATGTACACCCTTTTGTTTCTGGAGTCCCTCACCTCACTTGAAGGCGCACTATGCCTCACCGAGAACCCGATTGTGATAAAACAAAAAAAACGAATTTGCAGCCCGTTGAACAATCCCATGGGAACATGTATACAAAAGGTCATATAACAAAAAAAAACAAAAAAAAAAACAATGCCCTTCCGACGAATTTGGGTTAAGGAGCCCCGTCGTGCAGAAACGAGTTTAGCCAAAAAAAAGTGCTACGTCCCTCTATCGCAGCACGCGTCATGGTTGACCTGCTGTGGACTTTGATATGTACCATGGGTGAACACCTCTGTCCGTACCCAATAAGTTAAACATTCGAGCGTCATGGATGGTAGTAGGGAAGAAACTCGCGTACAGGGTAGTATGTAAAACACTCGTGCTAAGGTAGAGAGAGGTTTACCTTTTTTTGGCTGAAACGGTTTAGGATGGACGGGGGTCTCCTTAACTCAGAGTCGTCGGATTTTCACTCTTCTTGTGATGCATAATTGTTCGTTGCATGCGTAAGGTCGTGGGATTGTTCATCGAGTACGAAGCACTTTTATTATGTTGCATCAACTAATCCGTTTATTGGTTGAGGTGCGGACGCCCCTTCAAGTGACCACCATTAAGAACAAACTTGGTGCATCTCTACCCCCCTAGCATGCGTCGAAAGGAAGGACTACGTACGGCGTCCATTCCGAGCTCAAGGGGTTTCTATGACTATCACCCTCCCACCCCCTTGGTTGTGTCGGTCTCCGGACTTCTGCGCGGCCGTTGCTTCACTGCCGTCCTCCATCGACATCAACATTGCTGGGACACAGGCACCCCCGCTTCGTCGCACCCCGTGGGCAGTCAACAGGGCCAACGCCTCCTCGCCAAGAGCACAACCAAGGTTGGTTGCTGCCACCCTATCCGGAAACGAAGGTACGGTTAGACGCATGCTACGACCATATATTTTTTCTGAGTTACTTAACTTGAGGAGCTCCATACTAATAGTAAGTCGCCGAACATTTGATTTTGGAGGAAACTAAAAGTGCTACCCGATGAACAGTTCCTTGACCTGCGTCAAGTATGACAAATAGTACAGCACAAAAAGGAAAGTCTGACGATTTTGAGTTAAGGAGCCCGATCATTCGGAAAACGTTTCAGCCAAAAAAAGGTATACCTTTACCTTTATCGTAGCACGCATCGTTAGATTGGGTACGTATTCATAATTTCACTTCACAAAAGTGTTTCGGTTTTTGGTTTTGATGATGAGCGTCGGATGTTAGTTGGACCGATTGATTGTTTGATCCCCAAAAATCGCCAGCTCCGTGTGTTACGCCAGCTGGTTTGAAACGATATATTTGGTTTTCGTTATATTGAGCACCATAAGGTACTGGCACGGGTAGGGGTAGCGTCGTCGTTTAAGATCACTTGCAGGTACTCGCGCTGGTAGTGTCGGAGTTTAAAGGGGTCCGAAGGCACTCGCCCACTGGTACTGTTGCGGTTTAAGAGCACCCGAAAGGTAATCGCGCTGGTAGTGTCACGGTTTAAGAACGACCGAAGGTAATCGCGCGGGGTGTTTTGGCTTAATATACCCGACTCGTTCTGGCTAGTGTCATGGTGTGTCATGGGGATGTGATGGCGCGCGGACTGCGCGAGACGTGCCTCCCCATATTCTGCCGCGTACGTGTAAAAGGGGAGCTTCCGATCCGCTTCATTCGGTGGTGCCGTATTCTGGTGAAGGATTCACAAGCTGGAAACCCCCAAAACTGTACACCTGCGTAAAGGCGATTACTACCATTGCGCCTACACTATTATCGGCCAGGGTGGGGGCCATGAGCGAAGATGCCAACGAGGGGGAGACGAAATCCGCCGCGCCCGACGCGAACGGAGGGCGGGTGGTCGTGGGCCAGGAGCCAACCTCATCAAAGAAGATTGACTTGGTGAGCCGGGCCTTGCTGCGGTTTAGGAGAGGGGCAAAGCTTTTCACCCCCAACCATTGATCATTGGCGGAGGAGAGCTGCTCAACCGTTCTTTCGCGGCCGTAAAGCACTGGCAGACCTCAGTCCCCGTACTTATAGTCGAGGGCTAGTTAAAACCCATCTTCCTGACATACGCGCGTTCAACCAGTGCAGCTGAGGAGCTCTACCCAATAGCTCTGGGTCCATTGCGGATGTTCTCCTGTGTTGTGTTGATTGGATGCCTACCCGTAATGGCCGTGTCGGGCGTATATGGCTTGCGAGGCTTGTTTCACAGTGGGTTGGTGGGGTCGAGTATAGAGCCCCTGAAATGAGGAGCCTTAGCACATGTAGGGGGGGGGGAGGCTGTACCCCAACTAGTGTTGGATATCGCATTGCAAGGTCTCGATATATCGAAACATCGAACATTCTATGTATCGCAATATTATATAGAACGTGTTGTACCCTCTATCCCCCGACAACCCCCGTTATTTGTTATGTTTTTTTTCATATATTTTTAGGCCGAAACTGAATGAAAACTTCGATCTGCTCAGAATATCAAAAACCGATGCTTTGTTTTGTTTTATCGGTATCGTATCTCTCGAACTCCATTATCGTTCAAAATCAAACACGAATCCCAACCGTACGCACGTAGCACGCATCAGACCTAAGCCTAAGGTAAGACGTAAAATACACGGGACGAACACAAATACAAAACATTGAGGGACAAAGACAACTCCTCTACGGTGTCGTCGGCCCAGATTATTTGCAGCATCAAGCAGCAGTCCCATAGCTTCGGTACGAAACGGACACGCCTTGTGAGGGGTTGGATGGGCACCCAGTGGCGACATTGGTTCGACAGTTTCTTGCCTCAGCTGAGTAGTCGGACATTGTTTGGCCAAAATGAGTTTTGTATTATATTCGTCGCTTTTACTTTCCAACATATTTTGAACAAGCCGTTGTCAAAGGTGTCGTCCCTCCCCCCCCCCCCCCCCCGGTACGTGCCTTCATTTTTTTATCGCGCATAGGGTTTGCAGCGTTCCCCCTTGCTCGTCGATTACCATCGGATATTGCTAACTCACGCTGTCTCGCTTTTTCCGCTAATAATATTTTTTTGCAAGAAAAAATCCCTACGGGTATGTGCACTCGGTGAGCATTGAACCCACGAAATTAATTTTAGTAGGCACGATGACCACCTACCAAGCCACCGGGGACGCGAGCGATGCCCTATGTTATAAATAATAGCACGCGCCTAGTATAACTTACGCACCACGAGCATTATGGTACTTGAACTCATACGGCATCATGGTGGTGCCCAGACCGGGCTCATGATTGCCTGTCGGCCGTGTGCGTGCATCACAGCCTGGATTGCAGCGGGTTTGTCGAGCCCACACAACCTCCAGAGATGTCCTCGAGCATTCGAGTTCGCTCTGGACACCGCACTAATCCATAATTATGTTTTGGTGCGGTTACCATGCATGTCCAGCATGGGCTTCAACGTTGATCACCCACATAGAATGTAATACCAGCAAGAAGGAGCAGAAAACCGAGGGGGAGTAAAGAAGGCACGTAGAACCGCGCCGATTGATACGCATGCCTCGATATCGGGCGCCTATCAGCCAAAAAGGGTGCGAGCACGAGGGGCCCACAAGTGCCCGCCAAGGACCTAGCTTCCCGAGATCGTGCTGCTGCTACTCTTCCGCCTGTTGTGGAACGGCGTGGTCCTGACACCGGTTGAGAAACGTGCTCACGATAATACGCACATAAACAATAGCGTCCTTCATACAGACATGGGATCACTTGTTTTGTGACGGAAAATCTACCTTCCAGCTGCTCTAAATTTCGGTACTCCGATTTTTATTGTCCAATGACAAAGGGAGGGAGAACAAAATAACATTGTTTAGCTTTAGAAACCCATATAAACGAAGAACTCTTTGTTTGACCCCCCCCCCCTTTCCAGCGACTCGCCGAACACCTCACGGCAGGCAGCGCTTCGACCTTACGTAGTGCAAAACAAGCAATGTCTGCCTCTGGTCGGCGAAAACCCGACGCTGCTCTATCCCGTAAATGTAGGGATACGAGGGTCAAGCAATGGATCATACGGCTACGGCCATATTCATGACACGGGTACACCCCCACACCACGTCCGCCCTGATCACTCTTCCTGTCGCCGTGGACTATGCACAGGATCAGCTGCAACGACACGCATCCACTAGGTCGTTGGCCAACAAGCCGGCCAACCAGGTGACGTTGGAATTCGGCCGTCCAGACGTCGGCAAGTACCTCGCGGATGCCTTCAACATGTGCCCCAAGCCGTCTTCTTCGACGGGCAATGCTGATGGTCGTGATGTCGGTGGCAGCTCATCGACGTCTGCCGCCAGGAGGACTGAGAGGCGGAGCCGGATGATTGAGAGGCAGAGCCGGAGGAGGGAGAGGCAGAGGCCGAGGCTGGGTCCGTCAGATCTGGAGGTGCGTTTTTTTACCCGTTTAAACGGTGGGCACTCAGGTCGGCCAGATCTGATCCGATTAGATGTCCCATTTTCATGATCAAAAAGGTGTCATGCGGCGACAGGGCGGCGGTACAATTTATTTCTTCTGAAAGGGTCATCCGTTGAGAAGGGGTATATACTAGACGCGTGCTATGATACGATATCGGGGTGAGGAGTTATTTTCGGTCGTTTTTTCATTATTTTTTTTCCCTTGTTTTCTTCCAAATGACGGGACTCCACCACAAAACCAAAATCATATCGTATGTATAGGAACTAAATACAATTATTATAAATACGTCAGCTGTGAATTTCAACCGATTGATTACTAGACACTCAACTTTGCGAGCTGCGTACCTATTAGGAATTGTATTTCTTGTGATGCACTATGTTTTGTTGTGTACCCCGGCCACGGTGTTGTTCACCGGGTTCGTCCGTCCGTGCGTACGTACGTACCAGGTAGCACTTTTGTTTTCCCTCAAAGTCAGTTTTTTACCTACTATTGGTACAGAACTCCTCAAGTGAACAAACACCCTCAGAGCAAAACATGGTGCACCTCTATCGTAGCATGCGTCACTATTACCAAGTCGTTTTAGTAACTCACCCAAACCCTGGCTATGAGAAAAGTTGAAACGGGCCACCCAAGGAGCAACGTCATGGCCTGTGTATGCATATATGTACCGAAACATAGTGCAACACGCAACGAATGATATTGCAGCGGTAAGGGTAGTTCCTCGGTTAAGGGGGCCCCGTCAATCACGGGTGTTAGTATTTGCCTTTGAAGGCGAAAAAAAGTGCTACCCTCGTCGTAGCATGTTTTTTTCATAGTACTCTGAAGTTCCAGTAGATATTTCTGGAGCAGATCCCTTGATTCGAGAAAAAAATGATGTGCAGGATCTGGAACATGTTTAGTGTTGTTGTGGGGGTTTGTGCGACACAGGCTGTATCTACGGTCGTGTGCATGCCTTCGCAACACGGGAATTCCTATGGAACGGGATGTTGATATCCTATGGAACGGGATGTTGATAACATGTAGCATCTACAGTTAGTGTGTTATCTGCAGAAGGATTGTGATCAAAACTCCAATGCGTGCGATGCCC
Organism: Saccharina japonica; assembly: GCA_008828725.1. Taxonomy (NCBI): domain Eukaryota; class Phaeophyceae; order Laminariales; family Laminariaceae; genus Saccharina; species Saccharina japonica. The sequence continues at coordinate 133,441 of MEHQ01000974.1, read as the reverse complement.
CCTTTCTGGTGTTCCGAACAAAGAAGGCATATATGACAGGGGCAGGTCGGAAATAGCAGTAGTAAACATGTCGTTTGTGGAGCCGACGCATGCTACGATAGAGGTGCACCTGCATACAGGCCATGCTTTTTATGAGGGTGGTCACTTGAAGAGTTCAATCCCTGATCCAAAAATTGGTTTCGGAGGAAAATAAAAGGGCTACCAGGTGAAAACCCCTGACCGACCTATTAATAGCAAGTATTGCAACACAAAAATGAGATTTACGACGATATTGGGTTACGGAGCGCGATCCTTCAGAAAACGTTTGAGCCAAAAAGTGCTACGTCTATCGTAGCACACGTCAGCCATGCAACGATAGTGGTTGCTCTACCCGATTAGTGCCGAAACCGTAACGAACAACACGTGTCTGGCTCTAACTCCAAGTCACGTGTGCCAGAAACGGGAGTGAGGGCAGTCCAATACGGGTTAAGCCCACACATTTCTCACGGACGGGGGGGGGGGGGGCCCCCCCCTCCCTCCACTGGAAAGCTAGCCAAAATCTTCGCACCCATCAAATGTGTACGGCATATTAGCATCAACCTTCTTTTTATTGCGTTGTGTATCAAGCGCTACTGGTTGTACGTTGCTAATGTTTCCCAAGATGTTGGTTGTTGGGTGCGGTACATAAAGAGGGAGGGGTCTTCACGGGAAGGGCTTCGAGAAGGTTTTAAGTGCTTAGCCCTGAACAGTGCCTCGCGTCCTGCGGTGAACGTCTAAGGGTGGCTACGTTAGGCAGCGCCGTATATATGACCTTGTATGCGGCCCCTCGCGACCTGAACCCTGTATACCTACTCGTGCATTGAGGCACTATCCTCAAACAGTAAACAGAAGGAATCAACTGCTGCGACAGGGCTTAGCATGGGTGGGCGTGATTCGACGCGAGACGACGAGACGGGAACAAATAGCTGAAGCCTTCTCGCGATGAAGACGCAGGGCACGAATCCTAGTGGGGAGGGGGGTATGTTTTACGTAACCCCGGATCAGAGCTCACAACTAGGAGGAAGGTATAAAAGAAGTCTCCTAGGTTTGTTTCATGCTCTGTGTTTGTCGTTTGTGCTGCACAGCACAGCCCAGCAGTAGATCAATACCTGATCGTGCGTCCCATCGTATTCGATCGATTGCGGCGGCGTGCACACGATCAACTCCGCTGAAGGTGAAGCTCTTTTGGTTAGGGCGAAACTTTACTGAGATGGGGGTAATATTGCGCCATTTTGCTTGCATTTTAACCTTGACATTACTCGCCCAGAGCGTCCGAGACAGCGAGCAGCTGCTTGTGCGGCTGCCTGCGAAGGGTTCATAAAGTACGGGTGCGTGGTAGTCCTTCGGCTTAACTTGGCCCCCCTTCACGTCATACCAAACTTCCGTAAAGCTCTAACGTGCCGCTTAAGCGCTTGCGCGCCTCCGACATGTGCCTACTCTGCCTTCCCCGTTTCCTGCAGTTTATGAGGCACATGGTAGCGGCACAAGGCGCCAGTGTGAGGGTCTCTGACGACATCCCAACAACGGTTGACCACACCGTCGCCGGGGCTGGAAACACGAGTGCTAGGGTAAGTCTGTTATAGGCGCCTTCCGCGGTAAGGCGGACTGTTGTTTTTTGGGGGGGGGGATGGTGACGAACCATCCCCGGCTAAGGTCTGAAAAAAATATGACACCCTAGTTGGGGTATGAGTTGGACGTATTCGAAGTTTAATTTTTTCAAAGCCATGTTCATTGCCGGGTTTCAACCGGTTTTACCTATATCCTTAAGGAAATTCAACAAAACGCATAGAGCGGGGATGGCTCGAAAAAATCCCCTGTTTTGAAAAAGCATCAGACCGAGCTGATTTTTTCAGGGTATGGTAATGTTGGGGCGGGGATCACGAATCCGTCGTAATTTTCTCCGAACTCGATCATGCGACCGAGTTACAGCTATATGTAAACACGCCAAAACCGGGGATGTCCGATAAAAACTCCTCCCCCTTAAACCGCCAACAACGTGCCGCGAAGGGCTTGAGTTTATCAGGTGTGGGTAAATTTGGGTTGGGGATCACGAATCCGACGTTATAATGTCTCAGTTCGGTATCTCCGTTGACCAATAGCCATGCTAAAATGGGCCTTTCCGTAAGCATTTTGATTTTTTTCAGTTTTTTTCTAACTTCTCTCCCCCACTGAGTTTTTGTCTGGTCAACTTTCTGAGTGGCTCTATCCCCCCTAAGTCGGCCAAGCGGAGTCGATTGGCGAGGTGGGCAAAAACATAAAAGCTCGTGAATGTGGTGAAAAAAAAAATTCGAGGCAATCCGAGACGTTTTTGTTTTTGCCCACTTTCTTAAACGTCGTTTTTGGGGTTCTCTAGGCGAACCAAAAAAACTGTTTTTGATTTTGTTTTTTTTTTAGCTGGGGAGGGCCAGTCCGCCTTATCGCGGAAGGCGCCTATAATTCAATGTTAACCGCTAGTCGTAGTTGTCATGAGCGTTGGTTGATACCAGAAATTTATCAGGCATCCAATCAAAGCCATCCTAACGGGCGCGGTCGCTGGAGTTTCTTGAAAGGCCACTAAGAAATCGCGCTTGTACTTCTCCTAGACCGCGAGCGGGCGCTTGTATTGTGTTTAGTGAGCGGCATGTGGCTCTGCTGTGTTCTTACATCAGGCCGATGTAGCGGCACAAAACAACTTATTTGTTTCGGTATCTGCGATAACAACGGTTCCGTGCTGCCCAACGTCTATTTTCCTGAATGCCCCCCGCTTTCGCAAATGATGACTCCACTGTTTTTCTCTGAAATCTGTGCCAAAAACATAGATTGCGGCGGCGGTTGCGACGATGACATGTTCGATCTTCGTTCGCCACGAAGACCCTCGTATAGAGTATGCAGACGTACATTAATATAGTTCGAATATATGAAGAGAGGGGTATGGGTGAAATTTGTGATCTAATGTCTGAATTTCTGAAAGTGTGAAGTACAGAAAGCAATTTAATATGCGCAGGAGACGATATAGGACACTCGGTTTTCATACATGCATCAAAATTTATAAACTCTGATACGCAAAACCGACAAGATAAATTGAGCTACCTAACGCGGGAATCACCCCTAACCGGTAACATGTTTGGACGTCGGGACGGTTAACGCTATAGTGGCGGTCGAACTCTTTGTCGCTGTGACTCTGACCCTCGTTCGTCAACGTTTGTGACAAAGCGCTATCTCTGTGATGTCCCCTCTCCGGGCAGACCGGTGGCTCCCGCACCAATGGTGGTAGCAAGGGCCCCGCCAAACCGCGCTCGTGGCTCGTACTCTACTGCGGTGACAACCGAGAGGTCGAGAAGGTACGATACGGTCGGCATTAAAGCGAGAGGGAAGGCCATTATAGCTTTAGTAGGCAGTTTTGTCCAGCGCAGGTTGTCCGTGTGAAAGTATGAAAACGCCATTAGTATAGTTGGAAAACCTGGTGTTCGTCTGCGGTCAGGATCGCCTACGAGTTGGTTGAATATAGTAATATGGGTCGGTCGTCGTCTTGGTCGTCGGTTGTGGTGTCTACTCCGAGGGAGGGTTTCGAGATATTATTCAAATACACGAGCAGTCTTCACAATAGCCAAGCGGGAAATCCTCCGCTTCCAGTAGCCTCCGATGTCTGACGCCTTACGTAGGGGGCTGATAGGGATGTCACGTTTGGACCAAAACGTGTGTATGTCTCACTAGTAGCCGTAAGCTCTTCACAGATGCCCGTTCAAATCGCTGTAATTCCAACTACGTCTTGTTCGTTTCTTGTGTTCGACATGCCTAGGCCATATGGCATTGTTTTTATCGGGCTGCGCTTTCAGACGCATACTGCGAGAAAGGTGCACCACGTTTTTTGTTTTTTTATTTTGCTCTTAGGGTGGTCACTTAAGGGCCTATATACCTGCAGTAGTCGAAACACTGATCTTGAATGCATGCAAACAAAAGTGCTAGATACCCACAATGAAGAATCCCACGGCCTATCTATCGATGCAACGAATTTTGTTTTGCAACACAAAAAGTGGAATATCCGACGAATTTGGGTTAAGGAGAGCCCTTCCCTCGTTCGGAAACGTTTTCAGACAAAAAAGTGTTATGTACCTCCATCGTAGCACGCGTCTCACACTTTTCTCAAGGTCAAAATGTTGCGGGTGGAGTGACGCGTTGCTATGACACGATAAAAAAATGGCACTTTTTAGCTGAACTCGTTTTCCGAATGGTCGGGGTCCTTAACCCCAAACTCGTCGTATAGTTTGTTTTAGGTTGCAATGTGTTTCGTCGTATAGTTTGGTCGTGGGACTTTCGATTTCCTCCAAAACGAATGTTTGGGCGAGGCAGAGCTCGTGAAGTAAGTAGACTCAGAAACACATGGTTCGCCTCTGTCGCAGCGTTCGTCGGGTATAGAGAGCTCCTGACGTAGAGAGCCCCATAAATCATGGGGGCACCCACCCCATTCGTCGCATGCATCGTGTATGTGTGTGTTGTGCTGCCCCCGGGTCGCTTAATACTGTCGCACTCCTCTCCGGTGTGTAATTACTTGTAGGCGTTTTTATATGTTTGCCGCACAATGGATACTTCCACCACAAGCACGCTCACGAGTCTTGCGGGCAAAGTGTTTTGGTGAAGCACGGCGAGGCATTGTACCATACACGTTTGTGTATGTGCAACCTGTAAAAAGAAAGGGACGAAGACTAGGGTCGTGTTTATATCCGCAGCCGCGTGCTTCTACCGCGAACGGGCTAGTGCTACGCACGATGGGGGGTCGCAATCTTATATTTCTGATGGTCCTTGCTTGAAGAGCTCCAACATCCGATTTGGATTCGAAACCAAGCGTAAACTAAGCCTGGTGCACAGTCTCACCGGGCAGGACTGACGTGAACACGATGAACACGTATACAACGAGTCCAACGATATTTGGTAAGTTATGAGTTGAGGAGCTCCACCAGGGAGGAACGTTTAGAGGCTGAAAAGCGCAACTCTTACCGTCGCCGTGGTCAGCGATCACCACCCCCGGCGGCGTATGTGTACATACCCGTATAAGCAGTAGCGTCCTTAGGTATAGGCCGGCCAGTGTTGATGATATTAGGTCCATTCCTACTGACGAATCTAAGATCACACCAGTTGTTCTTTAGTAGGCGTTGTTGTTTATGTCGCGCTTTGGTTAGCCGTGAACCATGCCATCAATGTTCTTGACGTTTTCCACACCTTTGTCGTTAATGTTGAGGGTTTCCACACCTTTGTCATTCTGCCGCAAAATCGTGCCAAAATGACACGATTTCGCGGGAACATCACTTATTCATTTTTTTTTGTTTTCTTGTCGTTACCTTTGCCCGTACTCTTCGCGCATGGCAACGAAAACCAAACATCGACATTGCTCTTCTCGTGGGGGGGTCACGGCGGCAGACGATCGCCGGGAAGTGCGAAGAGCATCGCTTCAACTGGCGGAAGGAGTATTTTGCCGCCTGGTGAACAGACCCTCCCTCAGCGCGGTGGCGAAGCTTTCCTGAATGACTTCAACACTCAGAGTCCATCCTTCGGTCCAAGGAGCCGGCAATCAGTAACGGTTAGTCTTCTATTCTTTAGCGTTTGATAGTGGATGAGAGGCTCGGCAGCCTTGCATCCTAGCTAGGGGCTTCGATGATATAAATTTGTGTGCCGGCAATAGCGCCTGATGCTGTTGTGAGTAGGAGCGAAACTCGAGGATAGATGGACCCGATGCATTGCTCCGTTCGAGGGGGGGGGGGGGGCACTGCCTGGTCCGTATCGCTCCTCAATCAAGGGAATTGTGGGCGTCGAGACTTAGAAACCTCAGCGATGAAGGCATGAATGACCGTGGCCCTTTTTTCAGGCTCGGTTGTAGTGCTGGAGCATGGCCACAAATCGTCACAAGCCCTGATCAAACTTTTTTTGCTGGTTCTACTTTGTGCAGGGTGGGGCTCATGCTAGGGGAGAAGGGATATAGGCATACATCGTGCAGATCATCAATCCCTCCAAAGTGATCCACCAGATAGGGTACATATTTTGGCCAGGAATATCCCTGATCGGTATTGCCGTACGTAGCTCGTATTGCCCCGGTGAAAGACGTATGGTTTGCACGGGCTAGGACACGTATTCGGTGTTGGATCTGCACTGCGTTGTACGAATGTGCAGATCCTGCGAGGCATCTCATGACGGCAGGTTAGGATCTACCTGTAGGGTCTACATCGTGATCTGTCCGACGTGTGCATTTCTGTTTGGGGCCTAGTCGTGCCTCTACAGTGCGGTATACTCCTCTACACTGCGGTATATGTACATCTACAATGCTGTATATGTACATCTACAATGCTGTAGATGCCTCTACAGTGCGGTATATGCCTCTACAGTACGGTACATTCGTCCACAGTGTGGTATCAACGATACTTTTCTTAGGGCCTAAACACACTGTTCTCACTGATGCGGCTGTTTGACCGAGGACCTAGGCAATATTCATAACTCTGGGAATCCCAGACGTTTCACGTTGTTTTCCTGTTGAGTTTGTTTTCATGCGGACTGTAGCGAGTTGCGGTAGAGATATAGCACTTTTTTTTGCCAAACTATTAATGGTTTTTGACACACTCCTAATGTAAGGAATTACCCGATACTCGTATTCCCTTTGTGTTGCCCTCAAAGTGTTCGAATCTGCACCTATAGTAGATAGACCATGGAGTTGGGATCGTTCCTCGACATTTTTCGTAGGATTATTTTTCTTAAAATCAGTTTTTTTGTTTGGTTGAGGCGGAGATTCTACTCGGGTGGGTCCCTACCGAACGGCTCGTCTGAGGCGCCGATTACCCAGTACAGATGCAGTACAGGTGACATTTTGAGGTTTTTAAGACCAAAGCACCGGTTGGGGGGGCACTTTTAGGCTCTTTGTTTCCGTACGCTCAAATGACACTCGGCCGATAAACAACCCTGATGGTTTTCGGTGTTACGCATTTACTATTAAGTGTATGTTTTTCGGTTTCGTGATAGGCACATGTGTGGGATTGGGTGGTATGCTAAGACAACAACACATGTTTTTTTTTCAAACCAGTTTTGAACGAGGTACACAGTCAGTACACAACAGTCACACACCCGAGTGACCTAAAGGCGGTAATGAAGATCGGGGTAATGAACCCACCGGACCCCGGACACCATGAGCACCGGTCGTAACTTGATGATTTGGTATGCGTAGTCAGTCCGTGAATGACATTGTCCAACGGGTTTGCACAAGAGTTTGTTATGTAAGTACCCAAGGGTTTCGGGGTGGTCCCCGCTCAAAGAACCCCGAGAAACAACAGGGCTTTCTTTTTCTGTGGTTTCTTTCTTTCGGAGTGCTTATGAGTGATCAACGTTGAAGCTCATCATGATACACGTTGTCCGATGTGTAAGATAATGCATGTGTACTAGTGGGAATACTGCCCCTCCCTGTGTACCGACCGTAGCATAAAACTGAGACTCGGTGTTTGAAAGAGCGGTGCGAGCGATGAGATGTTGGGCGGGACGTTCTACCGCCGGTCATTGTCCTGTAGTATTGTCATTCGCGTAGTAACCAGACTGTAGGCCGGTTGGTGCGCATAGGGCCACACCTGTATCGTCCAGCTGTTTGTTGACGGATCACTGCTGTACCGTAATTGGCCAAACAGCATACCACCCTGGGTGATAAGTACATACGACTGCGTAGCGTTATGTTTACTGCGGTGGGGTCGTATCTACCGAGTCGCACCGATAAAGGCTACGCATTCCGTTGGGGCCGGGCATCACTGTAGTTATCGACGCGGGTGGGTTATCCCGTTGGGAGGTGGGGATGAACGGGGGGTGAAAGCTGTGCGACAGGGACGTTTACGTTTGGTGCTATTCACGCACCCATCCGGGCCGTAGAGGGTGGAGGGTCATACATCAGGCGCGGATAACGCTAGATTTTGTTTTGTTTGTTTGTACACGTCCAGGAAGGTAGTGCCGAAGAGAGGGAGGGGGTGATAGCAACGTGTAAAATTTATGCCCGTTCGGGTTTCGTTTCACTCGACATGCCAGAAGCGGGGATGAGACACGCACCCCTGCGCCCGGTGCGTCTCGAGTTGCACTCGCGGCTTGAGCCACAGGTGCAGCCGAGGTAGTCTGTGGACGGTAAAAACCCATTTGATCGTGGCTGCACTCATGGCTCGTAGGCGCGCCAGCAGGAGATGTGAGGGAGGCAGGCGGTGCTAGGCCCCCAGGCGCGTCCTGTCTTCGGTGACAGCCCGCCCGGGCCGAATGGCTCTGCCCCTCTTGCATGCTGTTCTCTGTATTTTGTGGGGCCGTCGCGCTCCTTCGAGGTGCCGCCGCGCACTTTCACGCTGCTTTCATGCAGCGTCCGTGTGGTATTTTTGCTGGCATTGTTTGGAAAAGGCCTCCCTATCGATCGTAACAGGGGGAAGGAGTGCATCCATGGCATGCTGTGGCGCGCGCGCGGGGGTGGGTTACGAACCCCGGTGGTACAATTGACCGTTGTTTCTAGTATTGAAGTGTTGCGTGTTTTATCACCGGGGGGTGGTGGTGGGTTACGAACCCCGGTGGTACAATTGACCGTTGTTTCTAGTATTGAAGTGTTGCGTGTTTTATCACCGGGGGGTGGTTTCTGGTGGTGGCGTGGGGTCTTAGAGAAGGGGAGCTACTGTAGTATCTAAGGGGAAAATGCGGTAGACATTAACCAGTGTTACACGAATGCCTATGTCGCTTCTACAGTAGCTGAAATTGTGATGGGCTACATACATACGATCACCGCTTCACCTCCGAACGGCTCCAGGGTCAACAGTGACGTACCGCCTTTTTCCTTTGGGCTTCAGAGGGAAAACAATGTCGAAAATAGATGACGACTACTACAGCAGTGTCGGGCCCACAACAACGCAGAGGCAGCCCGGGAGGCTAGAGTAGGGGTGGTGTCTGAACTGCACAATGTTAGGAGCTGTTGGAGTTTACCACACGCGTGCAGCATGGTAATACGTGTTGTACTCCTGCACGTTGTTGCTATCGCGGGGAGTCACAATAATAAAGAAAAAACGATGGACCCAAGAATTATGTATCGTCCCATGTTTAAACACATTTTGGGTACTCTTGGTATGCCCCCCCCCCCTCGCGCTAGTCACGTGTTAGCATCGCCCTTACTCGTGGTTTCCTGGGTCGTCGCTTTATGCAGGGGTCGCGACAGGGCTCATACAATTCTGACAAAGTATATGGGGATGCATCATCGGGAAACATTTCACTTCGCTCAAAAAACCAGTTACTGGGTTTACACCCCGAGACGCATGCTACGATAGAGGCCCACCATGTGTTTTATGAGCGTGGTCACTTGAGGGCGCTCTATACTCCACAAAAAAAAACAGATTTTGGGGGGGAAACAAAAGCGCTGGGCGATGAACAATCCCAGGGCCTAACGAGACAAGCGAAAAATTAGGCATCACTAATATGGAATTCCGACGATTTGGGGTGAGTGAGCCCCGCCATTCAGAAACCGTTTTGGGACTGGTGCTACGGTAGGGGGGTCATGTATAGGTGCTTGTGTTTTCACCTGCACAGAGCCACTCGGTCGAGTGACTGATTTACTGTGCTGTACTCATAACTTGTTTTTTTTTTTTTTTATATGCACCGGCATTGGAGATTTCGTTACGTAACGCGAACAAACTTATCTTTAGGTCCAATGTTCAGTAAGATTCGGAGCCACTCGTCTGAGTGGCCAAAACCCGGTAGTGAAAATGTGGGTACCCCCCCCTATCGTAGCACTTGTCCTTGGCCAAAAAGTACAACCTCTATCGTAGCACGCGTCCCAAATATTATCCTACGTTCGGACCAGGCTCAACTTATTATCTGAAGCAAACGTAGGTGTGTCCAATACAAAACTCGGTGCTAAACGGTTTCTTAGACAGTAGGGCTCGTGCCAATCTCGGGGTAAAACACATCGACGCTCCAATTCTGAAGGTATATCGTGCGCTGTATAGTAGCATACACTCTACGGTACTACTGTAGCAAGCGCCGAGAAAATGGGTGGCATTTTTCACTACTATTTCAAACCTGCTCTTGGTTGTTGTTTATTTTGTTTCATGGTGCATAGGCGAGCATGCGTTCTGCAAGTTTTTTCTTTGTATTGGGCTAGCTACGGTACCCGTTTATCTAGATTACACTCTAGAGTGACCCTCGATGAAGTACTACTGGAAGCCAAAGAAGCCGATGCATGCAGTCACCGCTCCCATGGAAGTCCCATCGAAGTCCTTTATGGATGAACCCCATGGGGGTCTGCGCCAATGCAGCTCCCGCCGAAGAGCAGTGGGAGAAGAAAGACCAGCTCTGTCGCTCGCACCAAAGCTCTTGCCGCAGGATGCCCCTGCACGCGTTGTGTCGGAAAAACGGCGGGGTTGAAGCGCGGAAAAACAGTAGTGAAGCCTTGGTGGGGGGGGGGGGGGGGGGGTGTACTCATGTCGTGCGCGGCCGTAGTCATATGACCATAGACCCTCGCATCCCTACAATGCCGGGACGGAGCGCGTTTGGTTTTCACCAACCAGGCAGACATTGCTTGCACCAAGCGCGAAACGCCGTGAGGTATTGGGCGAGTCGCATGGAGGGTGAGCTGCATCCTGCTAAGAACCGCCTCTGAGGCGGACTTGCATATGGACGACAGCTTCAATGAGTTAATTTAATTTCTGGTGTGGCCACTTCCGGAGACAGCAATGGGTTTTACTATGTAACTGCCCCGCGGACGCCTTACCATATTAACACTACGTGATACGACCATTCCCCTTGTGCGGAGCAAAGGTTCTCCACCCCGCACAAATTATCTACTCGACCGCCAGCTTTGGTGACCGCCAAAAACAAAAACAAAAAACGGCACCCTGGTTGTCTAGCTCACGCAGCGAGTGGCGTGTTTTACAGCGCCGTTGCCAACCGACGCCAACCCAACCTATAAATATATCATATATTTATAGGGGTATTATAGGGGGGGGTAATATGCCATCATTTTCACTCCGAGTGTCTCTGAACGTCACTCAACCCTATTGCGCAGGCGCTGCGTAAATAAGCAATATCATGGGGTTGCACATCGCGAAGACACTCAAGCATGAAAGCTCACGGCTCCGAAGTAGCATCGGCCGAGTGGCTTTGCGAGGCTGAAACATGCACCTACACAAAAGTGATGTCCCTGGCGCCATAGCATTAGTCTTACAAGGAAGTTCCACGGGAGTGGATGGCACCAACATGGACGTCCCACGGGAGTCCGACGGAAGTGCCATGGACTCCCCACGGACGCACCCATGAGAGGTCGCATGGGACTACCAGAGAAGTCCTGTGAAAATCAGTTGGGGACTTCTAGCGGAGCTTCGTAGTCCCATGGGAGTCTCACGGAATTCCCATGCAGGTTCACTGGGACTCGCCCAAAGAAATTCAATTAAGGAAGCACCACGGGCATCCAATGGGGATACTATAATCCCGTGGTAATCGCAATGGACGTACAATGAAAGTTACAAGGGGGCTTGGAAGTCCTATGGGGATATCATGGAGGCCCCACGGGAGCCCCCTACAGGCAATTATGGAAGCGTCATGGGAGCTTGGGCTGCCAATGTTCTCTATCACGTTTTAGTAACGTTCTACCAACGTTCCCAGCATCGTTCCTGATGGTGATGCTTTGGACACACAATAGACCGCACTACGAGTGCGACAGACTCGTAATCTATTCGCATATTGCATTTACCGGGTTATCTAAGCTAAGATACTCATATACTCGTATCAGCGCGAAGTGACTGTACATCACGATATAAGTATGGATCCCAACGGCCATAGGCTAACACGCCCCCGTGATGGAAGTTAGTAGCTAGAATAACGCTTACAGTGTAGAAACCTGATACTCAGAAGGAAAAAAAATGAATACAAATAATAATGCTTGAAAATTTTCTGCATTTCGCTATAACGGCGGCAAGATGGTTTTACCCATGTCAGAAATGTCAATCGTGGTTGTGCGTGCATGACCACGAAGTCATAAACAACAATAAAAAGCGAGCAAAGTTATCTGCCATACTGGCAACGCGCCCCCTTAATTGCATACTACCACAAAAGGGCTACGGAAATCGAACGTATGCTTGTAGAAACATACAACATCGGTGGGTGTGTTTACCCTGACAAAAATCACGTTGCTCTGCTATGTACCAGCACGTATGAACACGCAGCAATTGTCCAGCAATCAGCAGTGAACAAATAGTAGAAGAGACTCGTATAAATCTTCAGAATAGGACCTGGTATAAGCAAAGTCAGAGATAAAATAAATCGAGGTGTGAATACCAGCGAGGCATACTCTACAATAGAAGGGTCAACCCGTCTACTGAGTGTTCAACGCGCCCCCTGAATAGATGCTTAGAGCAATATGGAATCGAAGCAGAAAACTGAGAACGTTCGTCCAGTACAGCGAAAGGACGTACTATTCAGATGTCCAGATGTGTACCAGGTACATGTACGTACGTACGTACGTACGTATTCAAAAGAAGTTTACGGTCACAGATAGTACGGCAATAGACCACGGTGGACGTACTCATACCACGAAATATACTCGTGGTGCTATTGTGTTGGCCAGCGAGTTTTATCCTAGAAGAAAAAGCGCAAGAAAGTAGTATTGCGCCCCCTCAATGGATCTTACAATAGGACAGATAGGAAATTACAGTATAGAAAACCGGAAATAAACTGTGGATGCATACTGCATGCATTTCCAGCGCTGTATTGCTATGTATGTATTGTATTCAGCATGGTGAACGAGTATGCATGCTACGTATTCAAAGGAAGCCTGTGTAAAGCTATAGAACATACTGCTAAGCAGGCAGACGTGTATCAGTTACAGCAAACAAAGCGCATCACCTTTTGTATGATGTTGCACAACACGTACTCATCATCATGCAGACTCGTATGAAAATGCTGATCGATGTAAATCTTGCACGTAAAGGAAGAGCAGACCAAGATGGACAAGTAGATGAAGCTGGCTGTGGCATACAGTGGTGTTGATAACGGCGACGTAGACCTCAAGAGGCGGCGAAGACCTGTCATCGCAATCAGTCCGTAATATTGTGCAGGGCCGTTGCTTACAGAGTGCAAGGGGTTGTCTGGTGTTTGTTGATGTTGCGGGCCAAGATAGAAAAAGTGCTCCCCTAGAAATGTATGCAACGAACAAATAGTCGAACTCCCTTTTGGGGATGATTCAGCGAGTACCGAAAAAGCGGTGTTCACGTTTGGGCAAGGATCCTACCAGCTACGCAGCAGCTGGCTGGTCCTCAACGTGCTGGAGATGGTGGCAGCCGTTTTCTTGGTAAAGGTCTTGGCGAAGGTGTGGTCGAGCTTGTTTCTGGTGAGAGCAAGGCGGTGATGGTATTGTCTCCGATTCTGAAACGAAATCCTGAAAAGCAAAAAATCGAATTGATTGCTGCAGCTGGGTAGACCGTTGACGCTGTCAGAAGGGCTGCTGCAGGATGAGCTGTCGATCAGTCTCAGTAGCTGCAGAAGTTGTGTTGTAGTGGCTGTAGGTACCGACACATTCTCGAGGTAGTTGTGTTGTGGCGTTGCTCGTACAACAGTGGTGGCATAGGCTGAAGACTGAAGAAGTTGTGAAGAAGAAGAGCTGAGAGGATGCCTTCTGTAATCGACGATGACGACAAAGATTGCACAGGTTGTCCGAGTACCTTGGGGTAAAGTCCCGAGTAAATTTCTCCAGGTAATAAAATTACTCCAGGTACTTCAGGTACTCGGAGTATTTCTGGTTTCGATACTCCGGATACTGCTCGTACTCGGAGTATTTCGGGTATGAACACTCTCTCGATACTGCTTTACTCGGAGTATTTCGGGGTCCGATACTGCGGTACTCCTTGTACTCCGAGTATTTGGGGCTTCAGTACTGCTCATACTCCAAGTACTCCGAGTATTCAGGACGCTAATACTCTTATACTCTTAAGTACTCGGAGTACGGAATGTACTCGATACTCGGAGTATACTCGGAGTGTGAAGTACGTTAGGAGCATCTTTGCATCATTTTAAAGACTCGGCCGTCATTCCTCCCAGGTCCTGGGAGCATGTGACTGGCGTTTATAGCATTTAAAAATTCACAGATGCTCCCATTACCTCGGAATACAATTAGAGTATTTTCGAGAAAAAAATACTTCAGGTACTTTGTGTACACGCAGTATTTCGGTGTCCAATACTCTCGATACTCGGAGTACTCCGAGTAATTTAGATGTTTTTACTCCGAGTGCTGCTTGTACTCGAGTATAAGTACTGCTCATACTCCCAGTACTCGGAGTATTTGGGCCTTCAGTACTGCTCATACTCCAAGTACTCCGAGTATTTAGGTCACCAGTACTCTAATACTCTCAGTACTCGGAGTACGAAAAATACTCGATACTCCGAGTATACTCGTAGTATCGAGTATACTCGGACAGTCTGTGAAAAATTGCTACTACCGAATTTGTTAGTATTATTAATAGTCGTAGCAGTAGATGGACAACTGGTAGTCCTCGTGCGATATCGGAGCTCCTTGTGAGCGAAAGGTGTCGTCCCACTGTCAGGCTGCGTATCGGATTCAGCGGCAGGGGTTCTCTGCCCCGTGTTAGGCGTAATAAACGGTTCATCAACGACTCGGCTGCGTAAATATCACAGCACATGTTGGTCGTCTCGCCAAATAGAATGGACGAAGCTGAGTTTTCCTTCCAAGTCTAATTCGTGCTTCCGCGCGAAAGCGTGAAGACGTTGCTGAAAAGTGATTCTTACGTGTAGGATGGAGGTTCCCCCCCGATGCTACGCGGAGTAGCCGATTTGTCATCGACCTGGCTGCGTCTTTCAGTGTGTGTAGGTCTTCTCGTCAAAACTTGCACGAGGACAAATATATGTGTACGTACTTCGTGCCTGGGAACGGCGATGACGACTTCGCGCGTATAAATGGCGTAAAACAGTGGTATTGTAACGTTATTCGTAGATTACAGCGCATAAGTAGTGTGGAAACTACTGTAGCTTCGCGTGAGATGAGCAGAAATAGTTGTGTGACGTGTTTCGCGCTTACAGCTTCAAAGTAGTATAGAAAACAAAGATTTTCGTGCGACGTCACAAAAATACCCGTGTAGCTTATTGTTGGGCTTACGGTGTAAAAGCAAATTTTGGACGTACGAGTACGAGCTTCGCGCATAAGAGCGTGAAACCGGACTCCGTACGCGTACATGCTACGCGCGTGAATGCGCAACTGCAGTCTCCTTATCTGCTTCGCGCGTGGAAGCGTGAAATCAGTCTACCTTCTAGTAACCCTGTCGAACGCACTTGACGAATATCGATGTCGGTGCTGTCGGGTCGATCCTGATCTTCTGATTATTGAAAAAACAATCCTAATCCCTTCACACTTGAAAACCTGATGTTTATTTTAAGGTCAACGGTCATTTGGAGGCATCCCCCCTGTTTGTCGGTCATTTGGAGTAAAAACGCGCCCGCGGAAGGTGCTCCCGCGGGCCCAAACAGCCCTCAAACGCAATTCCGAAGCCCTGGCGAGATGCCGCATGCTACGATAGAGGTGCGGCATATTTTACCCGAGGGTGGTAACTCTAGAAACTCTATATCTCACCCAAAAGAAGCCCATGCCAAGCACGCACACGACTTTTGTTTTTTTTTCGGGCACGTCCTTGGGCCTAACGGGACAGCGGCGCACGAGGGAGCAAACGAAGCCCCCCCTTTGGCCACATCTTGACGGGGGGTAACCCCACGTATCTACTAAATTTATGTATTCCCCCCAATTGACCACTTTTTTCACCCCGTTTGACCGAAACCATACCCCCTTTTGACCACCTGTGACAGCCTCAAAAACGACAACAGCAGTGCGTATCCTCGTCGCCGCCGAACAGGCCGAATAGACCTCGGGGCGGAACATCCAGAACTTGCGAGTAGTCGGGGTCGTTTTTCTCCCACGAAATCTCGGCACAACTACACAAATCAAATTTTTATAGACGATACTTCGTATGAAGATATCGGCTCTTCTGAGAAAGCATGGCGGTGATGGGATAATCAAAACACATACGTGTGTATGCACGCCGTATGGGTCGTCGTTTGCTTGGTGCTTGGTGCTTTGTTGCTAGGTGATCCGTATACTCAAACACACCAGCCTGTCGTCGGGGATGGATACGATGGGGGGCAGGAGGGAAGCACCTCTCAAGAAGATTAACGATCGCGTTCGTTGCGGCTGATGTTGTTCGTGTCCCAAAGATCCCTCCCGTCCGACAACCAAGCACCGATCATCCATGACCCATGACCCACAGCACCCAGCAACGAAGCACCAAGCACCAAGTACCCAGCAACTCACGACCCATACGCCGAGCATATATACACGTATGTGTTCTGATTCACCCACCACCGTCGTCATGTTTTCTCAGAAGAGCCGATATTTTGTATCGTCTATACATATTTGATTTGTATATTTGTGCCGAGATGTCTTGGGAGAAAAACGATCCCGACTACTCGAAAGTTCTAGATGTTCCACCCCGTGGTCTATTCGGGCTGTTGGGCGATGACATGGATACGTACATATGTACACAGTAGTCGTTTTTGAGGCTGTCACAGGTGGCCAAAAGGGGGTATGGTTTCGGTCAAACGGGGTGAAAAAAGTGGTCAATTGGGGGGAGTAGATGCATTTAGTAGATACGTGGGGCTATCCCCCCTCAAGATGTGGTCAAAGGGGGGGCTTCGTTTGCCCCCTCATGCGCCGCTGTCCCGTTAGGCCCAAGGACGTGCCCGAAAAACCACAATCGTTGTGTGCGTGCTTGGCATGGGCTTCCGGCATCTCGCCAGGGCTTCGGAATTGCGTTTCAGGGCTGTTTGGGCCCGCGGGAGCACCTCCCGCGGGAGCGTTTTACCTATACCCCCAAATGGCCAGAAAACCAGGGGGTACACCCCAATTGACCTTTTCCCTTATTTTAATGTAGAACGTGACGAACTCGCCGGGAGACGTTGTTCCGTGGTGCCAGTCGGTGTGTAGACCAAAGTCGAGGCTCATAACCCGAAACAATGATGATGTCTCGACCCTCTGTCTCTTTGAAGAGAGAGGGCAGAGGTCGCACCGACGTATCTGTGAAGATCACTTGTGAAGAAGAAGAAAGTCATAGCTTGAAAAGGCGCTTGTGTGGCCGTAGTGGAAAAAATGCTGATCTGAGAGATTGAGAGAAAAGGAGAGGAAGAGAAAAAGAGATTGGAATGGAGAGGAGTAGAGAAGAGACAGGAAAGGAGTGATCGAGATGGGGGATGCCTCCACCTGATCATCTCGGTACAATACCCGTGCTACGGGCAGTTATATCCTACAGTAGCCCGTCCTGTTCCGTCTAGTATGTTCTACAACGTTCTAGTATCGTGTTAGCAACGTTCTCAGCATCGTTTCTGGTGGTGATGCTTTGGACACACAATACTACGAGTAAGCCAACGCGTAATCTATCCGCTTATTGCATTTACCCGAGTATCTAAACGAAGTTAGTATTATGCGCGTTCTAGTGCGTAGTGACTGTGCATCACAATATATACGTATGCATCTCAACGTCCACATGCTAACACAAGCACGCGACCATGTTGCGTTTTCCATTCCCCCTAGTACGTATACGTAGCCCAATAGGTGCTATCGCCTTAAGGTGAGAAACTGCTAAGGATGCCCTGGGTTGGTCAGTCAATCGATCGTTTACCCCTATCTCTCAGTAGGCATCACTTTCACTTAGCCCTAGAACGACCGGCGTTTCCCATCCTGAATTGAAGTCACCCTACACGAAAATCAGCGTTCCAAACAGACTCCGAGGGCTCACGACGTTGGGTGTTTCTCTCTGTCATGGTTTGGTGGGCGAGCTTTCAGTCGCTTTATATGGGACACAGCGGTATTTTCTGCAGTGCCGTATTTCCAAATACCGACGACAAGCAACACGTCAACCTGTAGGTTTAGCCCCTGGTATTCAAGTCGCGTAAGTAAATGTCGATCAGTAAACACGCTCTCGAAACTCCTACAGTGGCGGTGGAAACCCGACATCGAGCACCCAGCCAAGCCATATCGCCTGGGCATAAAAATCGATAGTTTCTGAACGGCAAAAACTGTAATACCCCCTGAGTAGTTTGTAGATGAATACGTACTCATGCATCAAGATGAAATATGTAGTATATTTCCTTGGTCGCCGTCCGTTTCGGGCGTTGCCCACCTCCAACAGGTGAAAACACATTGTTCCAGCATCGATCCCTCACTCGTCGAGGTCTACATTTCGTCCCTTTATGATATTTTCGTCGCAGTCCGAATTTCGTCCTTGTGCTTGTTTCGCTGAATTCTGAATGAATCTCGTCTGTTGATTTTGTTATAGATGTTTAACTTAGTCGGCATGTATTGCGGGTTCGTCGACGTACACGATACGTATTTGTTGCGCGATTTTCCCCCTTTTGCCGACAAGCCAAAAACCCTGCTCTTGACGGCTGGTGATCTGGTTTTCGGTTGGTTTTTCCCCGACAGGCGATCCAACCCATGTTCTGCCCGTATCTTCTGGAAAACGGACAAGAGCGCGGCGCGAAGGTCGGGGACTTCACGGATGTCGAAGCGATGCACGCCGAGCTCGAAGCTGTCCGCTCGGAGGCACGCGCGGTACGCCAGGAAGCAGCGCAAAGAGAAGAGGCCCTTCGTTCGAGGCTATCCTCGGCGCTCGACGATAAGCGAAAATCAACGACACAATTGACCGACCTCGCTGCAAAGCTGATCCACGTCCAGAAACGACTAGAGGACGAGAAGCACGCAAACGGCCAGATGGCCATGGCGTTAGAGGACGCTCTGAAGCCGGGGACGGAGCAGCGCGAGATGCAGGAGATAGGGTCTTCAAGCGCTTCTAGCACGTGCGACCTAGTTCTCGACGAGACGATATTCAAGCTCGAGAGCGAGTTGAAGGTGGTCGCAGGAGGTCAGAGGAGGTGGCGCTTAGAGCGCGCGAAGGTCGGTGGAAGAACGGGGGGAATACTTGTGTTAAATACAGGGTAGGGGGTTGATCCCACTGCAGGGGTTACAGATAGTTTTAGCCTTCTGATGATTTGTTTCTGAGCGTTGCAGCTCGTCAAGTGAGCAGCAACCGGTCAGTACGATACTATATTTTCTATATTTGTTTTACGACCTGCCTATGCAGCGCATACAGTGTATATACATGTTGGTCTGGCTTCGCGAACGAACGCCTTCACGGTCGTGGTTCGGGTGGGATATTGAGTTCCTCCTCATGCGAGGAGCCCAGAAAATAAGCCACCACCCCTACAAGGGCATTGCTCAGGGGGGAGGGGAGGACGTACGCGACTTCGGTATATAACAATGTCATGGAAGGAATAACTGTTGTAGTGTGCGACGTGGGAGTATCTGCGTAAAATATGCGTGTGTGTTGCTGTACAATGTCAAACACGTGCGAACCTACACTCGAGGGGGGGGGGTATGGTTTAGTTGCAAAACATGTTTGATGCAGGTCTTGGCGGGCGCGACTGGCAGCGTAGTGAGCAGGGCGGGATGGGTAGTGCGCATCGATGGTCGCATCCGCGATGAGGGGCCTTGGGCTGCAGTGGGCTAAGCCCCCTGATCCAGCCATAGTGCCGCATGTCGGCGTCTCTCCGGTAGGAAATCCAGACATGCCTGTCTATTAATAACATCCTCTACAGGACTATCCGTATACGGTCATACGACTGCAGCCTTGCATGACATGGGCACACCCCCTATATTGGCGTGTTATTGGCTCACACCACGCATCGCACTGCACCGCGAATATTACCTGCTTGACAGATCATGGGCGCCCACGAGGAGTGCATGGTCCGACTTCGGGCCGGGACCGACGTATTGGCCCGCGTTGTTGACCAGCTTCAAACGGCAAAGGATGTGCTGGTGTCCTGCTTCCAGGATAACAAAGAGTTGCTAGCACGGGCCCACGAGTGCAGGTACGTGATCGGTTGACCATATTCCTTTTTTCGCTAATCTCCTGCTTGTGTGAAGGGCTTGCTTATGTCAATGGCATGTAAGCCACTGTGCACACTGTGGCTGCCGTAAAATTGTCTTCGTCGTAAATCGCTGTGCACGTTGGTCGGCACCACTCTATGTGCAAACATACACATGCCGCGTCATTGCTGTGGTTGACCCTTAGTTTAGTCGGTGAAAAACCGCCGTATGTCATAACGCTGTGCCCCCGGGGGCCGTTTAACCGTTTCGATGAACAGCGATGCGACATACGACGCTACCTGCGAGTGTCCCGGAATGGAGGTTCGATAGATGTACATGCAGCACACATTCGTCCGGACGTTGTTTCGCGTTTACCAGTGCGAACAATGGGGTAGCGATCCTCCCTAGGCAACTGGCTCCCTACATGCTAGGAACACATGTTAGTCACTGCTTCGGTGTAGCTGCAGCAAACCTGCAGACCAGGGCCACTAGTCCACAAGTCTCACACAACGTGTAGTACCGTCTGCCAACATATTTAGGTTTCACAGGAGTACGCACCGTATAGCATGGGGTTTGGCAACGTAAAACCCTCGTTTGCCCCTACCGGTTTTGCAAGGAATCCGTAAAACTGTAGACCTATGTTTTTGCGAACTTCAAGACACATTCGTTACCGAGGATCGTTCCGTGCCTCTTTTGGCGACCATTTTTTCCGGTAGCCAGGTCCTTCTTTAGTGCGAGCATATTTGTTGTCGCAACTGACCACATATTAACGATGGAACGCCCTTATCACATATATATATGGAAACAACAACTCTCCGCGGCGACAGGGCTTCGTGTGTTTCATAGTAGTCCTTCCCTTGCAGGGGTAGAGGGCTTGCGACGATAGCAGTCCGCAATAGATAATTGCCTGGGCAGCACGATCGATCGAGACGTACTGTATATCGACGTGTATGTCCTTGCTCGGTCGGCTTACTATGTGGTGCGCGGGCATTGCGTCAACGTTCGGCCGAACTAACGCTGTACTTAATACCTCTGAACCATTATGCTGTCACCCCTTACTGCCGGCATCCTAATTTCTTCGCACTTTTTATATTTGTTTGGCGGTATGCAGGCGTAGTTCCCCGACAAAGTCAACCCGTTCGGGTTGGTGGTGACTCCCGTGCCTCGGATGTGCTTCGAGGAGGTAGACAGCATTTTTGGACGACCTGGAAAGTGCTTCATCGACCACCACGATGGATAACCAGGTGTCGAGAGCCGCGTTTGTGCCGGCGGTGACACCAGCCGAATCTGATTTATTTCTGCTCGCACTGGAAAGCACCTTACACAAGTGGACCTTGCGGTTCTCGACTCCCACTGCACCAACGCGATCACGCTCTCGCCGCTGCTATTCGCCGAGGGGGACGGGGAGCAAGAGGAGGCGGAAGACTGGGACCTCGAAGCGGTTCTTTACAGGAGCGAGAACGACGGCAACAACACCAACACTGACGACGATGACGATAGCAATGGCACTGCCGCTAACTACAACGATACCAGCAGCACGTTCGACGGCAGCATTGCCGGCGGTTACATTGCCACACCATCGTAACCATCGCTGCCAGCACTGCCCAGACCGCCACCCTCCCCGCTTTTCTTCGTGACCACGCCTACGATTGGTAATTTTACAGTATCGCGATGATCGTGTACTCCTCCACGTGAAAGTGGCAAAACGTGTGTTTTTTTGTTGATTGCCATTGTAGTTTTTGAATGATGGCCTTAGGCAACTACGATAATAGATATAAATGCTGCGTCATCATCGACCAAGCCGGTCCCAGCATCGACAACCCCGTCGCTCAACCAGATGGAACGTCAACACTGCGCAGCGCTCACTGTTGCTCTTGAATTATAGCGCCGTCGTTTTTTTTTTTTTTTTCCATCCCATTTATTATCTTCGCACGTCCGTCTTTCTCCCTCCCTAGTCGTAACTCAGATCCGGGGTCACAAAGTAGGCTCCTCTCCCTCCTCCCCCACTACGGTTCTTGCCTTGCATTTTTATCGCGAGAAGATTTCAGCACTTTCTTCCCTCGTCAACTCTCGTCGAATTTTGCTTACCCACGCTATAATATGCGCTCTCGACAGACGGTGTCATTTGAGAATAAAAACCTCCATGGGGAGAATCGAACCCTCGACATCCGGGCCTACAGGCTTCGTGGCTACCAGTTAGACCACCGGGGCGACCGGCTTGGTCATTGTCATTAATTAAATACGTAATCGTAAATAGAGTTTATTCCTGTTGAAATTATGTGTGTATTCCCTTCGTTTGTTGGGGGGGGTGGGTGATCTTAGGCCAACTACCATGGGAAACGATATTAATGGTAACAAGTGATTGGCGACTTCGGCGAAAAACACCCGTTTCCATCGGCGTGACGACCGAAAACATCGATATGGTCCTAAGAACGCCTCCCAGATTGTTTCCGATAGTTTTCAAGCAGGATTAACCGCTTCTTCATAGTCGAAGTTTGACGAAAACTGGTCCTCCGCGCTAAAACAATAAACTGGGACCCTAGCAAAAAAAGGGAACGTACTTCCGAACGCGCTCAAATATTCTACAGGGTGGACCTTGACGAGCGGAACGGTGTTTTTGACTGTCTCGTCGAGTTTATGGAGTATGTTTGTCGTAGATGCATCACTTTCTGGAGCCCAGACAAAGGTTTTCCCATAATAGATGGCATAGTCGATATCATACACGTTCGGGGATTCGAACCCCGGAGGAAGAGGGGGCGGGGTATACTTCATTTTCATGCATGGCCGCAGTCGTATGACTATAGACCCTAGGGGGGGGGTGGAAGGCCAACATTGCGAAAACCGGTATTTGGCTAAATTCAATGGCATTTTGACAAGCATTGCGTTTGCTGATGCATTTGCGCGAACTAAACACTAGGCAGGTACTTTGGTGATGGAGAGAGAGAAGGCGTGTCTGTGGCCACGGGACGTCCAGCACTTGTCGAGCGTCGAACCTCGTGTGTGTGTTTTTGTTCTGCTGGCGGACGACATTGGGGCGAAAAACGAACAAAAACAGTTGATAACTGCGGTGGATGGTGACGGAAGAGATATTCGTATTTTCGGAGAGGTGCTGTAGGTGTGTTGGGTAGCTTTGACCAAGGCTTTGTTTAGACGTCGCCGAGCGTTAAGCCTGTAGCAACACGCTTTTCGTTTCCCTGTTTACAGAACCAAAACACCGCAGTTTCTGTTGCTGTTTGAGAACAGCACGTGGCCGTGAATTGAACACATCATCTCACGCAAGCTAACTCACCATCATACGGAGACACGTTTCTGGGTAGTTTTCGCTGTAGCAAGAAGGCCATACGCAACGAGGAAGGTGGACTTGGAGTCGCCGATATCGCTCCATAGACGCATGCATCGCTCGGAGTTTGAACGCTTGTCATTGTGGGGAAAATTATCTAGGAGATTCATCCAAGGGGGTGTGTTACCTTGCGTGTTCAAGGGGGGTCTGACAACTCGCACAGCCTATGGCACTGTCGTGAAGGCGCGCCAAAAGGGGCGTGTCGAAAGGGGTACGTGAAGGTGTACGGCATGGAGTTACACGCACTGGGAGCGTCATGTCTGCAGTGGTGTGCATGTCACACCATTGCCACTTAAGTTCCGCGTATCACGCGTCCAGAAAAAACAGAGGTGAGGGGCGGCTTGACCCATCTCCCTGTGTTCTTCTGTGTCGTGGGAGGGGTATCGGTTGAGAAAAGGGGTTGCCATCATGCAAACTAGAAAGCGGGCAAGATGAGGGTGGTAACAAGTCGGCTTACAAGCTGGGCGGGGTAACGACGAAGCCCCATTGCAAGTCCTAAACGTTCTGAAGAGTGTGTTTCATGGCGGTTAATAGCATACTCGGTAACCTGCCCATGGTCGCTATTTGGCACATACTTCGAAGGAGAACGACGTAGAGCGTTTCGTTTGCTGCTTAATGTTTTTCCTCTTCTTGGGAAGGAAGGGAAACATGAGGGATGCATGGGGAAAGGGAGGGGGACGAGGAGAGAGGAAAAAAAAGGGGCGGGGCAGGGGAGGGAGGGAGGGAGGGAGATGAGGAAGCAGGTGGTTGGTTATGGCTTGAGTTGATGCCAATCGATGCTGCAGTGGTCAGAGTCGGTATCTGCACCAATGGCCGCGTCTAAAAGTAGACTTCGGGTCCAGCGGGCCGATATGACGCTTCGCTCCCATCCCTGCCTGCTGGTGCGTTATTTGTCGTGCTCGCCTGTTTCACACGGCGTTAGCTAGCTACAGTAGATGTACTGGCGATAGTTAGTATTCATCGTTGTTGTGCTTGTGGGCAATTGTTTACAACGTTGGATAGTCGGACTACTGTAGCTACGCGCCTGTTTGAAGACGTAGGAACTTTACACGAAAGTCGACCCATCACGGGTCCAAGTTATACGGTTCAAGCCTATTTTACGTTCTAATGAATGCTCGCGCGGCATAGAGAGTAAGTGCACCTCTAGTCTACACGGCATCAACAAGTCTAGGAAAACCAAGTCAAGACGTCTGAAGCACCTGACCGACCGACCGACCGACCGACCGACCGGGGTCCACCAGCGTACACAAGTTGACGATCGTTCCACATACTCTGCTGCGCGAGTTCCTAGCGACAGCTACGCGTATACGATATTTTGTTTCCCGCGCGCGGGTGAGTAAATGGCATCGAACTTGTAGTTGTTGTATTTCTCCCGCTGTTTACGGCCAAGCGGAGTCTGCCGGTCAAGGCTAGGGGTGTGGGAGTGGGGACTTAGGGGTCGCACCCATCTCCGGTCAATTCTCCGAATTCGTCGAACGGATGCACTTCCCTCTTAATCGTGAATCGATGGTGGGGATTGCCTGGGGTTCTCTCGACATGTTTGTGGCTGACCACACCTGGGGCAAGGGTGTTGCATTTAAGGCCTTTGTTCTATGCGACCCAGAGCAACTTAGTTGCACGATGGGCTGTGCGATCGCGTTCTAGTGTTAAGGCTTTGTACATGCATTTATTTACGATTTTCGCGGGTATATAATCGATTGTTGCGCTCCGCCAGCAAAGTATTATTCGAGTGAGGCACAGAGCCACTCTTACGATTGACCTAAGCTCCGTAGTGAAACACCTGTCACCGGGGGTGGTTTCTCGATGGGGGGTGCTAACAGCATCACGATAGGCAATACGTTTGTTTATACGGCATACCTACCCAGGCGGCAGGGGGTCGTTGAACAAGGACGGTAATACCGCACACTGAAACAAAACGCACTCACGGTTCGACGTATCCAGGCTGGCAGCTCAGGGGGGTGTAATATCAACGCGTCTCTGTATATATACCCGAATCACTTTCATGTCACGTGACCTGTAAGAGCAACGTGTCTTTATTTATACCCGTACCACTTTCATATCGCTTGACCAGTAAGAGCAGGAGAGAGGGGCACGCGTTGCTGGTTGCTGTGGCTAGTGCATCCCGCACTCTGAGCTGGGATTTGATGTGGACCCCGTGTAATATATTTTCTGGCATTGGTTGAAAAAGGTCTACCGCCACAGCGGCATTTAACGATCGCCGGTGAAAGGCTTGTCCATTGTTCTGCCCTATGATGTTCACGTAGACCCCGAGGTTTGGCAGTTAATGCCACATGCCACGGTGTATCGTAGTGTAAAGGTTGGGACGTACCATCGGGAAACGCCTGGCCTCGCTCAAAATTACCAGGGCTTTCTTCGGTAATTTTACCGCAGTAGAATTACCGCGGTAAAACCACGGTAATTGGTAAACGGTACGTTACCGTGATAAATCGGAATTACCAATACCATCCAAATCGTTACCAAGCAAATCACGTTCTCCCATTCCCATCCAAATCGTTACCGAGAACATCATGTTATCCCATTCCCATCCAAACAATTACCGTGCAAATATCGGCATTTCTGTGGTTTCTCGTTACCATCCAACCAAATACCGCGCAAACGTACAGTTACCAATTACCGTACAGTAACGATAATGAGATACCGTGATCACCTCAAATTTGATGCGACTCCCCATCCCGATGGGTGCGTCAGGTTACGTCAGACCACGTCCTAGGTTCGATTCTCTCACTACTCGTAAAGTTTTTTTTCTTTACACGTCTATCGTACTTATGATGTGTGTGTTGTCTTCACATTAAACCCGTTCTTTCTACCCAACCACATCAGTACACCCAGTGTGTTTCCTTATTCCTAATCCTAGAGAGATACAAATTATGTGGTCACAGACTGTGAAACAGTGAAAAACCGAAACAAAATAAACGCAAATTAATGGGCAAGGCAGGTGAGATGCTAACGTACCGGGTACGAGAATGTATTATTTTATTATTTACCGGAGTATTTCGCGTATTTTCCTTTTTTTCCAGAATATGAATTCACAGCTGACGTGTTTCTTAGACTATTTGGAGTGTTTGCGATAGAAGTAAAAAAAATATTTACTTTCCTTCCGCTCAAAAACGTCAATTCCCTTCCCCTCGTGGTTTCGGTGTGTTTGAGATAGAAGTAAACAAAATCCTGCAGGCGACGCCTCCGAAAATGACAAGGGAAGTGGGGTGAGGCAATGCGGCAAGCCAAACAAACAACGAAACACCTGTGTTGCAGTGCCCACAAAAAAAACACGATTTTATCGAATCTCTTGACAAAGAGATACTGGAACCACGTCTACCCCAGTTGTTTTTCCTGTAGGACTTTTCGTAATTCTGCCCTAGCTCTGAACTTTCCCATTAATACAAAACTTGGCAAGGCAGATATAAGCTCCTTGGTACACTCCCGTCAGTGTGCCAAAGCGGCAGCAGATTCCGTGGCCTCCTTCGATGCGGACCTCGTCGTTGAAGTTTGAAAATGTGGTTCCAGTCGCTTGAATATGCGGCTTCTCGTACTGTATTCAAGTATTTTTTTTCCTGCTGCAAAACGAGCACGAGGTACTTTTCGAAAAAAAAATCTGCTGTAGAACGAGCACGAGCTCGTTCTACGGCAGGGAAAAAAAATACTGGGCTACAGTACTGGAATCCACAAATTCAAGCGCCTGGAACCACATTTTCAATTTTCAGCGACGAGGTCCGCATCGAAGGAGGGCGCGGAAACTGCTGTCGCTTTGGCACACTCACGGGAGTGTACCAAGGAGCTCATATCTGCCTTGCCAAATATTGGATTAATGGGAAAGTTCGGAGCTAGAGCAGAACTACGGAATGTCCTACAGGAAAAAAAAACTGGACAGGTGTGGTTCCAGTGTCTCTGTGTCAAGAGTTTTTTTTTGGTTTTGTGGGCACTGCAACACAGGTGGAAAACAAAAAGTAGCGTACGAGAGGAACGGCAGCCCAGCAACGGTGGCGGCGACAGGGGTATAACCGCAGTGCCGCAGCTGCTATCCCACGACTGCAAGCAGCAGCACCGGTGGCTGCAGCTACGTGGCGGCAGCCCCAGCAGCATCGGCAGCCCCAGCAGTAGCGGCAGCAGGAGCAGAGCAGCAGCAGAGCAGCAGAAGAAGCACCAGCTTCCGTTTTTGCTTTTTTTTATTTCGCGTCCGACTATTCTTGTCGTGGTGTGCTGCTCCTGCTGCTGCCCACGACCTACGCGCGACACCGCGCCAGCACGCTCCGCTCCAAGCCCGCCCGGCGCCCGACATATATAGACCGTGGCGGCGCGCCGCCGCTGCTGCTAGTGCTGCTAGTGCTGCTACCGCAGTGTGGTGAAATTGAAATGATACACGACGATCTGTCATCCTGTCGCGCTCTACGAGCAAGGCGGTACGAGTACGTCTCCATACGAGTACGACTCGTACGGGTAGTTCTTCTGAACAGCGCATCCTCCACGACACCAAGCCGGCGAGAGCGTACCGTAGCGGGCCGCCAGCAGCTGCTGCTGACGGGCGTGTTGTGCCGCAGCTTGACAGTAGTGTCGACGGTACCACGACGCTCCGCTCGGGCAACGGCACACCGGTCACAGTCACCATAGTCCCACAGACTTCTGGCAAGAGTACCAAGGTTGTCCGCTACCATCCAACAATTACCGTGCATTACCGTGGTGGCGGGTTCCTGTACCAATGAGTACCAAGGTTGTCCGTTACCATCCAAACATTACCGTGCATTTCCGTGGTGGCGGGTTCCTTTACCAATGGTGAGTACAAAGGTTGCCAGTTACCATCCAATAATTACCGTGCATTACCGTGGTGGCTGGCTACCGTGGTAAATGATACCAACCTAAACGAGGCGTACCGAAGAAAGCCCTGAAAATTACAGTGTACTGCAGTTATTTGCAATATTATTTATGTGAGGCGTGGTGTGTCCAACACTGAAGATTCGGTATGAAACTCGATTTGTTGTGTTCCGTGTACATGTCGGGTCTTATTTCAGTCCGCGTTTGCTCAAGTACGGTCGTGCACTGCTAGTAGTACCATAGAAGGGGTGAGCGGTCAAATATTGAGCGGTATTTCCCATTGATGGTGCTGTTGCTTCTATGTAATGTGCTAACCGCCGTACATACATACATACATATGTACATACATACGTACATATATACGCATAAATACATAAATACATACATGCACACGTGCATACAAACATACGAAGTACCTACGACCAGAGCCGTGCTACGGCCGGTATCGGGGTAGCTTTTGAACCCAAAAAATACATAGGGCGAGAAGGGTGAACTGTTAGTGTCATGTCACAGTGTTTCGGTGGATCGCTTTGGCGAGAAATTGGTTNGTGGTTTCCTGAGCCAGCCGAAAATAAATATATTGAAAATTGACCATTTGAAATCCTTACCAAAAATAGCATTTCAAGGCTATAACTACTGTAAATCAAAACCGAAAAATATAAAAATCGACGCGAACGCGAATTTTCATTTTCACTCAGGGCATTGTTGGACACAACCGGCGTGTGAATTGTCGCCTTGGTTCTTTCAGTACAGCCATCGGCAGAACCCACAAAAAAAAAAGTACCGTTCTCAGATGGTTACTACTACTGTACAACAGCACAAGTACTACAATGTACTGCTGCTGCTGCTGCTGCTGCTGCTGCTGCTGCTGCTGCTGCTGCTGCTGTACAAGGCTCTAGGTTCCCCTTCGGGACGTGGTTAGCTTGGAATCCAGGGGGTGTCGCAAGTTGAAAAAGGGGAGCATCATCATCAGGCGTTGCTCTGCCCTCCGAGTACTGCTGCTGTACGTATACTGCTGCTGTGCGGCAGTATGACGGCACGCACGAGGTTCGACGACGTGTTTGCGTTCAAAACGTACTTTTGACTGCCATTTTTTCCTTCATTTTTTCCTATCCCATGAATTGTCTTCGCACTTCTATCTTTCTCCCTCCCTAGTCGTAACTCAGATCTGAAGTCACAAAGTAGGCTCCTCTGCCACCTCCCCCACTACGGTTCTTGCCTTGATTTTTATCTCGCAGAGGCTCCAGCCTTCCCAACGCTCGTCGATCTTCATCGATTTTTGCTAACTCACGCTCTCGCGCTTTCCGCTACAACAGTAGTACTGTAGTCAAGATTGTTTTTTGCGAGAAAAAGTCCCTACGTACGAGAATGCACTCGGGGGGGCTCGAACTCACGATC
Organism: Saccharina japonica; assembly: GCA_008828725.1. Classification (NCBI taxonomy): domain Eukaryota; class Phaeophyceae; order Laminariales; family Laminariaceae; genus Saccharina; species Saccharina japonica. Next base: position 103,928 of record MEHQ01000974.1, on the reverse strand, counting down.
TTGACGCTAACATGCTTCGTGGTTACCTGCTAGCCTACCGGGGCGACCGGCTGCGTGCGCCACCGTGGCATTGCCATTGACCATCATGCGGCATTGCCATCGCAAAACGACATAGCAACACGCCGTGACAATGATATAGCGATGACATGGCACTTACCACGGCGTCCACCATGGCACCGGCATGGTTGGATTAAAGGGTGCTTGTCCGCTTACGATCCCAGTACACTTTTTAATGCTGACGGGGTATTGCTATACAGTAGTATGGGATACCGTACCATGACGGAGCCCCGTGGCATTTTCTTGAATTCTTGCATTTAGCCAGTATGGCAGCCACGGAGGCCCATGAACCTGCATTGTCCTCCGTGTATTTTTCCATTGCATTCCATGGGTCTGTCATATCTCTTGGGGCCAAGGCATTGTCATGGCGTTCCCATGAATTCCATTGGCACGCCATGGCATTGCATGAAGCATGGCATTGCCAGGCAGCCCATGGCATTGCCCTGGGCTGTCCTGGCAACGCCATGCGTATACCATCGCATTGCCCTGGATTGTCATGACATTGCCATGTCGACACCATGCCTCCGCATGGCGACACCATGCATACGCCATGGAAATACCATGGCACCAGTGCCATGACAAGGCCATGGCTTTACAATGGAATTACCATTACATTGGTTGTTCCATAGCACAACGGAATCGTCATGGGACGTTCCATGGCAATGCCGTTTGGGCCAGTACCATGGCAATGTAATTGTGTTTTCGTGGCATGTTACTGCATATAAGAAGTAACGTACCGTAACCCCCCATTGCATTGCCATCGATATACATGGCATCCCAATGGCATTACCATGAAGCACCGTTACGCGTACAGCTCATGGGAGCCCAGGAAGGGTCATGAAGCACCATGTCGTGCCGTGGCACAAAAAGGCTTGAGAGGAAAATTAACATAGTCTTTGTTCGGGACGGCGACGGCCTGAACCACGAGTTGTTTCTTCGTCAATACGACGATGACCCCCGCTCCCCCCACTGATGTATTCCGATGGAGCGGTCGACGTTTCGATCCTACTGCCCCACTATGTTGGGTCGAGTGACGCGTCGATTAGGTGCCCAGCAAACAACACAGCGCTACTAGCGGCGTCCCTCTTGTGGCCACGGTGGGGAGCAGAAGCCGAGTTATACACGCTACTGCTGTGAAATCCGGGTTCTGCTGTACATTTACAGCGACGCGCCGTTTTTAGACTCGTTTCTGGCAGTAACAAGCTAAGATGAGCGCGCACACCGCACCCTGCAAGCGTTGGCATATTTAGCGCTGCAATCCCGTTGTGGAGCCAAACTACTCAGGAGTAGAGCCAGATGTAGGTACCTACACAGTCAGTACAGTACTTAAGTGTTAGAACAAAAAACACCCGTCAAGGTGACGGTGTTGCTCTACGTCTTGCTATGGTCCACAGCCCTTGTTTAGGGACGATTTTAGCCTTCATCTGGCCCTAATACTTTTCCTGGTGCACCGTGGGTGCACGCAGCTGGACAACCGACTTGCAGTCTTTTTAGCAGTTCGGAGAGACATGCCTTGCCGGCAGGCCGGAGGACAGTGCGTCCGCCACACGGGCTCAAATGACGCCGGCGTTGAACTGAGGGGAGCTGCATGTCCTTGCGTTACCGTACACGCCTTCTCTTTCGTCAAATCGATCGGTGGTGCAAAACGTGATTATACTTGAATATATACGAAGTAAAACAGTATCAGGAATTTAGGAAAAAAAACAGGTATTTCTCAAATGGTTAACCCTCTACAGTACATTACACTGACTCGGAAATGGCAATTAATCTCTGGTACATTATGCTCGGTTGAATCGATTAAACGACGTATTCCACGCAATTCAGCAGAGTTAACGGCTACGGCCGCGACGACGCAGTATATTATAGCGGTTGAGCAAAGATATCACGGTACGGCGGAGAGTCCAACGATTGACTAGGATGTGCCATTGGCGGCAGTGACGACGGATGAGGGCGAGGAGAGCTGGAAGAAGACTGTTGCTTTGATTTTCACGAACCATATACTCGTGGTAGGACGACGTCGTCAACATGCGCAACAGTAGTAGACTGATACCAGGTATACACTTATCGAAAGTTTAGACATCGCAACATCTACCTGTAGAGGCAGTGAGTCAGTCTGGCCGCGCCATGTTGCTGGTTTGAGTGATCTGGGTCGCCATCTAGTTGCAGCCAGCAGACAACGGAGCTGCCACTTGCTGGCGGAAAGCAAAAGTGCACGACGATGTATCCTCCTTTAGCGGGAGCGACTGGAGTTCCTGAGCACTCAGAGGCTCAATCAATCGCACTCCTCCGGTTCTGACGACGATGATGAGGATGAGGATTCGGGTGGAGCCGTCGACAACTTTGCGGAGCTGGGAGGCGGGATCTCCATACGCTCTATTACGAGGGACCATATTTGATAAGACCTGGTACGGTATACACACAAAAAGCTACTGGTGTATAAGTACCACATTTTTCCTAACAATATTTGACTGTCTTTATTATGGTCCCCCTTAAAAGGGAGAAGTCGGTGGCGGCACCGTCTTCAGGGGAACGGCTACCTTCTTCCTCGTCAGAGATGCGTGGGGGGTACCAAAATATTCCTCTGGTGGCTACGGCTCGGGGGGCGGGGGCTTGCCAGATGGCACATGTTTATATACCATAGCTAGCTGTGATACTACAGTAATTACACGTCAGACGCGTGCTACGGTAGAGGTAGCACTTTTTGACCGAATCATTTTCTGAACGATCGGGCTCCTTGAGCCAAATTCGTCGGACTTTCATTTTTGTGACGAATAATGTTTCAGTGTATACTTCGGTCATGAGATTTTGCATCCAGTAGCACTTTTATTTTCCTCTAAAATCATTTTTTCGGTGAGGTATGACGCTCCTTAGGCGAGGAGCCCATAAAAAAACATGGTGTACCTCTATCGTAGCGTGCGTCTTCAACAAAACTGCCACCGGCATCAAGCGTACGCCGTCGCCGCCAAACGTGAGTACGGGCTCCGGTTTGACTTGAGGGCTACGAGCGATATATGAGTGACATGGTAACGAACGCATCTTGTCAAACATCGGAAAGGTCTCGGGTCGATATTACCTACCACGATTCGCTCGTCGACGAAGGATGCACCGAGATCCTGCCGATGACATCTTGAGATATCTGAGGTCACCGTTGTACGATAATATAAGAGAGCAAGATATTGTGACCAGACCAATGAAGTTGTGACGTCTACCTGTATGCTCGGTCCTAACGAGGAAATCTGGAAACATTTCGGTTGGACGAGACCTGTCACCCACATACTTCACATATATCTATGTTGTAAAATTGTTACTGCTTCTTGCTCAAGTGCTGCTGCACAGCACAGGTGCGTAGCATACAAACCTCGGTTTGTTGAGCCATGCCTTACAGAAGGGGCCCTCAAATCCAATTTTCAGTAGTCATCTCACATATCGTAACAGGCACGTAATCAAGTGGTGTTTTTTAGGCCATTCGTACGAAACACAGAACACGAATCAATTTTCCACCCCACGAGTGGTTGAAGCTCTCAGAAGCTCGAGCTCTTCCGACGGTTCTTTATGCGGAATACCGAGTAGAGTACAAAGTGCGTTCTCGTGAGGTCCAGCTTTCGTTATATTACAGTAGATATATGGAATTGCTGACAGAGTGTGTACAAAACGAGAGACTTCGGCAGCGTCCATATGGAGAATCCCCTCCGGTTCCCCCCGAGCGTACAAGTATTTTTAGTTTCGACTCCAGATGTTCAAACCTGACTCGAGATGTTCAAACTTATTGCTTCGACTGCGCTTTTATCACCAGTCGTTTCTCAACACCGCAAAGCGTGGAAAGACAGAGAAGAGTTTTACTTGGTGTTAGCGTCGACCGTAGAGTAGATCCCAAGCAACCGTTTCGTTTCGTTTGTCAGAAACGAGGTCGGAAGTGTGGTTCCCGCTGTTTTCAACACCCCCCGAAGATGTATCGAAGACAAACACACGCCGGCTGTCCCTGCTGCGTGTGCGCCAAGCAGGAGCCCTACTCCGGCATTGTTGGATATCGTATCGCGAGTTCCGAATTCCAGTAATACCGAAATATTGGACGTCCATTACGATACGTCGTTTCAAACGCGTTTTCCCCCCTACATCCCCTGGCACCCATGTATATGCGGGTGTGCTAATATTTTATACTAAATATGTACTGAGCGGAGATTTTCGAAGATTTGGACTACCGAAATCGTACGTATTCGACATCCATCGGTAAATAGCACGTACTGCAGCACAAACATTGGCGGTGGCTCCCCGGTGGGTTCCTTACAGCAGCAGTCGAGTTATCTGTGCTGTCATGTTGTGTAGATCCAGGCGACCTAAAAACCCATTGAGCCGTTTCCTGCCAAAGACACATATTTGTAACGTCTTACTGTGGCGGGTGTGGTCCATGTGCTACCATGACTTCGCCTTCAGACCGTTTACCTTGCGCTCATAGAGGGAGTACAGCGCTCGTGGAGGGAGTGGAGGACTACCCTAGTCAACAAGGCACGTCCAAATGTTGCTTCGAATATGAAGTAGCCGGACTGGGTCCGTGTTGTCAGCCAACGGGCGGAGCAAGCTAGCTGCGTAAGGGGTTTAAATATACACTTGTGAAAACACTAGGCTGCTTCGCGTCCTTCGGCTTCGCCGGTTTCGTTTTGTCGACGTTCTCGATGGTGTAGTAATGCTTGTAAACCTTGTAATTACTAAGGTCGATTTCACCAAATCGACCCCCCCCCGCCCCAGGGACTTTTCTTGTGCTAAAATGGACTCGTAGAAATCGCCTAGCATGTTGTGTATGCACAATTCCACGTGGGTCAACGTCGGAAAACAAATGTGGAACTTTCCTCGCGATAAAACTAAAAGGACGCACCGTAGTCGGGAGGGGGCAGGGGGGGCGAGATATGTGCCCCCGAATTCATGTTGCGAGAAGAGAGGCAATTTGAAAAAATAGCGCAAAGGTAATCCATGGATGGATGAAACAATGTGAACCTATGGCAATGCTTCATGCAGGCTGGATGCTGTAAAGACGACCAATGGCACCGATTTTGACCCCCAACCTTCAGATGAACCAAAATATGTTGGACATCGACGAACTCTTGCGGCTTGAGGATGGATTGAAGAAGCTTCCCCCGGGTGTCGAGCGCAGCGCCAAGGAAAACTTACTCAAGTACCACCAAGTTAACGCTGTGAACGAGTACAACCGGATTTCCACCGGCCTGTACTTCGATCTACGGCGGGATGAAGGATTTGGTGAGCTGCATAGGATCCAGGAGAAGGAGCCGAAAAGCTGGCTTGTGCAGCCGACCGACGCGGGATCCGTAGAGGCCTACCTTTTGCAAGCTGAACGCGCCAAGCCCTGCTTAGACGACCTCCTTGGGCCGTTGGCTCTTCCTGGAACACCTGGGCGAGAGGTGACTTCAGCGACTGTCAAGAGCTTGGAGCGCACGAGAAGCAAAGCCAAGGATTGGGGGGGCATCCGTTATGTGACGGACTTGGCCCGCGCGTCCGTCATTTGCGATACTCCCCAAGATCTTGCGGATGTCGTCGAGTTTCTCGAATCGCAGGTTCGTCGGATGTAGGCGGGGTGAACTTTTGTGATCGGCAAGATCATCACGTCATCGTGTAATGATGCAGTTTTTATTTGGGTGCACGCCGTACGTTATCATTGCGGGATCGAATTCCATGAGTTTTTCGATTTCCGTAAAAGTACAATACGCGACACAACTTAAGGGGCCCCTTCGGTCATAAATAAACGAGTACTTGAGGGTTGAAAAAAAATAGGTTTCGTCTTTTTTACAGCAGTAATACTGTTTCTGGTACAATAACACCATATCAGTACTCCTTACGGAACACGGCATACCTCCAGTTCAAATGCTCAGACCTGTTCCCAACCAACGTATAGCTGTATCGTTTTAGTCTCTTGGAGGTGTTGGGGCTCTTAGGTCTGCAAGGGAGCGTAGGCACTGCTGTGTTTGCATCACGAAATGAAAGGGCTCCGCAGCATAATGTTAATGTTTCGTCGTTTCGGAGCTCCTGTTTGGTATCTACACTCTGCTGTGGCCACGTAGGACGCTACAGACGGTCGAACTAGAGGCCCAGGTAGGTTCACCTACTAGTATTCGGCGTCTTCGTCGAAAATCTGAGTTAAAACAGTATCAGCAGCCGGATAAACTGCCATTTTCCAAATTCGTCTTCGGGTACCAGGGGTATGTCGATTCGTTTTTAAGTAGGAGGCACTGTTCGTGATGAAAAGGGCGTCTGGTCGTTACGGCTCCTGAGACACAAACGTTGACCGTGACCTGCGCTCTCCCAAATTACTCGTCGGAAGCTGGTTTGAGCATTAAAACGGGCGAAATGTAGTTTTCCCTAGGAAGTCATGAAAAGGTAGATTTCATATATACGTGAAATAGTATTGCAACTGAAAAAATGGACTTGATTTTTATTTGCTCTTTTAGTATTTTGCTCGAAGGGGTCCCAAGTATCTCCTGTTATCGGCCAGGCTCAACCTCTTGTTCAAGGCAGTGTGTGTAGTACACTAACTATTTTAATGGAATACTTGAGTTTACTATGTATCGCGCAAATGTCGAGCCAAAAGTGTTTCGTTTTTTTCTTCCCATTTTGTTAGCGGCTGTCGAGTACTATATTGATACGATGACCTCGGGTTGCACTGCCCCGTTAGGTTTTGCGGTATAAGGTCGTTGTGAAATGCGCTCGTGCTGGTGCCTCCCTTTTGTTTTTTTTTAAATGCCTTTCTTGGACTCTTTTTTTTTTCAGGGTGGGGATATTCTGCGCGTTTCCAACGGATTCATACGCAACTACGGGAGGAATGGTTACAGGGACGTTAAAGTCAACGTCATCGCAGCAGAACATATTTGCGAGATCCAGCTACATCTCCGCCCATTTCGCTGCCTGCTGCGCGGCCAACACGCGGTGTACGAGTGGTCCCGTACCCTGAGTGTCACTGCGGACATGACGCCTATGCACCTGTTCAGGAACATGGAGCCGGGAACCCTTGAGCTTATGACACAGCTGTCTAAAGAAAACTGGCAATCAACCCGCTTGGCTCTTCCCACGCTGCTGGTCGCATCCGGCGAATATGAAGATGGTCGTGCTTTTCTTCGCACAGTAAGCATACTTTCTGAGCGATGGGGCGTGCTGTTTATGGGTTTTCGAAACACGGCATGTCGTCGCGGAGGCTTTAGTCAAGGAAGGAAATTCCTTGTGTAGCGGGCGGGGGAGCTGCCTACACGCCACGCGGTCACTGAATGCACTTGCGGCGTCCTGTATTTTGATGCTGGGGGTTGTTCGTTGTGAGATGAGACGGCTTAAGGCTACACGAGGCGCTAAGTTCAACTACCCCGTCCCATGTGCTAATACAGGAAGTTGATGGCTGTGAGATGAAGCTTCTTGAGGCTAAGCTCACACACGGGGAAGACAGCAAAGAGCAGAATCGTGTTTCACTGGACCTCGGAATCGTCCTGTGCAGCCTCGCTCTCGTATTGACAAAAGAGGTGACAATGAAAATGCAGGCCAAAATACAGGGCGCGCTGCGACGTCGGACCATTGGGGGTGTGAAATGTCATATGGGGATGCATATCAGGCGGGGATATACATGCGTCTGAGCTGTCACAGTGGCTGTGGGTGTAGAGGGTACAAACAGGTCTCGAAGGCAGAATAAGATGAAGTTATAGCTAGGTTTGTTGTTCTTGGAGACGACGATTGTGGTGGGCATGGCATTGCGAAACGACCTGGCAGGTGTGTTGTAGATAGTTGTGACAACTGAGGAACGTTCCGGGAAGGGTGTTCCAGTGGTTCTTTCAAGTTTGAACAAATGGTTATACTGCAGCAATGCCATACATTTATTGAGCACGGTGCCCGAATGTTTGCAGGCAAAATACGATGAGGCGGACCCCTTGTACTTAAGAGCAATCGACATCACTGAGAACGCCCTCGGCCCTGACCACCCTGAACTTATCACATCGCTCAACAACAGGGCTATGTTGTTGAGGGAACAGGTGAGAGTTGCAGGAGTTTTTCCAGGAAATTTCGTAGGGTCCACATGTGTCTCAGGTTGGTTTGAAATATTTTTGGTGAACCACTCATTTACACAGGGTCACTGAGGCTGAGCCACTTCTTAGGCGAGCGTGGTCTATACGAGCTAATGTGCCGGATCCGGAGTAATCTGAACGCGCCTAAACTGCTGAATGTCGTTTTTTCAAACTTGATGGTTCGCCTTGGATGTTTCCCCCGTGTCCACCGATTCAGGCTGGAGGGCGGCTCTCCCCATGTATTTGCTGTCAAGATTTGAAGTAAGAATGTAGGCTTTGACCATTCGGCTGTGGCTATAGTTCTCCTCCGCCGGCCGGAGTTGGTGACACTACGTCCCCCCAGAGTAAGCTCTCCAAGACTTGACCGCACCCCCCTCGCATGCCCCCCCTCTCGTTTCAGGGTAACTACATCGAGCGCTGAACATTTTTGATGCGGCCATCGGCGAAGAACACCCCACGTATGGTACGGTGCTCAGCAACCGGGCGGAGTTGTTGATGGCACAGGTGCGAAAGGGTGTTTCCGGGACAATCCTTATAAGTTATCGAGATTGCTCTGCACATCTTCCGCTTGCTGGCGGTGGGCCTAAACAGACGAAAATCCGGATATGTACTCTAAACCCAAAGCACTTTCTAGTTGGTTGGCCTAACTCCTGCCTTCTCGCCTATTCCATTAGGGAAGCACATTGATGAGTCGGTTTGTGAGAGTGTTCGGAATGCCAGGGGTCACCATCTTCTGGTAGTTACAATGTTCAGCTATTCTGGAAGGCCTTGCGCTATGCCGAGATTAACGACGGGGTTCACGGCGCCAACGAATATGTGCGGCCTCCACGTCGGACCTATAAAAGTGAAAACGCCTCTTTTTAGGAATGTACCGACAGCACCGACACCCCGCGTTGCATCAAGAAACCCCACTACAGACCGCGGCAACGAGCATGCCCTCCATAAAATACTGTTGGCTAGAGAAAATATATGTACTACACGCTCGTGTTACCTGTTTGGTGGATGCCCCTCGCGAACGTTTAGCCCAAAATACAGATTCAAGACGCCAAACAGCACCCTGCAGGGGTGCTGGCTTCGAATTCTCAGGTAGACCACTCTCTCTCGCATTTCAACCTACTGCCTGCAGCATTGCTCATTCGCCGACGCTGATCACCTTTATAGGCGATCAATCAAAAATTGTTACTCTATGCAAAGCACCGGAATATAGCTCAATCTTTGACCACGAGAGGTCGGGGTGCGGGGCGTGCTCATTGTCATGCATGGCTGTAGTGGTGTGACCGTAGACCCTCGAAACACTACATTGCCGGGACGGAACACGTCGGGGTTTCGCTGACAAAGCAAACTTTGCTTGCACTACGCGCGAAGCGCCTATATTTGTTTTGCGAGTCGCACGAACGGTGAGCTGCATCCTAGTAAGAACCTCTTGGGGGGCGGACGTTGGCATACTGTGAGTGACGTCTTCCATATGGATAACAGCGTCCAATTACTTGGTTTTTTTTCCTGTGTGACCACTTCCAGAGACAGGAGGGTATACTAGGGAACTGCGTCGTGGATGTCTGACCATATATACACATTACGTTATACCACAATCACCTCTGTGAGGAGTTAAGATTATCCACGCCGCACAATACAATCTAACTCGATCACCGTCAATGGTGCCGGCATAAAAAAAAACGGTACCCTGGTTGTCTACTGAAAACCCACGCAGCGATTGGCGTGTTTTACTACGTCGTTACCAACCGACGCCAACCCCATCGCCAGCAGCGGTGGCGGCGGTGTCTAAGGGGAAACGGTGACGTTGTTTGGTGAACCTTGATGGTTTGACTTGGGCTCTGCCCATGTTTCCACCATGCCAGGGAATGTATGAGGAGGCCGACCCGATATTTCTTCGAGCAATCGAGATCGGGAAGAAGACCCTGGGCCCTGATCACCCGACGCTTGCTACATGGCTTAACAACCGGGCGGGGTTGTTACATACACTGGTGAGAGCCGTCTTTCCCCGCCGCAAAGCTGAAGTGATACGCGGGCTTGTTGAAGAATGAAGTGAGAGCCGTCATCGTTTTCCAGAAACCTTCCCATCGTGTAATCCTGTAAATGCTATATGATCCGCCATTCGACTGCGGTTTTGGGAGGCTGCGCTGCAGAAATAACCAGACCGCGGCCTAAGAAATGGCAACCAAAGCAATGGGAGTTTGGTCCTAGCAATCGTCGTTATTCCGTGGGACGGCGCATCAGTTCACGTAGGAGCATGCTGCGACCGTGTCCTTGTAGTAGAACGTCTTGCGTGGTTGCTGTTGGACTACGGATCTTATCACCGGCCATTTAAACAGTTGAAATGCTGCACTCGTTGTCCTCGTTTGTTTGTCGTCACATTTTCCCTCCATACTATTATCAAGCACGCTAACGGCCAGATCGAGTTGTTCATGGCACGTGTGATATTATGACTTTCCGGGGCAGTTGAAGATGCACGCAATAAACAACCGTGTGCTACCATTGGGCTAGCATCCGAGAGTCGTCGTTTGTTCCACGTCAAAATACCTTTTGGCACGAACGATTTTAGTTCAAAGCAAATGTTGATAACAATAAGCACCAAAACTATGATTGCCGGAGCCTAAAAATGGTAAGGGCCCTGAAATACGTTTGCCAACACTAACACTGCGTGGAACATGGCAAATGTGCCACTGGACGTTTAAATTTGTGTACGTATTGTCTACCTCACCAATCGAGCATTGGTGTTGAATCGTTAGGTAGCCGGTTCCCGGGGTTTTCCGTTGGGTGGATTGGTTTTTACTCTGGCATCAGTTGTTTCTATTGCTGAGCGGTAGGCACCAAAGGGGCGCACACCAACCACCTCTTGTTGACGAGCTCAGCTGTTCTGTACAAATCCACATTGGTTTGCCGCACGCTCGTGTTAAGAAATAAACTGTTCAGTTTATGTCTGCCGGGAGTTGCAGCAAGCCCCGATCACAGCCTTAATTTCAAGCAAGTGCGCTCGCACGTCAATTTCCGGGACGCGTTTACTCCCCCCTGTTGCCCAGAGAATTATATCATGATTCGAGGTCTGGAAATGTCTCAACCAGTGCGAATGTAGCGCGCCGACTTTTGTGGCCATATATTTCGTTTTGAGTGTTGGTCGGGGTTATTGTTCGAGTTCGCGTACGGGCTAGAGGGGTGGAGTTGGGTCTACGCGCGTACCTTCATCCCACTAGGAACTTCTTCTTTCCCCGTAAGCAGGTGCGATAGGGAGAGAAGCTCGACCCATGAAATATCTTCTCGGACACAGAATGTTAAAATGGCTCCTTACTCAACAAGGTGGCGTATTTGCGCTTACAATACACTGTGATGTGTTTCAGCTTAGCACGAAAACCTCGCACACCTCGGAAGGAGCGCGATCTACGTATATCACATATATGAGTTTCTGTCGCTATGGATAAGGTGCGCGTAAGAGGTTGATCCCATGGATTCCATCCGGCCAACATTGTGTAGATACCGCAGATTACATAGCTCAAGGTGTACTGTACATATGCAAAATATCTAGATCGTGAAATACGAATCTGATCAGCCTAGGGAGTGAAATTGTGTTCGACCTCAGGGCAAGCTGGATGAAGCGCTGGAGGTAAAGCGCGAGGGGCGAGCGATCGAGGAGAGGGTGCTTCCCCCCAATCACCCGCAGCGTGGTGCATCGCTCAGAAACGAAGCGCAGGTGTTGATGGAACAGGTGGGTGTCTTCAACATTTTCCTGTCCAATTTTGGTGCTATGTACGCGGTCTTTTTGATGGCAGAAGAGAGAGCCTTCGTCGTATTTTCCTTGACGCTGGTGTGACCCCTGTTCTTGTTCGTTGGTTCACAATTGGAAGGAGTTGCTGAGAAGCAAACACTTGAGTAAGGCCCGCCAAAATTGTTTGAATAGGCATGTCGAGATATAAATGCCTAGACTGCAAACACATGCCTTTAATGTGGCTATTTATTTGAGGAATTTGCTTCCACGAATGCATTAGACGTTCATGTTGCCTGTTGAGCACATCCAGTAGTATTGGTTAACTGCAGTAATGGGGTACTGCAACGGCCCAACCAAGAAGCACGAAATGTCAAACCGCCATCCATCCACACCCACCCACCCACCGACTCACCCACCAAACCAGCCACCTACACACCCACTCACCCACCCACACATCATCACACTCCCGCGCTAACACCAAGCCAACTACCCACCCACAAACCCACCCACCCACCCACCCACCCCCCGCTTACCCCAAGCGAAGACATTGAAAAAACGTGGAGAAGGTGGGATCTGTGCCCACAGTTATCACCTCCAGCGTCGACCACTCTTTCGTTGACCCAAACGGAAACATAATTACTATTTCCCAACCCCGGGAGGGAAGCTTAACACGCTCCATGCTCGCCGAGTTTGGTGGTGGCGCCGGTTCTTTCGCCGGATACACCGAGGTTTGTGGTGGGGGGGGGGGGGTCAAACGGTCGCGCGGCCGCGCAATACCGGCCGACTATCGGGACCTACCAGTGTTAAAAAGCTAGACTAAAACAGACATACAGTAGGTGTGAACAGTTTATACATCACCACCACGGTACCGAACAATGCGAAGGGTTTGGCTCAAGGGGTGAAGGCTTGTCTCGTGTACCTACCCTGTGTATCCTGTACCCCTTTTGTCGTGAGTTTGGAGTCATCCCACGGTAGGCGCGCAACATAAGTTTCTGAGCTCCTCACATGAGCAGCTCAATATATCAATATCTCACCCGAAACATGACTTCGGAAACATTCGTTCGAGCAATCCGACCAAACCTTCCCTTGCGGTAGTCCGAAAACAAATATACCAGTCAAATATTAATAGTATCCGGTGGTTTCTCACGTGAGAAGCACAACCGGTCAGAAAGTATTGAGCCCAAACGTGGTACCCCTACCGTGGGATTGCTCTTTGGGAGTTCGGGCTTTTGGCGTTATGTTGATTTGCCTGAATGGTCTCGTCCGCGTGCCTGCCCTTGCTTCCAGAACATCTGGCACGATAGGCAAGCAATTCGATTTCCAGGCATGCTTGTTACAGAAACGGTGGCCTAGGCATAAGTTCAGGCACGCCTTAAAGGGAAGGATCTAAACGCAGTAGACCCTGTTCGCCCTGCGTTTGGGAGTTTCGGCCTAATGGTGTTATTTTCAACTGCCTGGAATGTATTTTACGCGCGCCATCCCGATGCCTTACGATACATCAACAAGATAGGCACAAACATGGTGGCTTAGACACGCTTGTTTTATAACATAATATGGCATGCCTTGAAGGCAAGGGCCTATTTGGAAGTCGAATCCCCCCCCCCGTAAGTGTTTCTAGTGGTACGCGGACTTGTTGGAGGAAACAGGACGAACAGCGGTATATTTTCAGGAGGCTGATTGTTTTTGAGGTATTGAGGACATAAGGGAGATACGGAGGAAATATCCAGGAACGTGCTGGTGGACCACTCATCTGAAGCAGTTTAACAGGGGGTTGGTATTTCGTCGAGGCATAGCCACTCTACGAGCGGTCGTTGGCCGTATACGCGATAAGGTGCCGGGTCCGGGGCACCTCGTTGTAGCTCACCTCGGCAACAGAAGGAGTCCGTTGATCGCGTTTGAACCCACCTTGTGTTGACACGTTTCCATGGACTCCGATCACGTACCCACAATTTAGGGCAAGTGGGCAAAAGCTGACCTTCTCTATCTCCAAGCTCTTGAAATTTCGAAGACGAGTATGGGCCCTGACCATCCTTCTGTGGCTAGAGCGCTCAGCAAGAGGGCTCTGTTGCTGCTGGAGCAGGTGAGAGGTTTCTATAGTTTGTCATGTCGCCAAACGTTCCTCTCTGTCGTGTGCTCATTATTTCGTCGGAACCTGGTTCGAAACGTCACACTTAAGGGGTTGTGCCCGCTCGTGACGTCAACTCTTGCCACACAGGGTAAGCATGCTGAAGCCGAACCACTGTTCAAGCGCTCGCTGGCGATAGATGAAGAGGTGTACGGCCCTGACCACCCGCAGGTCGCTCAAGATCTCCACAACTGGGCGGGATTGTTGAGGAGTCAGGTGAGGGTTTTCCGGAAATGATAGACGGCCGCATTTTCCTCGGAACCTGGTTTGCCGCGTCCAGCTTCACATGTCACTACCGCTCACAGCAACCACTCTAGGCAAATAGGGCAAACGCAATGAGATTAAGTCACTCTACGAACGCGGTTCCAGGCCACATGAGAGAAGACCGTGGGTCCTAAACATTCGGGTGTGGCTCCCGTGCTCATCACATGAGGGGATAATGCTACGCATTTGTTCCTTCTCATTACTATTAACAGCCCTCATTCGTATCACGTTTTCGGCTACTCTTCCAGGGGAAATTTGGGGAGGCAGGCTCGCTGTATGAGAGGTCGCAAGCTATACGAGAAAGAGCTCTGGGTTCGAAGCACCCTGATGTAGCAGCAACGCTCAACAGCCGGGCGCAGTTGTTGAAGGCACAGGTGAGAGGCGTTTAAAAGAATAGGCTAGAACAGGCACCAGTTTCCAGGAGTTTAGTGTGACTCCTCATTCATGTTATAGTGTTCAACAACCGGATGTTGGGCAGTTTATCAAAATCCAGGCGTTCAGGACTCTAAACCCACGAGGTTCTCTGGTATGGTCTATGACCTTTTAGCCAGTGGCTCAGCCTCAGCGTACTTTTCCCAGTGTAACAAGAGGTGTAGGCGGTAAGCACCACTCCGAACGCGTGACGATACACGGGTATAACAGCTAGGTTTAGTGAAATACGACCACGTGAAATGTCTGGGAAACATAGCACATGCCTCGAGGGTTGTATTATACCTTGGCCCGGGGTCAACAAACGAATGAAATACACCTCACTCAAAACCCTATAATAGCGGTAACCCCGACCTCCTGGAAAAAGTTTAGGTATAAAGACTTAATTGATACGTAGTGCAGGTAGTCAACAACTTTCCCGAAGGTGGGTGAAGTCTAAATACTGCGGCCTGACTCAGTAACAACATGGCGGGGTTCGTGGAGTTTGCCCTGAAACTAGACATTTCTCCGTTTATCGCCCGTTTTGTTTTTGCGCCTAGTGGAAATTCGACGAAGCGGCACCATTGTACAGGCGTGCTTTGGCAATCGATGAGAAGATGCTCGGTCCTGACCACCCACACGTCGCCATGGACCTCAACAACTGCGCCGGGGTCTTGCAGAACCAGGTGACAGACGAAGGATGTCTGTAGGAATATGTTATGGCTGCCATTCAAGTTTCGACACCACTCTTTCTTAGAGAATCTCGAGATAAAAAAATTAGCGGCGGGGTTGTGAACAAAACGGATCAGCGCCGTAGGAAATTCACCACAAACGTGTTCGTCCAATCGTTGCCTCGGTACGTCCTGCGTTAATATCCGCAGAACTCATTTTCCTGGTTGGGATTATTTTATTCAACAAGCGGAGTGGTGCTGCTGCAGACTCTTATCATGATGTATTGTTGTAGTCGAAGCCCGCGTTTGGGCCAAGCACGATCAACAGGCCCCAGGTACTACGTATGTATGCAGCCGGGACATTGGACGCCAGAGCCGGTGCCATCTGACAGAAGGGCCTGGGCCCGGAGCCTCCACATATTGCCGTATCCCTCAGCAATCGGGCGTGGTTGAATACGGTTTTCCAGGAGTTTTTAGGTTGCCGAGATTCCGCCTACGCCCCCGTCTCCCCGATGTTTCTCGACAGGGCAAGTACGACGAAGCGAACCTGTTGTACCAGCGGGTGCGTGCCATAAACAAGACTGTTTACGGTCCCGATCACATAAAAGTGGCCATAGACCTCAACAACTGGGCGGATTTACTGAGAGCTCAGGTGCGAATACAATTCGCAGGGAGACTTCCTTTTGGTTGGTCAAACAATTCCGTGATGCTGGTGTCTGTCCTTGAACGGTCGGCACATAAAGTTCGAACGCCAACTTATTCGTCTGAAGGAGCCCGAGTGCTGCGAAGCGAGCGAATCATCTGGTGCTGCTTGTAAGGCAATACTAACGCGTTCAAGCCTCTATCAACCGAGGGATGTATATATCTTATCCCCGAGGGTTTGTAGGAACCCTTCGAAACGAAGATATCATGGGGACTTGGCGTCAACTGTAAACCGTTGGGTCAACGTTAGGCCAAGCCCTGAATACCACTGAGCAACCGGGCGTAGTTGGCACAGCAATCCGCTGTTGCGGACTGCAGCTCATCTCGAACTCTTTCATAAAACGGTTCGGTCGACCACAGGGCAAACTGGATGAAGCGTTGAAGGTCAAGCGCGAGGGCCTTGCGATGGAGGAGAGGATCCTACCCACTGATCACCCGCAACTCGGTCGATCGCTCAACAACCTAGCGAGAATTATGATGGCACAGGTGCGAGTGCAGGAACGTTCAAGGAGTTTACTAATCATCCCACATACGTCGGCGGTTGGGTTTTCTTTGAGTGGACCCCTCCACGACACAAACCCGCTGCCTGTTACACCGTGCAAAGTCGCCGAGGCTGGGGCACCCTGTAGGCGATCTATAGCCGTACGAGATACGGTTTTGAATCTGGAGCTCCCTGCTGTGACTCACCCACTTAAGCACAGGGGCTGTTGATCAATCTTGATGGCTCGCCTGATACTCTGCTCATGTTACCACCATTATAGGAAACATACGAGTATGAGGAGGCTGACTGCCTCTATCTTCGAGCCATTGGGATTGGGGAGAGGGCTCTGGGGCCTGACCACCTAGACCTTGCTACATCGCTTGGCAACCGGGCAGGGTTGTTGAAGAAGCAGGTGGGAGTTGAAGGAATTCATCAATATCATATTTTTATAAGAGAGTGTTTATACAGTAGAACCGTCTAAACCGTCAGGGGGGTATTTTGAGGCGCGTGTGTCGTTTCTCAACCACCGGGCGGTACTGTCGAAGAATCACGTGAAAGTCACATGTTCCCCCCCTGCAAATAAAACGTGATAACGTGTAGCAACAGCATCATGTGTCTGAGAGCAACGGGTGTGTTGTTTAAAGAGTATCTAACACCGGCCCCCCGAAACGAGTGACAGGGAAAGTACGACGAGGCGGAACCGTTGTACGCGAGAGTACAGTCTATCTTCGAGAAAGCCCTTGGGGACGAACACCATACCGTCTCGACTGCACTTCACATCAGGGCGGAGCTGTTGCATCGACAGGTGAGAGCGGTCCGGCATTTGCAGGAAACGTGTGTGTGGCCCCTTGGATACTGTGTAGTACCTGTAGTGCTCGGCAGCCTCGGTAACCTGGCGGGGTTGTTGAAGAAAAGCAGGTGAGAGTGAAAGCAACTTCCCAGTATTTTGTTTGTGGAACAGGGTGCGCCTCAAACGGTATGCTACCCCCGCCCGACTGTATTTTGTTCCCGAAACAACCCGGTGGGGTGGTTAGAGAGTCAGGTAAGAAGACAACCGGGTCCCTGGAAAAGCCTTGTGGGGGCATTTTCAATGCCAATAACAGCATGCATTTGTAAAACAACCGTTCGGCTGGGATCGTAGTTATCACCCGGCCACCGAAAGTGTTTGTCGGGGCAACTATGATGAGGTGGAACTGCTGTACGGTAGGGGGCAAGCTATCTTTAATAGCGTCATGGGGCATGTACACCTCAGTGCGGTCACTGCGACCAACACCCGTGCGGGGTTGTTTTATCGGCGGGTGAGAGAGGAACTTTGTTCCGGGGGCGATCGCAAGGTCCCCACGGGTATACTAGGTTGAAATATGAGATTTTGGGCGGGCCGCCCCGTTCGCCAACTCACTGCTTATGCAAGGTCATCGAGCCACCATATAACCACTTACTGGCTATCACCGAGAAGGTGTTGGGTTCTGACCATCCCAAGGTCGCTGCAGATCTCCACAAGTGTCCGATGCTGTTGAAGACCAATGCGGAGACGTGTCATGGTTTCGCCATCATTATTTCCTAGCCCGCGGGCTTGTTGCACACACAAGTGACGTTGGTCAACAGCTAACCTGTGTGCGTGCGGGTGATGTTGCGAATTATAAAATTGTGTCCGGGCTGTCGCTGCTTGTTTGTACTGCTGGGAACACGCCGGGCACATTGCCGACTCCCACTTCATGATCTACATCTTCCAGGGAAGATGAAATCCTGATTTGTATGAGCTTAGCTCATATTATCGGATGGGAGCCGAATAGTATACAAGATCTATTGTAACACATGTTTCCTGGGGTGGATACGTATGCTTAGATATTATCAACTTTCAGATCGCGATCTGTCCGACGCATGCTGCTGAGTAAACGTGCCGGTGTTTACCTCCAAACCATGTTCACAATAATTATATGCGCCGTGTTTGATTGGATGTTCTCGACCGTGCATCTCAACGCCCGCAGGGAAGGCCGAACGAGGCAATTCCACTCTTGGAAAGGGCCTTTTCTATCCGTGTGAAGAAGATGGGCGAGACCCACCAAGACACGATCGACACACAAACATTGCTGGAAACTGTTGGCAAACAGGTTCGTGAAAGAAACGGAGGCCGCGTACTGCAGGGTGTTTCCTTGTGATTTTTAGTTAACATAATACCTACTGGTAGTCATGGTTGGAAACAAAAAAGTTCGTCCAAACTATATTCCATATTTCGAAATTGTGTGTTTTTCTTTCAATGTCAGTATGGTGGCAAGCAATGTCTTAGGAGTATCGTATATGCTCTTACAGCAAATTTTAGCGTGGTTTACCTGGCGCTTATATTGATGCTGCACTGCTGTAGTATACATTTCCTGTGATGAAAGCGAGTATCATGCACACTTGTGCGCCGCGTCGAATTATACTCATCCACCGGACGAATAAAACACGTAACCCAAACAGCATAAAGCTCTCCTTTTTCGTGCTGCAGGTATG
This sequence comes from Saccharina japonica, assembly GCA_008828725.1. Taxonomy (NCBI): domain Eukaryota; class Phaeophyceae; order Laminariales; family Laminariaceae; genus Saccharina; species Saccharina japonica. Next base: position 84,961 of record MEHQ01000974.1, on the reverse strand, counting down.
ATCATCCGAGTAACGACGATATCAAAGACGCAGCTCGGGATGGCGGGGGAGAAGCGCGGGACATAGCCTGTACTCTTCGTAAACTTGCTTAGAGCGCGTCTTCGGGGACTGGGGTGCAGGAAACCTCTCTCGCAAGGTTTTTTTTTGGGATAGGTGATGCCATCGAGCTTCATAGGCAGCTGGACACTTGCCATGGCTGGGTTTGACGGGCATTCGATGGCTTGTTTAGGTCCTTAACTGTCCCCGGTGCTTGGCGTCGAGGCCGGGGACGGTAAGTTGCTCTGCCGTCACTTACCCTATAGCGTACTGGACGCTAAGTCTCATTATTTGGCCATCTGGCTATGATAGGTCTGTTTTTATTGCATCCGTGGAACATCCTTTGGTGAATCTAAATTATTTCTGTTGGACGGACTCGCGTAAAGTTGTGGGTGAGCGGTGTATCCCGAGCAAAGACAAGTGGTTGGAATGCGAGTCTCGTTCGTGGGCAAGGATTGATGGTATATATCGACTGCCAGAGCGCCGAAGCGCGAGAGCTCGAATTCGTAAATCTCGATCCAAATCAACGTGCAGCGATAATTCTCAAGCCTCTGTGTGATAAAAACGAAGGTACGCACAGGGCGGGGGGGGAAACGGTACCTGTAATCACGCCTTGCCCAGAAACCCGCTCAGGGTGAAACCTTCTACAAGTTAAGCTCGGAAAGGAAATAGTGATGGTAAAACAAAAACAAAACAATTGCAATATTGGCTCAATGTTTGCACGAATCATACCACGTTTCCTGTATACGCTTTTGCGCCTGGCCCCAAAAAGACGGTTCACGCTCGGTACTGTACCGCCAATTACCCGCTCAAAATCGAACGTAACTGTTCGGTGTGATCTTAGGCCAACTGTGGAAACGATTTTTATGGTAACAAGTGACTGACGACTTCGGCGAAAAATACCCTCCTTTTCCCTCGGCGTGGCGACGGAAAACACCGGTATGGTCTTAAGAACGCTCCCCAGAATTTTCCGAGAGCTTAGAGAGGGATTAAACGCTTAATCAGGGTTGCAGTTTGACGAAACCTGGTCCTGCGCGCCAAAACAATAAACTGGGACCCTAGCAAAAAAGGAAACGTACTTCAGACGTACTTCAGAAAGCACTCAAGTATTCGACAGAGTGGACCTTGAGGAGCGTAACGGTGTTTTTGACTGTCCCGTCGTAGATACATCACTTTCTGGAGCCCAGACAAAGTTTTCCCATAATAGTTGGCCTAGCCGACATCATAGTCGTTCGGGGATTCGAACCCTAGAGCGGGGGGGGGGGGGGGGCGTACTCATTTGTTGCTTGCCTTAGTCATTTGACCATTGACCACGCATCCCTTTCGAGACGGAGCACCGTTCCTACTCCTATAGAGACACCTCCAACACTTGGGCGCTCATTACGTTGTTTCCATATATTACAAAGAAACTTTTGCTAATCTTATCCCCTTCCTGCTTCGCCGCCTGTGGCCACCATCTATCTCCCAAGATAGCGATCGTTTTCTCGCTACTATTTAGTGTACCAAACTGCTCCATGTCACACTCGTCTATTTTCCTCATCTCCTCCTCAAGCACATCCCTTTCCTCCTTGTACCTTTCACATTCTCCCACTATGTGAACTCTACTCTCTATGGCTTTGCCACATGGGCACATCTGTGCATCTACTTCCTCCTCCTCCCGGCTACTGGTATACCTCCTTCTTTCTGGCAGGTCCAGGTCCCCTACACGAAATCGCAGTTTCAGCTTTTTCGCGAAGTCCATTGGGCCGTGCAGATACCTTTTCATTCCTATTCCTTCTCTCAACCCCCCGTATATCTCTAAGTGTTCTTCCCCTTCCACCTTCTTTCTCAGCGCTAGCCTTTCCCTTCTTTCTATCCTTTCTTTTACTTCTGTCTTGTATCCGCTAAATTTCTCTATGGCCAGCGTCTCTTTTTGGTTTCCTATATCCTTCCATACTTTCTCGACTACGCTATCCCACCTTATTCCAGCTCGCCCTTTGGTTACTTTCTCCCATACAGCTTTATCAGCTATGGCTGGCAACCTCTTATTTGGCATGTTCTTTACTTTATATTGCCATTTCAACTTACGCACGTCTCTATTTGTCTTAAGTGGGTACATTCCCAGTTCTGCTCTTAATACTGTATTACTCGTCGTACTTGAGCATCCTAGTACTTTTTTAGCTGCTGTCATCTGTACTGTTTCCAGCTGTTTTACGAGCTTCGCGTTCCCTTCCCATACTTCTCCTGCATATTCTAGCTTTGGTACAATCACATTCATCAGTATACATCTCTTAATTATAGTGTCAAGGTGCGAGTCTGTTAGTACTGCTTCCATCTTGCCTACGTGTGCCTTACCCTTGCCTATTATTTTATTTATGTGTGCATCCCAAGAGCAATATTTTGAGATTTCTACGCCAAGGTACGTATACTGGTCTACGATCGGTAATTCATCTTCTCCCCACTTCCACTTACAAGTTACCGGACTCTCCTTATCTTCGTTACATACAACTACTGCGCACTTTTTTACGTTCGCCGTCACTCTCCACTTCCTGGTGTACTCTACTCATGGCCTTCTCTATTTGTTTCTGCAGTCCTTCGGGTGTTTCTGATATGCAGACGAAATCATCAGCAAACATCAATCCCGACACCGTATCTTCCCCCACCGTGACTCCCTGCGATGCTGCTTCTACTGCTACTATCATGTCATTAATGTATACCTTGAATAGGTTAGGTGATAGCGTACATCCCTGGGCAACTCCCTGTAGGATATCAACGTACTTCGATATTTCCCCGTCCAACATCACAGCACTTCTCGCACATTCCGTCATCTTCTTCATCATTCTCCACATCTTTCCTCTTATCCCTATTTCCCACAACTTTTTCCACAGCCCATTTCTCCATACTGTATCGTAGGCCTTCTGTACATCTAAAAAGAAACAGTACGTTGTTAGCCCCGCGTCTTTCCTGCCTTGGATCATCTTACCTAATGTGTACACATGGTCGACGCAGCTACGGTTTGGCCTAAATCCTGCTTGCCCTTCGCAAATCTTTTCTTCCTTCTCCATCATTGTTCCCATTCTATCGTTCAAAATCTTACAGAACGTTTTACCTACAGTGCTTAGTACCGTTATTCCCCTATAGTTACCCGGGTCAGCCTTGTCTCCTTTCAACAAGTTTACTACTACTCCTTCTCTCCATCTCTAGTGCGTACTCGTTTTTCCATATCCAGTTATACAACTTAACCATTATGGTAAGCATTCCTTCTCCCCCGTACTTCATAAATTCATTAACTATTTGGTCTGCCCCTGCTGCCTTTCTATATCTAAGTTTAGCTACACACTTCTTTACTTCTTCTCTTGTGAACTCTCCCTGTACCCTTCTGAGCCACTGTCTTCCCTTTCTGATGCATCTACGTTCGCCTCCGCCCACGCGTTGATATCTTTCTCAAATTCTTTGTCGAACGTTTCGTTGGTTGTGGGCGTCCCTAGCTTGCGGTAATGCTCTACAAGTTACTCCCTTTTCCCCTTCGAACTACTAACCATTTTACCGTTCTGTGCTCTTAATGTAGCTATCCCCGTATCTGCCTTCCTGCCTGTTTGCCTAGTATCCCTTTTATCCCTACCCACATTGCTTCATCCCGCCATCAAAGTTTCATTCGTTTTATTAACTACGTCTTTCCATACCCTCTTTCTTCTTCTTCTCAARACCTTTTTTACTTTATTTCTAGCGATACCATACTCCTCCCATCCTGACGTAGTTTTTTCTCGATGCGTATCTTGCGTGTGCCTTTCTCCTTACTCCTATAGCCTCTTTTACTTCTTCATCCCACCATTTTACTGCTCTATTGCATATTATCAACTTCTTCCTATTACTTTACTTGCTGTGRGTTTGACCAATTTCTCCCATCCTTCTATTATCCTCGCTCCTGCACTATCTCTCTCTATATTGTTCTTTGTCGTACCTATGTTTTCCAGCCCTAGAGCGGGGGGGGGGGTGAAACGCCAAAATTGCCAAAACCGGGATGTGGCAGAATTCGATGGAATTTCGACGAGCAGTGGGTATGCTGATCCATCTGCGGGAACCAAACACAAGGTAGGTACTCCGGTGAGGGCGAGGGATATATTGCTTGACTGTGGCCACGGGACGCCCAGCTGTTGTCGAGCGTTAAACCTCGTGTGTGTGTTGTTGTTCTGGCGGCGGGCGACATTGGTGCGAAAAGCAAACAAAACAAGTTGATAACTACGGTGGACGGTGACGGAAGATATATTTGTACTTTCGGAGAGGTGCTGTTGGTGTGTTGGGTATAGCTGTGACCAAAGCTTTGTTCAGACGTCGCCGAGCGTTAAACCAATACGTAGCAACACGTTTTTTGTTGCTGTGTTTACAAAAACAAAACACCGCTGTTGCTGTTGCTGTTGCTGTTGCTGTTGCTCTTAGAGAACAACACGTGGCTGTGAATTATCCACATTTCACGCATTCTACTGTACTTCACCATCATACGGAGACACGTCTCTGACCAGTTTCCACCGCAACAAGGGGGGCATACACAACGAGGAAGAAAGGTGGAGGTGGAGTTATCTCGTTGGTATCCGCCGTAGACGCATGCATCGCTCTTGTCGTTGTCGAGAAGACCATCTGGGGAATTCATCCAAGGGGGTGTGTTACCTCGCGTGTTCAAGGGGAGTCCGATATCTCACACAGCCTATGGCACTGTCGTGAAGGCGCGCCGTAAGCGGGGTAAGGGGCCCGTCGAAAGGGGCGCGTAAGGAAGTAATGCGTGGACTTTCACGCCCTGGGAGCGTCATTTCTGCCAGTGGGCCGTATGTCACACCATTGACACTTACAGTTCGCGCGCCACGTGTCCAGAAAACACAAGGGTGAGTGCCGGCTTGACCCATCTCCCTGTGTTCTTCTGTGCCGTGGGAGGGGTATCGGATAAGAAAAGGGGTTGCCATCATGCACACTAGAAAACGTGCAAGATGAGGGTGGTAACAAGTCGGTTTACAAGCTAGGCGGGATAATAACAAAGCCTCATTGCAAGTCCTAAACGTTCTGAAGAGTGTGTTTCATGGCCGTTGATAACATACTCGGTGGTTTGCCCATGGTCGCTATTTGGCACATACTTCGAAGTTGAACGACATAGAACGTTTCCTTTGCTGCTCAATTTGTTTCCTCTTCTTGGGACGGAAGGGAAAAATGAGGGATTAATGTGTAAAGGGAGGGAGACAAGGAGAAAAAAAGGGGCGGGCCGGGGGGGGGGGGGGGGGGGGAGGGAGAGAGGGAGGGAGGGGAGGGGAAGAAGCGGGTGGTTGGCAACGGCTTGAGTTTATTTCAATCGATACTGCAGTGGTCAGAGTCGGTATCTGCACCAATGGCCGCGTCTAAAAGTAGACTTCGGGTCCAGCGGGCCGATTGGACGCTTCGCTCCCATCCCTGTCTGCTGGTGCGTCATGTGTCGTGCTCGCCTGTTTCACACGACGTTAGCTGACTACATTAGATATACTGGCGATAATTAGTAGTCATCGTTGTTGTGCTTGTGGGCAACTGCTTACAACGTTGGACAGTCGGACTACTGTACGTAGCTACGCGAGTTGACGATCGTTCCACATACTCTACTGCGCGAATTTCTAGCGACAGCTACGCGTATACTATAAGTTGTTTCCCGCGTGCGGGTGGATACATGGCATCGAACTTGTAGGTGTTGTCTTTCTCGCGCTGTCTGCGGCCAAGCGGATTTTCGCCGGTCAAGGATAGGGGCGTGGGAGTGGGGACTGAAGGATCGCACCCATCTCCGGTCAATTCTCCTAATTCGTCGAACGGATTCACTTCCCTCCTGATTGTAAATCGATGGTGGAGATTTCCTGGGGTTCTCGTGACATGTTCGTGGCTGACCACAGTCAGGGCAAGGGTGTTTAATTTAAGCCCACTGTTTTATGCGACCCAGAGCAACTTACTTGCACGACGGGCTGCCCAATCGCGTTCCAGTCTCAAGGCTTTGCACGTGTAGTTGTTTACGATTTCTGCGGGTATGGAATTGATTGTTGCGCTCTGCCAGCAAAGTATTATTCAGTCCGGGGCTGAGTGAGGTACAGAGCCACTCTTACGATTGGCCTAAGCTCGGTAGCGAAACACCTGGCACCGGGGGTGGTTTCTCGATGGGGGGTGATAACAGCATCCTGATAGGCAATACGTTTTTCTACACGGCACACCTACCCAGGCGGTAGGGGGTCGTGGGACAAGGACGGTAATACCGCACGTTTAAACAAAATGCACTCACGGTTCGACATATATATCCAGGCTGGCAGCTCAGGGAGGTTTGATGGCAACGCGTCTCTATGACCTGAACCACTTTTATACCGCGTGACCTTAAGAGCAGGAGAGGGGCACGCGGTACTCTGGCTGGCGCGTCCCCAACTTTGAGCGGTGATTTGATGTGGACCCCGTGTAATACATTTTCTGTCACTGGTTGAAAAATGTCTACCGCCACAGCGACATATAACGATCGCCGGTGAAAGTCCATTGTTTTGCCCTATGATGTCTACGTACGCCCCGAGGTTTGGCAGTTAAGTATCAAATGACACGGTGCATCGTAGTTGTAAACATTGGGATGCTCGACATCACAATGTACTGCAGTTATCGGCAATATTATTTATGTGAGACGTGATGTGTCCAACACTGAAGATTCAGTATGAAACTCGATTTATTGTGTTCCGTGTACATTTCGGGCCATATTTCGGTCGGCGTTTGCTGAAGTGCTGTTGTGCACTGCTAGTACTATAGCAGGGGTGAGCAGTCAGATGCTGGGCGGCGCTTCCTACTGATGATGCTGCCGTTTCTATATGATGTGCTAACCGTACATATACACAAACATGCATGCATACATACATACATACATACATACATACATACATACATACATACATACACACGAAGTGCGTACCAGCAGAGCCGTGCTACGGCAGGTACCGAGGTGTCACTTTTGAATCTAAACATTTTTCTCGCGAACGGGCTCCTGAACTCGCAAACCACCCGACATTCCTGGACTAGATGTGTACTGCAGGTTATAAATTTGACGTTTAACACCTAGCCCATGAGGTTGTGGACCCAGCTTGACAGAGGATCGCGAAATCATCTCTCGTTTTTCACTACAATTAGTTTAAGTCGGTTGCTGGTTGGGGTAAAGAGCTCCTCGTGCGAGGGTCTGATAATTATGGGGTGCTACAGTACAACTATCATCGCAGAGGACGTCAGAGTAAAGTATGTAAGTGACGCTACCAGATGTACAATTGTAGAGCTAATTTTGTACGTTTGACGACCTAGGCCAGCAACATGTAGATGCGCGCGGACGTCTCGCCTTTTCTGCAAGTGGGCCGGCACCTCTGTGATCCCCAATACCGTTAACTGCACCACCTCTCGGTGATCGGAACGTCGATCGACAGGAGGGGAGGGATGGCGCAACAAGGGCGCCGGCGCCAGCTTATAAAACTCAACATAAACGCAGGTGGCAGCCAATGCACCAAGGGTGTCGTGTATACACCAATAGTCAAGAAGAAAGTAGCGGGAATACCCTGTATTGACGGTAACGATTCGAATTTAGTGTACGGACGATCACAAACACATTACACAATACTACAGGTATGTGTTTGTGAGGGAGAAGCGCGATGATCCTTTGGGAAATAACAGCAGGTTGAGATCAAGGCTGCTAACATAACAAGAACCGACCATAGCGGCGTTGATATATTATCATGCTGCGGTCGCTGTAGGTATGTGGAGGTACAGGAGAGAGAGAGAGAGAGAGAGAGAGAGAGAGAGAGAGAGAGAGAGAGAGAGACAGACAGAGAGAGAGGGAGAAGGGGGGGGACAGAGAGACAGAGACAAAGAGACAGAGATACAGAGATACAGAGAGAGAGAAAGAGAAGATTCCACTGCTCACCTCGATTTAAAACCAAGGAGTCATGTCTCGATAGAGGCATACAAAGTGGTGTACAGATTACTCCCACGAGGAGCTCTATATTGACTCCGACGAACCTTGCGCGCGCAATCTGACGAACACACCGATGGGCTAGGCGTACGCCAATTGAAACAGTAGAACACAAGTGGGACCACGTGCGTAAAATATGTTGTCAGGCTTCTCAGTTGTTGGACGATGCCAGTCCGAAACGTGTGGGCTCAAACATAGCTCCAGGGTTAGGCAAATATTTAAGGTATTCTACTCTCGACCAAGTAATCGTAAGGCGTGGTTTATTATTGGGGGTTGGTGACAGCCACCTTGTGATACTACAGGTTATTGTGAGGCTGAAGGTTCAAGGCGAAGGCGTGAAGGGGATGGAAGCAACCGCATCTACAGTAGTAGATGACTGTGCGAGGTGAAGTGAAGCTTCGAAGACGAGGTTGAAATGAAGACGCTTGAAGGCGAAGCAGGCAGAGGAGGAAGCGGCGTGTGGACGAGGCACCGCAAATCATCCGTTTCCATGCACGCTGGACGTGAGGGCTTCGTAATCCCAACGCAACCACCACAAGTTGCGGCATGTTCATCGATATGACGGAGGAGATTCTTCAGCTTGTGGATTTTAGGCGTCCATTTTACGGTCCAGCTCAACTAATATCAGCGGCAGCAGGCTTCACCTTCAGCCGCCTTCTGAGCAAGTCACGTTCACAGGATGTTATCGTCCTTCAACCCCCCCCCTCCCCTATACTAACGTTCAACTGTATCGTGCTCCTCCGGAGAAAATACTCAAAACGTTGCAGTACCTCGTTCGATACAAGAATTTGAGGCCCTGCCCAACCGCTAGCAGTGGTGTCAGTCTGCCGACAGACCCAGATCCAACCCATATAAGCGCTGCAAAGTGCTAAATGAAACACACGGCGAACTTCTACAAGGAACCCACGACCGAGTGAACCCAAAGTATCTCCCGGTGCGAGACGTGTACTATCATTCAGGGCTCTATGAGGTACAGACTACCTGGTACAAGGCAAACGGGGCTTACTTCCATGCTAAACGAAGATATCTAGTGGAGGTACTCTCTGGAAAAGTACTCGGCGTAACTATTCGGTCGGCGTGGCAACGAGGGCAACCCAATAATAACAGTATGGCTAACGGTTAGACTCAGACGCTACAGGCACACGTGAGCACCCACTTAGTTTCGTCCGTGGGGTGTACCCGTGTATATCCAAGCATGGACAATATACTCAAAGCACGTCCACAACCTTGATGACAGAAAAGCCAATATATAGTAAGATGAGCCCGAACGCAGCATTTTTGTTAGCCAGCCAACATTTGACGCTTCTCACAACTTCTGCATTTGCGAAACAACTACCATGTATAGACGCCTACCAGGTATACATCTGTTATAGGTGTCACACCCATCGGTGCTGCCGACCCCTCACGCCGCCGTCCGACCGTCTCGCTCCGGCCAACGAGCACTTAACACCGAATGATATGTTATGTTGTCAAAAATGTGGCTATGTGCCCGCTATAAATAGCAGGTTGTTCATATTTTTTCCTCAAAAGAACGACCGCAAGCGTTACTACCACCACCAATCCTTCTCTGTGTACACCAGCCTTTGGGTGTAGCCTAGACCCACCGCTATTGCAACACATACCTAGAGCCGAGGACAACGTGGAAACATGCACTATCCAATCGTCCCTCACTAGCGCACAGGCGCAGGCTGTTGCGACCGAATCCGCAGCTCCCGCTCAATGTTGACGCACCAGTTCATTCCATCCTTTACTTCCTCATTTTCACGCTTAACATGGTTCCATTTTCCTTGCAGAAAACGATGCTGCTTGGGGCGGTTGGTCGCCTCGTTGTACTCTAGTTGGTTCTCCTCGAAAAACCCATCCCGGTAGTACCTGGCAACGTCGAGAGGCTCCACCAGCTGCCTGTAGCGATCCCCCCATCGAAGCCACTGACCCCTGTCGAAGAAGGTGTCCGGCAGTGCCTCTTGCTCGAACAGCTGAATAGTCACCTTCCAGAACCTGGCCAGCTTGCTCCGAGCAACCTCGATATCGGTGTCTCCGTGCATGCGAAAGTGCGCGTAGTATCCACCAAACGTTCTACTGTGGTCTGTCTTGTACTTGTTGATGAGGGCCATATTTTCGGAACCGGAGATGCTCTCAAATGCTTGCAAGCGTGAGGCGGCTCTGTCGATGAGGCGGGATTTGTGGTCTGCAGTTTTGGCCTCCTCTGTTCGGAGTAAAGCGAGCTTGGAGAGGTCGTTGGCCTGTTCCGTTTGGAGTATGGCCTGTTTCGTTTGGAGTAGAGCTATTGCCGAGATCACCACGCCAGAAACACCGAACGCCAAAGCCACTGCCACATCCGTGTCCATCTTTGCTGAACCTGCACGTCAGTGAATGGCGTGGTTTGAGCGGTGCTGCTGTTAAACATAACAAACATGGCGTCACATTTGTTGGACCAGGCAACTTAAGTATCGTACGTTCTAAATATATATACAAACCCTACAACCTGAACACCGACTTTGATGTTGCCCGGAGATCCACAGGTACAGACGCTTTAGGCATTTCGAAACACGGCTCGCACACTTCCCAGATGCAACGAAGGGAAAACCGAGCGCGAATAACGCACACATCGTACACATCGCAAGAGTACAGTTGACAGAACAACACACAAAACGCACACATCAACCGTATAGAACTCATCGTACAGTACCAGATCAACACAAATACAAAGCAGTAGCCGCCGCATAATGTATTGTAGTATATTATGCTCCGCAGAGGAGTCGGCCATGTAGTTTATATCCGGTATTATTTATTCATAACAAAAGACAACAAAGACACACTGCACTCGACGTATGATGATAGTCGTCGTGTCGAGGGAGCATTTGTTTTGTTGTGAACGTGATCAAGCAGTGTTGCCAGCGTCCGGTTGGAGTGCTTCTCCAATCAGCTCAGTGATCTCACACGATGCGGAGTGTTCTGGGAGGATCTACTATCAATTGATGAATGTCGGCGTCATTGGATGCAGGAATTCTTGGGACTAGCGGGAGCCGGCCCCAAACGACAGTGCATACCTGCCGAGGCCTAGGCCGCTTTACCCCAACACCGACGGCATGCGTTTTTTGAAGAGAAACTACGGAATGCGGATCTTTGGGACCAACTTCGATATCCCAGACAGATCCCACTATAAGCCGTTATACTAGAGTGGCACGACCCCCGTCTCTCCAGCGCCTTCCGAGGTATTGCCGGACTCATCTAAATCAACCCCTGATTTTCTTTATACCTCACTCTTCCTCGTCTACACGCAGGTTGGGAGCAACTGCCGAGCGTCGACTCTACAATCATTTGAGGATTTATAGGTCCCCGAAGCGTTGGAGGCCGGCATGTCCAAGCAGGATTTCGGTTGCGAAGGTGGCATCCAGGACAGGCCTATTCGGCAGTAGGTGGCCTCTTGGTTACGAGCAGAGTTTGATACGCTATCGGAGACGAGGCACCGCATTCCCCAACTTTGCTCCTTCGCAGAAAGAGTTCGCCGTTGTAGGTTTGGGGAGCCCTCCTACGCTATGCTACTTGGGCGGGAGGGAAGGGTTCGGCAAACCACACCTATTAATAGTGTGATTGTTAGGTTAACAATTCCGCTCTATGGGAAGCACGCCGCCGTCACGGGGTCAACAGACGCTGTCGTTGGAAACATCGGGGATGCAACGGCCTATCGATTTCTCCAGCTTAGCGAGGAATTCGAGTCGAGTCTGGATCAAGGCCCGCGTTTATAGACATAGAGGTCGTTATCATCAAAGAAATCTCCATGGCGACAGCGTACCTACTTGCCGCTATACATCACGTGCTGCGAAGAGCGATACTCCGGAAAATGAAGCGTGTCCGTTTTCTGCCTCAAGCGTGTTTCTTTCGTGCCGAATAGTGCGCGACATGTGTTCATAACAATTTTTTTTATCTTAGCCTTAGATGTGTTTCTGTGTTAAGAAGTTGCAGAGCATTTGCGCTAAACGTCGAAGAGAAACTCAGAAATATAGTTCGGGAAGTGCAAGGGGGTCGGCCGCTAAGAGTCTACAGTAGAAGAATGTACTGCGCCCCACAATAATAGGAAACTAACCACACACCTCGCAAGGCCACATGAGGCACCCAACAAAGCTGCCTCCTGGATAAACTCGAACTTACAGCTGAGCTAAACGTAAGCAATACTCGATTTCTCATACGAATAATCGCACCAACAAACACATATCCTCTTATACAAAACCCAATATCCCAACATGCGAATACTCAAAAGGTACAAGTATACCGCGAGTCCAAGCGCGGCAATGGGTGCGAGGGTTTGCTAGACCCTAAACAGGAAGAGTAGACGGATAACCCAATAGTAAGAGGCGGGGAGATCAATCAGTTGGGAGCAGGGCTACTTATAGGGCGCTGGCGCATGTTGCGCACCCCGCAGGGGCGAGGACCCCCCGGAGTGGCCCCGGCGGGTCGCCAGAGGCCACAATTAGCGCTTCATACGTTGAAAACGCCGGGAAATGCCCTTCAAGTTGACAGTTTTCCTTATCATTTCACGCATTTTGGAGAGCTTAAACGTATCATATACCGGTATGGGGGAACAGGTACTACTGTATTTCCAAGTTGTTTGCCCCAAATAGACTGGTGCGGTTGCACACCTCGGACAGACCAGATCCCAATCTCATGATCTAGGCGTTAATACATATACTGTAGATATATCCTTGATTTGTATGTATGATTTGCGGGATCTATATTGTGTTTCCCGGGTATGGCCTGTCCGATATAGATCATACAGGCATGCTCGCCTGGGCTGGGTCTGTATGAACTAGATGTTGCAGACATGCTTGCCTGGGTAGGATATGTAATATCTAGATATTATATACATGTTTGCCTGAGTGGGATCTGTTTGATCTGCGTGATCTGCACATGTTTCGGCAGGTAGGATCTGTATGATCTGCAGGAGCTGATGTTTGCCCGCGGGTGGTTATCGTATACAAACATGTACCTGGTAGACACGTGTTACGAAAGTACCGGTATCACACTCCTATCGAAAGTACATCGGAACTACCCTGCAGTAGACGAGATCGGAGTTACATCTACGGCATGCCTACGTATCGTGGTTGCAGTGCACGAAATCATGCACACACTCAACAGCTTTACAAGCGCACGAGGGACGTAGAGCTTTACTTTGAGGAATGCGAGTATTTGGCGGCACCATCATCGTCGACCCGTCGATAGTGGGCATTTGTACTGTAGCAAACCAATGAAAACGACAATGTGACCTGTACGAAGTGCTAAACATGTACTGGCTTTGTTCTTTACTTTTGTTTATGCCCCATGTTTCTCGTTCGTATTTCGCCAGAAGGAGGATTTCTCGGCTTTCCTCGGACCACCGCACTTCACCACTGTGCATCTTACGACCTATATTGTTACTGTTCTCTGCTCTATAATATGCACTCGGGATATCGGTACGACGGGCAGGAAGCAGCAAGGTTAAAGGTTCCGGACCCGCGGGTCCGACCAGCTGAGCCTAGACTGACCCTCGGGCAGAAAGTGGAAACATAGGAATAAACCGGGTCCGCGGGGGTTCGATCCACGGGTCCGACCCGCGGGTCAACATAAAAAAACTCGCGTATTATTCTGGCCCGACCCGTGAGTGACCCGTCTCTCGTGGGTCATGACCTGACCCGATCCTAGTAGAAGAAATTGAGATGTCGGGTCATTACCGACCCGGCCCGCGAAAAATTGATATGTCGGGTCGACCCGACCCGACCCGACCAGCGATATTTCGGAAACCTCTTGATCCGACCCGTGAGAGTTTGAGCACTTGTTAACCCGACCCGACCCGGTCTGTGATATTTTGAACAACTCCTGGCCCGGCCAGCGGGTTGGGTCATATGCCCCCGAACAACCCTGAATGTTTTTCTCCGAAACAATTACGGCACAACAAACATACATATCAAAACAAATTTAGACGAAACAAATATATCGTTGCTCCTTAGAAAACGTGACAGGATACTCGAAAACAATATACTATAATGGATAATAGGTCGTGCGTTGGGTGCTTGGTTGTCGGATGGCAGGATGTTGGGTGCTTTGTTGTCGAGCGGGAGGGATGATGGAGACACGCGCATACTAGGCACAACAATCCAAGGAGGTAAACAGCGCCAGTGCTCGCAAACGCCCGTCGTCGTAAGCATCCTACGTCTCGTAGCGGTCTCAGGGATAGATCATCGGCGATAAATTCGAGGGGAAGAAGGAGGAAGGCATCTCACAAGAAGACTAATGAACGTTCATTGCGCCTTCCGCTCATGTCCCCGCCATCCCTCGCGTCCGACAACAAATCACAGAGCCCCCAGCATCCTCCCGTCAGACAACCAAGCACTCAACAACCAAGCACCGAGCACTCGATGCACGATCTATGATGATGTGATACGTCTTCCGATTATCTCGTCATGTTCTCGAAAAATGGGTATTTATTTCGCTACGTATAAATATTCGATTTGTATGTTTGTTGTGCCACGATGTTTTCGGTGAGAAATAATCGCGACCGCTCGCAACTTCTGGATGTTCCGGGCGTGGTCTACTCGGACTGTTGAGCGGTGACGTGGATACGATTCTTGTAGTCGCTTTTGAGGCTGCAAGAAGTTGTTAAAAAGGGGTATGTCTTCAGTCAAGTGGGGGGGAAATGGTGGTCAATTGGGGGTATGATAGATACTTAGTACATTTGAGGGGTTGTACCCGCCCAACATGTGGTCAAAACGGGAGATAATTTTGCCCCCTCCTTCGCCGTGGTCCCGCTAGGCCCAAGAACGCGCCCGCAAAATATAAAGGGGATGTGCGTGCTCGGCCTGGGCTGCAAGCGTCTCCCCAGCGCGTCGAACTTGCATTTGATGCAGGTTTGGGCACGTGGGAGCGCCGTGAGCGTGTTTTGTCGAAACCACCGATTGGCTGAAAGGGGTTATACCCCCCATTGACCATTTATCGCTTTTATTTTGTGTTCTGGGGCGCGATCTTCAGTTCTCGCAATCATTTTGGGTTATCCGGGACCTGGTTATTTTTGGTGCTGCGAGAGCTTATTATTGAGTGGTTTATGGGGGAGTTCAGGTTTCAGGAGTATTTTAAAGTATTTTAAGTGTTCGAATGTTAATATTTTTTTCTAACCCGGGTATTTGATTAAGGTTTTTGACTCTATTATTTGTTTGCGTACGTATTGCATTTCTTACTGATTATGTCGGGGCATGTCTCAACTTCACCCCACGAGCGTTGGAACCGAAGAAGCGGAATATTATTTGCGTAGTTATCCGCTGCTGATTGGCGATGATTTGTGTTCAAGCTGAATAGATTCTAAGCGTTCCCACCCTAAAGAGGGGTAGTGCCTGTCAAAACAGTCACCCTTCTCACAGAGCACCGAGAGGCCCACTTGGAACAGTTTACGGCAGGCGATTGGTGCTGGAAGTGTTGCGACTGGTGGCGACATTTTCTGGGAGGCCCACGAAGGTATGGGGCAAAATTAGATGACATGGGAGCACGCGTTGGAGCACATGTAAACGCCACAGGTCTCCCCTGCCGTAGGAGCCACTCTATACGGCCATGGCCTGAACAGGGGTCCCACGAAGGAAAACGTTGGGTGGCGAACGAGACTGTGGCGATATATTTCTAGCAAAAATGCTGGGCCGATGTTTACTGAAGCAGCAGAAGCCCTCGTCGGCCCGCGACAGCGAGGTCATAACTTCTAGTGTCACTGGGACGGCTAGCACTGCGTGGTCTAAGGCATGCCAGGCGCTCTATTTGCGTGTGAAACTATCCTCTATGCCAGGAGCACTCGCTGCCTCTGTGGCGGTACCCCTACCCTAGAGTCCAGCCGCACAGTCCCGATGCAAATTTCATGGTTTACGTTATGTTGTGCCCTTTCCAGGGTATGTTGCCTAGAATTTCGATCAGACACAAACCGCCAAAAGCAGCATGGAATGGGATGACCAAACACGAAAAATGTCGTTGTCCGTTCCAGTCAGTCAAATCGGTCGAATTAACTTAAGACACGCCCTCCGGCCGTTTCCTATGGGGTTCGATTTCGAGTTTTCAGAATTGTTTTCTCGATTTCTAAAACCGAAGCATCTGCTTATGCAGTCCGATTGTGCAAAATCTTACCATATTTGTTTCGATTTGAGAATCCGATGGTCATCAGATTGTCAATTCGAAAAATGGCATGGTCTCTAAATTCAAGATGTTATCCACGCAAGGAAGCAGCAGCAGTATAACGATCGATGAGATCGATGGTGAAACAGTGACGTTGCTTCGTGCCCGACGCGCAGTCGGCGATCGGTGCGTCTCTCCGTCGCCAGACTACAGTCGGCTGGCGCGGGCTCGGGCCTTGAGACGAAGGGAAGCGCACTCGGCGCGCGCCTCTCCATACTCGCAGACTTTACAGCAGCAGCAGCAGCAGCAGCAGCAGTCAGTCAGCCAACGTGCTGGGCTCGGATGCTTCGTTGTATCAAAATACAAAATACCAAGACAGGTCGACTCTAGCGCACTCGGCACGTGGCCGCCAGACCAGAGGAAGCCAGCGTGCCTTCGGACGCTTGGGTCCTACGCCTAGTGCAGCGCACTTGGCGTGTCTCTTCGCTGCACCGGACAACAACAGCAGGCAGCAGTTGGTCTCGCCGTTTGCTCGAATATTTGCACGTACAATATATCCGGTTTGTTTCGCATAGGAAGACAGTTTCGATTTTCGAACTACAGGTAAGTCGCTGACAACTCGATCGGACCATAATCTGAAGCTCTAAACTCGAACGACATAGGAAACGGCCTGAGGAGTTATTCCGTGAACTCTGGATTATGGGCATTCGTTCAACCATATACATTGTAGTAGAGTAAGGAACGGATGCCTTTGAGTCGGGGCAAATGGTTCAAATACATGAGCTGCTATCGAGGCAGGCGTACAAGCAGGGGGGGTGGAATATCTACTCACTGGCAGTCTGCCTGATACGAGCATGTTGGTGTGTATTCTACGTAGATATTATTAATGGTTCACGAGTGTATGAACGACAAGTGTGGAGGGTTTAGTGTTGAGAAATAATAACACTCTAGTGGATGACGATATTGAGGTGTTGTACTGTCGAAATATCGACCACCCCGGTGGAAACATCACTGCTACGGTAACCACAGTTGCTTCTGGGTTGATTCCGATAGGGTTCACAACTGCAAATTTATTTTCTTCTTCGCTGGTAGTACTTACACAAGCGATAAACGCGATTCTAAAGCTTATTATTCTACCATGGGTTTTCTGCTCTGTCCCTCCGTCTGATATTGTCCCCATGGCCTGATGCTACGGCCTTCGCGATCAAGCCGACCCTGCGCACGAAGCTATCCACTAGACGAGAGTGGGATCCATATAAGTTGGCATGCTCTAAGCATTTCCTGGATTGGATATATACTGTGCAGATCCTTCACAACCTCTCACAGCCGCGGATGCGAGGAAGGAACTACGAGCAGGTCTAGCCGTACAAACAATGTTCCGTTGTATCGGCGTTTTCACGACCATATTTCGAAAAACTAGGACTCTAAACTTTACAAAAATGTTTCCGAGCCTGCAGGGCATGTATATGGAGACGTTAGAAATGTCCAAATCTGAATTATTTTCGTCGACAAAGTCAATGTCGAGTAAACTTCAAAATTTAATGGGGTGTCTCAAGGGCGCACAAAAAAAAAAAAAACGACACCACACACGTAGGAAGGTCAGAATGAAAAACAAACCGGATCGCTGTGATCNACTCGAAACCACCAGGGGCAGGCAGCAGGGTTTCCCGAAGGCGTTGGCGATTCGCCCCAGGGGGGTGATAGGCCTTTCTTATTTTGCAGCGGGGGCCCAGCCTCGTGTCTTTCATACTTTTTGGGAAATGTCAGCTTGGCTTTCTTATCAGCCTGTTTCTTATTAGGTGTCCTGTACTGCTGTACTGTATGTCGGAATGCTCAACTGATTTGAATTTATGAAAATCAATTGAGAATATCTGGTGCCCTGGTGCCTGAACGTATATCTTCATACTGCTGTATGCAGCAGCCGGTCGCCGCGGTGGTCTAACAGGTAGCAACGAAGCATGTTAGAGTTGGATGTCGGGGGTTTGATTCTCCTCGTATGGAGATTTTTATTCTAAAAAATAACACCAACTACAGAGAGCGCATATATATTATGGCGTGGGTAAGCACAATTTGACGAAAGTTGACGAGGGAAGAAAGTGCTGAAATCTTCTCGCGATAAAAAGCAAGGCAAGCACCGTACGAGCTGGTCCAGCCGTAAAATTGATTTTCGTTCTATTGTCGTTTTCGCAAGCGTTTGGAAATACTAGGACTTCAAATTTTACAGCAGTGTTTCCAGGCCTGCAGCGCATATGTAGACGTTAGAATTTGTCAAATCCGAGTTTTTTTCGTCGAGAAACAGCATGTCGAGCAAATCCCGACACTTAAGGGGGTGTCTCGATACTAAATTCCGTATACGAAAGTCCGAAAAAAAAAACACAGTGGATTCTACTGATTATTTATTCCTCAAGGCATGCCGAAACGATCGATATCCTCGCTATCATCTAATTCGTTGTATATCAATTAATCTGGCGTGCCTAATATCTGCAATACAAAGTCAAGATATTACGAGGAGGGAAACAAAATCTGAACTTTTCAGCCCAAACTATCGTTTTTTTCTAATGTTTTTCAACACGTTATTCGCATCGCTTTCGTCTATACAGCTTTAAAACGGGTACTTTCTGTTTTTTTTGTGTTAACGTGTTTTCCTCGGGGCCCATCTTAACAACGAACGTTTTTTTTGGTTATTAATTGAATAGAAATTAATTAAATTGACTATAATTTCGTGAATAAAATGACTTTGGGTCCTATCGAGGAATGGTGTATTGCGTTAAAAACTTGACTAACACACAAGGGTCAACGAACACCCGTGGGCAACCAACGAGGCGACCTACGGCCTGCGTCCCCGTCGGGGCGCCGCTGCCAGCGGAAGATTATGTCTTTCGGCACCTGCTAAGAGCCTATAGCTCTTGGGGTGTCTTGGGTGGCTGGCGCAGCCCCGTAGCCGCACGCGGGCAGTAGCGACGGGGATACAGCGATCGAGCTTCTGAACCTAGTCGAGATCTGGTCGGTGCTCTAATCGTTTGGGTGACAACGAGGGCCGGGAAACTGGATTTGCGACGGCCTTGTGATTTGTTTTGGCGCCGCGGGTGGTCTACTCTTTGCTAGGGGCCGTCGCACCTCGCGCTGCGGCTGCTCCGGTGGCCGTACCTCTCGGAAATGGTGGATCTCGCCTCTGAATCAGTCGACGATATATCTGAAGTTTGCGTGGCTTCCTTCGGTTTCATGGAGTATGCCACGTCGAGTTGGATGAACCCCCCAATTCAATACAACGAAGACCAAATAAGTCCCAGAAGAAATTTCGTGCAATTCCGTGTTATTGAGTTTCATTCGGAAATACCTGTTTGGTGATTAATTTATCGACCAATCAGACAAGGGTGGTCAACAAAATAAGTTTCGACACACCACGTCGAAACATTCTGACACCGTCCCCTCCCTCTACGCCTGAACAATACCTAGATAACACTGAATAAAGGGGACCGTAGAGGGCCGCTCCCTCCATGCTTGTACAACTGGACACAGGGGACGGTAGAGAGTCGCCCCCCCCCCCAGCAACCCATAATACTACGACTGGGGGGCGCTGCGACCTATAGGCCGCAGTTGCATAGTGACAGCGACTGCAGCAGTAGTGACTGGTACAAAGGAGCTATTATATGAGCTTGCTCGAAGGTGGACCAGAAGGCCCCGAATTGTTCTTGAAACGACGATATATACGCCCGACTTTTCAAAAAACAAAAATGACCTACTTTTAATCGTTTGGTTGTACGACAGCTTCGCACAATAATAATATTTCAGATCGAAATTCGCAAAATAGCGTTGGGAAAAAGCTGGCAAATACAGCGTGCTCCCCTCGGCCGGATCAGCTCGTTCTGTAGATGCCCTAGGTCATGATCTATCCGAGGTGCGTGTTGCGCTACTTGCCGGGCGGCCCACGGGGGTAAGGAGATTGATGGAGATACATGAAATTACATGGGAGCATGCGACGAAGCATGTCGTAGAGACCACAGGACTCGCCTGCTGCAGGAACCACGCGTGTAGCCATGGCCTGGCCAGGACGAGAAGCCGGCCAGGGGGAAAACCGCGTGTGGTGGCGGACGAGACTCTAGCGATATATTTCTAGCGAAAAATCAAGACCGCGCGTTCTTCATACATACGCTCTTCTCGTAGAAGCTCCCGGAGTCCTCGTCGAGCAACGACAGCGATATCACACATTCTACATGGATGAGACTAGAACTGCCTGCTCCGAGACATGCCCTGCGCTGTATTTGTGTGTGGACGTATCCTCTGTGCCAAGAACACTCGGTGCTTCCCTATCGAATAGAGTCAATTCATGTACATGATATCGCCGGCAAATATCAGTTGGGTCGGGGTATTTTATGATCAGGGTCAGCTGCCCAGAATTCCACTGGGACACAAACCTACGTACCCTTTTTACATACATACTCTGAAAATACGACTCCGGGGGACCAATAATAATCCTATCTCGTTGGTTCCAATCAGTCCAACCGGTTGACTCGCATACCATGTACACGGGAGGGGGGAGGAGGCGATCGCTTATAGTTTTGCAGTTCGGCAATCGAAACGACGCATACATTAGATACCGGTACGGGTTTGAGAATAAAGGCATACCGGTACATACTGCTGTTACAATGTAGGCCGAACGAGCGTACCTGGTATGCAAAATGATGGCGGCGGAATATGCACGTTCTTCCCAGATCTTCCGTAAAACAGAAAATAAAATCATGATCCTTTGACAAACCACGTGTTACCACCTGTCTGTGCTTGCCTTACCTCTGGTCTCAGTCCTCTTATATGTATTTGCTGCACGTCTTGGCCAGCGTCGACCCTGCTGCCGCTTCGAAATGTTGCACTTGTGACTTCTCAGACACGCGGGGAATATATTTCAGGATGTGCCCCTACTATTCATAAAGTTATTGCCCCTTCTGCGGGAATCATCCCATGTATGTGCAAGTATTTGCACAAACTCGGTGGCACCAAGGTCTGAACCGTGTATGGAGCATCATACGGGCGGCAGCAGAATAATATCAACGCCTCTCACAACCACAATCACGATCGACCTGTGATGATAGTCCTGCTCTTCAACCATAAACTACCTGCTCCCTGGATTTGGTTCAGCACTCGGCTTGTAATTTTATTTTACTCGTACGTATGCTTGGTATGCTCGTATTATACGTACGTATGTTCGAACACATTTTTACATTTTATTCAAGACAGGTATTCCCCAAGATCCAGCGACTACCCATCGACCAACGTCTACGAGAAACTACTCTGTACTCGTACGTGCCAGATCTCTATATTTTCAAGCTGTCGAATACCGACTGTTCGGGAGAACTCCTCGTACGTACGAAATTTTGTAGTTGGGTGGGACCGGGGTGGGACCCTGCGTGATGGAATATTCGCCTTTTCTTTCAACAACTACACTACAGTAAAGTTACTTGTGTGTGCCCTACACCCTACGCTAGAACCGAACAAACGATGGGGATTGCGTAGGTGCAAACAACTCCTTGCTGTATCGGGCAGATGCAAGCAACTGCTTGCTGTACGCACCGGGCAGGTGCAACCAAAATTGCGTGTTGTACGCACGAATGCCTATTGATAGTTGTGTAGCACGTGTCGTCTACAGTATGATTTTCCCGTCATACGAGCCCAAGTGTGTAGCGTCGTCTTCGTGGTGGAACTCACAGGGCCAGACTTTTGGGCGTGGACCAACCCTTGTGCTTGGCTTTCTCCCTGTTGATGATTGACTGAGGTTGATCAAGAGACACAAGTACCTGATTGCTGTATCAAGTGCGACGCTCGATATCCCCACTTCGGATAAAACAGGATAATAATCTGCTATTTCCATAGGTGAGCTTACGAATGCGAGTTTGAGTTGATTGTACCCGGTGTACAGTAAGATGTTATCGTACGTGATGCTGTTTTTTTACCGGTACGAGTGAGTTTTACGAGGCGCTTCGCTCCGCGGCCGCCCGCAAATCTCGTTCATAAGGAAGAAAGCAGGCTGCGAGTGAAGCCAACAGAGAGGTTCACGATTGATTGCGGATGCAAACTGACGAGTTGTAATTGCCAAGAGCCCCTACGTACGAGTATGAGGCCGTTTCCTATGCGGTTCGATTTTTGAGCTTCAGATTATGGTCTGATCGATTTTTCAGCGACCTAGTTCGAAAATCGAAACAGTCTTTTATGCGAGAAAACACGGATTTGTTGTATCATACGTGCAGATATTTGAGCAAACGGCAAGACCAACTACTGTTGTTGTTGTGGTTTGGCGCCGCGAAGAGAAGCGCCGAGTGCGCTGTACTGGGCGTAGAACCCAAGCGTTCGAGGCCACGCTGGCTGCTTCTGGCCTGGCGGCGACGCGCCGAGTGCGCTCGAGCCGACCTGTCTTGGTATTTTGTATTTTGACACAACGAAGCATCAGAGCGTTGACTCTGTGTACTGTACTGCTGCTGCTGCTGTAAAATCTACGAGTACGGCGAGGCGCGCGCCGAGTGCGCTTCCCTTCGTCTCTAGGCCCGAGTCCGCGCCAGCCAACTGCAGTTTGGCGACGGAGAGGCCCATCGATCGTCGGCTGCGCGCCGGGCGCGAAGCAACGTCGCTGTGTCACCATCCAACTCATCGATCGTGCTGCTGCTGCTGCTGCTGCTGCTTTGCGTGGATAACATCTTGAATTTAGAGACCATGCCATTTTTCGATTTGAAAATCTGATGACCCAAGTCGTCGGATTTTGGGCCAAAATCCGACGACTTGGGTCATCGGATTCTCAAATCGAAAATTTTCCGGTCAGATTTCGCATAATCGGACTGCATAGGACGGTGCTTTCGTTTTTGAGATCGAAAAATACAAATCTGAAGCTCGAAATCGAACCGCATAGGAAACGGCCTGAATACTGTTTTTGTCAGGTCGTGCAGACTTCGATGTCGTCTACTGCCTTCATGCATTTGTGTTTTTCGAGAAAACGCAGAGCTGCATTCATGCTCGACGACACATGCTAGCAATAATTGGCAATCGCCATGTTTGTCTGCTGCCTTGCGTTGTCTGCGGTGATTCGCTTGTTGCTGTAGATGCTTGACGACAACAACACATTTTCTATTTTCTAGGGTTGGTAAATGGTAATTTGGGGGTATACCCCCTGTTTTCCGGCCATTTGGGGGTATAGGCAAAATGCACCCTTGGGAGGTGCTCTCGGGGCCCAAACAGGCCTCACACGCAATTCCGAAGCCCTGGCGAGATTCCCGAAGCCCAAAACGGGGTTCCTTGCGATCTCTAGCATTATACTTACCTTTTTTTTGTTTTTATTTGTTTGGTGTAACTACGTATACTGTCACTACTAATACGAATTATTTGCATTGTTTTTGTCTGGGGTTGGCGGAGAGGTTTTCACTTGTCTTCGGGCCGAGTCTCCTCTTGATTTGATGTGTTTTGGACTAGAAATTGTACGAATGATTCTTGATTTGAGGATAATAACAAGCAGATGAAAGTCAACATTCCTTTGTGATATCAATACACCTGACCAGGTGTGTGTACGTCGCATATCGGTACGTAGACTATATAAATTTAAACTGCCATGTCAACAAGTTAGTCGAGTCCCGGGTTCAAGACCGTGTGCGAACACATATATTTGTTTTTGTTAGATGACAACGTACACACGTTCGCGTCGCATATTGGTACATCGACTACAGAAAAAAAGAAAACGCCCACGACAACAGAAGGGGCTACGTAGTAGCACAGCAGATGGTTTTGAGACGTGTCGTGTACGATTCCATCCTTTCCTTTTTATGCTATAGAGCAAGGGGGCACGCTGATCTGTATCCCAGACACCCCACTACCCCTTCCCCCCTATATTTCGGGGGGGGAGGGGGGGAAATCTTGTCTTTCCGTGTCTTTTTGGTTTGTCGCACACCCCTGTAGACGCTGCTCTATGTACGTACGTGTATCTATCGTCTACTACTGCTTGGCTTTGGGTGTACACTGTGTACACAATGGTTTTTACAATCATACCGCACGAGGAATGTGGTGATACTGTCGGGAGGGTCGGAGTTGGGGAACCGCCACCACACTCTCGCCACACCAGCCACTCGTAACAAGATTGAAAAACAGAAACGCTGGTTTGTGTTGTATTGTCTAGAAGGCCTTGCCTACTCTTGGGAATTCGGGGACGATTCACCAACATCCCCTGGTATTGGTTTATATAGGTTTTAGTATAGAGTTGGTTTATATAGGAAATAGTATTGTACTGCGGTTCATGGACGCTCTGATTTCGTTTATAACCCTATAACTAAGCAGAAACGCTGGGTGGTGTTGTATTTTCTAGAAGGCCTTGCCTACCCTGGGGAATGCGGGGACGATTCACCAACATCCCCTGCTGTTGGCTGCTATTGGTTTATATATGTTTTGGTATGGAGTTGGTTTATATAAGAAATAGTATAGTACTGCGGTTTATGGATGGTCTGATTTCGTTTATAACCCTAAGCAACAACGCTGGGTGGTGTTGTATTGTCTAGAAGGCCTCGCCTACCCTTGGGAATGCGGGGACGATTCACCAACATCCCCTGCTGTTGGTTTATGTAGGTTTTAGTATGGAGTTGGTTTATATAGGGAATAGTATGAGTACACTACCGGCCCTCTCATAAAAAAGTGCCCCACAAGAAATTCAGCCCAAACACTCCGGGGGACATAAGAAAGTCGACAGCTATTATACTGAAGTTAGTGTGGAAAACACCCCTTTCTCAAATAAGAAAGTCAGCCTAAGCCCGATTTCTGGTTTCTTATGAGCGGGCCGGTACTGTATGGTACTACGGTTTGCGGATGGTCTGATTTCGTTTATAACCCTAAGCAGAAACGCTGGGTGGTGTTGTATTGTCTAGAAGACCTTGCCCACCCTTGGGAATGCGGGGACGATATACCAACATCCCCTGCTATTGGTTTATAAAAAAAATAGTATGGTACTGCGGTGTATGGATGGTCTGACATCGTGTATATCCCTAGAGAAACGCTGGGTGGTGTTGTATTGTCTAGAAGGCCTTGCCTACCCTTGGGAATGCGGGAACGATTCACCAACATCCCCTGCTATTGGTGTATATATGTTTCAGTATGCAGTTGGTTTATATAGGAAATAGTATGGTACTGCGGTTTATGGACGCTCCGATTTCGTGTATATAGGATTTAGTATGGTATGTACCCCCCTATACGCCGGAGGGTGCCTACATCAAAATGTTGACACCCCCCCCCCTATATTTGGTTTCCCAAAAATAAAATTTGGAGTGTGGTGTCGTTTTTTTTTCGGAGACCCCTGGCTAGCGTACAAAAAAAAGGAAAAAGTACAACGTATATTAAACAGAAAACGAATGTCAAAGTACAACGTAGTAAACAGATGAAATTCTGAGAAATTGATGAAAAGTGCAAAAATTAAAGTAGTACGTAGTCCAACGCGTAGTCAAATAAAATTATGAGAATTTGATGAAAAGTGCACACAAAATCAATAGTTTAAGCAAGTAAGAAAACGGACATGTTCATTTGCCGAGAGGTCCCTATCACGAGAGACTTGGTCAAGTTGAGAGAACTCGCATTCACTCGAAAAATATACCGGTATACTGATTGGGACGGAGGGGTAAAGTGGGTTTTGAAAGCCCGTTAGTTCATAGCGAGGAACGCGTGCGCCCGCCACCGGCTGCACGTGGCGAGCTGAAAATGGCCGTACCGTATGCTGTATCAAATCCAGCAGCGCGAAGGGAATGTATAGCGGTAAACGCGAGTGTTAGGGTTCGAGTATATACGGTGACAGTGCAGCACTTCAGATATGTGTGCCCCGGGTTTTGCGTGTACTCGGGGCTTCTGTAGTGCTCATCTCCGAGTACTGACAGGATCTGGGTCCCAATTGCTGCTCGTCCGCCCCGTACTCGTAGTAATTAGGCCGCCAGTACAGCAAAGCTCCAAATCCTCGGAGCACGAACTCTACTTGATACTCTGAATGTGTACTCGAAATATGAAGCATACTGGGAAAATCTGTGCAACATGGCACAAACGCTCCCATTACCAGTGGGAGTAAAATAACGTATTTCCGACAAAAAATACTCGAGGGTACTCGAAGTCTCGCAGTATATTATTAATAGGGCTTTAATTACTCCTGAATACCGCAAGTACTCTCGAAGTATTTCGAGATTCTGTATTCGGAAACTGCCATAATAGCAGTATAGCCGCTGTGACTGTCTCTCGTCTGCCGGCGACGTGCCGAGTGCACTCGAGTCGACCTGTCTTTCGTACTTTGACACAACGAAGCATTCAAGCCCAGAACGTTGACTGACGTACTGCTGCTGCTGCTGCTGTAAATTCTACGAGTACGGAGAGGCACGCGCCGAGTGCGCTTCCCTTCGTCTCTAGGCCCGAGCCCGCGCCAGCCGACTGTAGTCTGGCGACGGAGGGACCTACAGAC
The DNA here is from genome assembly GCA_008828725.1 of Saccharina japonica. Lineage (NCBI taxonomy): Eukaryota > Phaeophyceae > Laminariales > Laminariaceae > Saccharina > Saccharina japonica. The sequence goes on along the minus strand of MEHQ01000974.1, from coordinate 58,394 downwards.
CGCCGGCTGCGCGTCGGGCGCGAAGCAACGTCGCTGTGTCGCCATCCAACCCATCGATCGTTCTGCTGCTGCTGCTGCTTGCTTGCGTGGATAACATCTTGAATTTAGGGACCATGCCATTTTTCGATTTGAAAATCTGATGACCCAAGTCGTCGGATTTTGGGCCAAAATCTGATGACTTGGGCCATCGGATTCTCAAATCGAAAAAAATCCCGTCAGATTTTGCACAATCGGACTGCATAATCAGGTGCTTTCGTTTTTAAATAGAGAAATACAAATATGAAGCTCGAAATCGAACCGCGTAGGAAACGGCCTGAGTGTGATCATGAAAGCAATAAGAGCATCCACGAACGAATGCATACATCAAGGCCCATACCAAAACTATCCATAGTAAAGTATTTTGGAGGCCGCACATTTACTCCTGATATTCAGGCTCGGACACAAAACTACCGCTGGTAAAGTTTATGTCTTTTCATGGACAAAACACCGCTCGTGGCGCGCGTTTTTTACTTCGTTTTAGTATATACCTGATTTTGGCTCAAATGGATAACGTATATCTTATTTTTGGCATGTCTCATTTGCCCCTTTTTCAATGTTGCACCCTGAGGGCTTTTTCCTGCCGCGAACTACGCTCTTTTAGTGCATAGTACATCATCAGTAGCTGTTGATCGATCTCTAAAGGTGTACGCAGTTGGCAGGGGAACACGTCGTGGTGACTCAAGACAGCAGTGACACATAGACTCTTCTCTTGTATCAATATCGAGTTGTCGAGCTGACTCGGCCCAACCATCGAGTGACATCGAGCGGCTAATGAAACATCCCGATGTCCCATGTCCCACTACAAAAACCCCTATCAAGCATGTGGAACTCCTACTATACGATGGATCTTATGCGTTGTGTTACTGAGTACAATCAACATCCCCCCTTATCATTATACACACCCAAAATAATATCCTCCCTGCTCGGTGCATGACAAGGAACGACATTGCAGGGTCGATACATCGCGAAATCATAATGAACTCATACCAAACTCGGCAACTCAAACTCGAATCTGCAACTCGAAACGCATATCCTCAAATCAAGACTCATACAATTCAAAGTCCAAAACACATCAAATCAAGAGGAAACCCATCCCGACGACAAGTGAAAACCTCTCCCTCAACCCCAGAAAAAATAATGCAACTATGGAAAATGTGGCAGGCCTTACTGTAGTGCGTACTACAGTTACACCAAACAAAAAAAAGGTATAATTTAATGCTACGAAGAGATCGCAAGGAACCCCGTTTCCCTCTTATAAAAGTCTCCTTTTATCCCCTACTCCCGCCATAGATTCACAGATCGCGACCGTAATGCGAGATAGCACACATACTTCTTCCCGAAGATTAAATCTGGCGCTGAAACCACAGTAAGTAGTACCCGAAATCATATATAGCTGCTCGTGCTGGAAACATCGTATACTCTCGAAATTCATTGCCAGGAAAAACGGCATTATCCTCAGAATAAGCAAAGGAAAAACGGTATTATTACTCTTCGGACTCATAACTAACGTACCCATACGCTACTGCTGTACGCTTACGCAACAACCAGCAATAAATACTCCATTAATGAACCAACATAAACCTCCTTGAGTATCCCCGATTACCTCGATATACTCGTACCCAGTATGGGGCCTAGCTGAACCAGGAAAAATGAAACTCCACTCGTGTTATATAAACGTAACAGCAGAAACTCCATCCACGTGAATTCTACATTACTTCAGATATGCAGACTCAATATCGGGCCGCACGCCCATGGTCTTACCTGGAGCCGGCAATTAAATTAAATTGGCGCGGAGCGCCAAAAATGAGGGAGCGAAGCGACCGAGGCTTTTTCTTTCCTATAGACAGGCTTCCATGGTTTTGTTACCATTCTCGTAATATATTCGAGTTCGTAACGTGTCCGTTTTTGTCTGAAACCATCGTGTTTTTTTCCCACCGATTACGAGAGCTGTGCGTGACCGATTTGCACCAAACCGGCAACTACAGAAGCGCACGAGCTTGGGCTAACGCGTCGGACGTTTTTCGTTGTAAGTGGTCTCGAATTGGTCGCGTTTGCTGTACTGCTGTGGTTTTGGTGGTTTGCTCATGGGGACTTCATTTTTGTTTGTTTTTTTCCCTGCGAACGCGGACGAGCTACTGCATGCATTAGGCAGTCTTACCTCATAATTCCTCTCTACTAATGCGTGCCTTCAATACAGCATTTCAGTCTATTTGTACTTAAACAACAGATGCTGTGGACTCTCTTATGCGTTTTTGCAACTGCCTATAATATAGAGAACTAGGGAATAAGAGGCCCTCCCGCCCCCACGGCGGTAGGGCCATTAACGCAAGTAGTAATGGAGATGATAAAGGCTCAAATTAAAATTAATGTGTACGAATAAATAGGAAACAAATTGACTGCGAATATTCCACAGATGCTCCGAGTACCTTGGAGGAAAGTAAGGAGTATTGGAGATAAAATACTTCAGGTACTTCGTCTACTCGGAGTATTTCGGGGTTCGATACTCCGGGATACTGCTCGTATTCGGAGTATTTCGGGTATGAACATTCTCGATACTGCTTGTACTCGGAGTATTTCGGGGTCCGATACTGCGGGTACTCCTTTTACTCCCGAGTATTTGGGGCTTCAGTACTGCTCATACTCCAAGTACTCCGAGTATTCAGGCCGCCAGTACTCTAATACTCTTATTAAGTACTCCGAGTACGAAATGTATTCGATACTCGGAGTAGACTCGGAGTGTGAAGTACGTAAGGAGCGTTTTGCATCATTTTAAAGACTCGGCCGTCATTCCTCCCAGGTTCTGGGAGCATGCGACTGGCGTTTATGGCATTTCAAAATTCACAGATGCTCCCATTACCTCGGAGTATAATTAGAGTATTTTCGAGAAAAAACATATTTTAGGTACTTTGTGTACTCGCAGTATTTCGGTGTCCAATACTCTCGATATTCGGGAGTACTCCGAGTAATTTAGATGTTTTTACTCCAGTACTGCTTGTACTCGAGGATAAGTACTGCTCATACTCCCAGTACTCGGAGTATTTGGGCCTTCAGTACTGCTCATACTTCAAGTACTCCGAGTATTTAGGCCATCAGTACTCTAATACGTACCAGTACGTACGTATGATATAAATAAATACGTACTGCTGCTGCTGCTGCAGCCTTTTTCGTACGTAGGTATATACAACAGGCACATTTTATGTACGTACGTACGTGCGTGCACAGACAGCATGATGACAGCATGATGCAGGCTCATGAGAATGCCACAACGCATAACAAACGCAAAGAAGGCGGAATACGACCTAAAGTTCAAAACCAAAAACATTTAATCTGGACCGAAAGCGCCCTCTGGTGCAGCTCAAAGTCACTTCAGTCGTGTTCATTTTGCCGTAGACTGAGAGTATTTCATCTTCAACAGCCACACTCTCAACGCAATACACACCACGCAAATCGGTCAGCAAAAACTCAAACAACGAAATCGTTCGTAATAATAAGGCAATCAGGGCGCACAAAAAAAAGTTATCGACACCACACACCCCCCCCCCTATATTGGAGGGAAGAAACCGGACCGTTGTGATCCCAGAAAACAATAAGTCAAGTTTTTTTTTAATTACCCCCCCACGGCCGTGCACAACATGATTTCCCCCCCCCCTCCGACCAGCGAAAAAAAAATAGAGGGGGTCTCTAAAACCAAGTTAAACAAAGGGAACAAAAAACGAAAAAAAAATGTTTTTTGCTCATTTCGTCCTGTGATCACAGCGATCCGGTTTGTTTTTCATTCTGACCTTCCTAGGTGTGTGGTGTCGTTTTCTTTTTTTTTTGTGCGCCCTTGCAATCACACTTAACTAAAAAAACTAAACCTTCTCACTTCTGCTGTTGCGGCTGCCTCTCTTTCCGGCCTCATGGCGTCGCGCGACTCGGATCACCCAGCTCACCCCCCTGGGCAAAATCAGCAGTCGTCGCCTAGACAGCATGAAATCGACACGAACAGCAAGGGTTAGGTCGTGCGGACCAGAAATCAGGGTGGCCACGGGTATTCTTCTATTTGTATGTATTAATACGTATCAGCTTGCTAAACTCTCTTTCTACCGCACTTTTGTGATCTCAAATGCCACTGCATAATATGAATGGTTACTTGACAAAGACAACATACCTATGATACCACATGATATGCCATACCATGGCCCATCCATGAATTACCCATCACTATATACTGCTGTACGTACGCGTAGTATCTCATCCAATCCTCCTACTTGGTGGATATGTACAGCAGTACCGTGCAAAGTGTTTCCTCAGCTCCTGCTTATAACTCCACCATCAACAACAGCAGTAGTAGTACATACCAGGGTGGTAACGGACACTGGACGAGGGGTTGTGCTACTCTGCAGTCCAGATCTATATGTAGTATTGTACTCAACTCTGTGCATATTCTTGTACTCGCATTAATACTATACAAGTCCTGTTGTGCTCGTATTCTATTACGGGGGGTTGTACTGACACGATATGATACAACAGCAGTACTGATTGATGATGTACGCGTGCGGAAATTTCGACTCATTCTTTCAGAATTTCCTCATATTGCACTTTCAAAATCTACGTCTTACTCGTACGTGGATTGGTATCCAGCCAGAGCGTACGACCGGGCAACCATAAAACAGACAGCCATTGTCCTGCAGTAGTACTTGCACGCTACAGCAGACTACAGGGAAAGCTTCAGTGAGAGAAGCGATACCAATTCACCTGCTGTGTGTCATACCTCTATTCCACCCTCCAAGTCTCAAAAACATGCTCCATTCTCAATCTCAAATATGGGGGTATTCTTCATTCTTGAATCAATACAAAATCAATTCAAGAACGGAAACCCTCAGCAGCAAACACCCCCGCCTGTTGCGGGCGAGAGCCCTTGCTGACGGGGTGTTGATAATTTCTCCTTTACTCTCTCTCGCTTCGGGCAGCGCCTCCTATTGCGCCTGTGCTCTGCAACGCAACCGACGACGCAGACTCCTCCGCCAGTCCCCACCTTCGTCTCTCCATCTCCTCCTTCAATCAAATCAATACATGGAATTTAGAGAAAGAGTCTAGGAACATTTTTTTCACCCTAGAATAATGTACACTATAATCAAGTCAAATTATGGTCGATAGGATAATGTTCTTGTTTTTTTGCTGGCAATTGTATTTCATTTTATTCTGGATGGAAACCAATACTTACACTTTAATCAAATACTTGAAATCGTTTTTGCGTTCAACTCTTGGGGCGTTTTCTCACATCGATCATGAAATAATCTTCGAAAAACAGATGTTAATTACAGTAGTTATGACTACAAGCGCTATTGGAAATGTTGCACGTGATCAACCAAAGACATTCTCACTTTTTCGTTCTTGGTGGCTGTTAAATCAGTTTTTTTTTTCTGGAAGTCTATACTTTATTCAAGTCCATATCTGGATTTTAGTGCGGAAGTCTCCGAGCATTTTTTCAGCGTCAAACAATGTGTACTATAATCAAGTCTACTTTTCGTTTTTCGTGGCAGTTGTTATTAATGCTGTCAATTTTAAATAACTATAATATGGCTTTGCAAACTCAGTCAGGTCGCCTCCCAGCTGGGTTGTCCCAGCCTGGGCCATGGAATCAAACGAAATGTCTCGGAGGTGTGCTGGAAGTTTGTGTCGTACCTCGAGAAATCTGACGCGTTGTTAGGTGGTTAAACACTAGACTAAAGAGGAGGGCGGCTCGGGGTCAGACGGTATAGGTTTAGAGAGCTTAGGCCCGCCTCGAGGGGGGTTTTCGTTAAAATGATGGACGAACGGGTCAGCGCAGGTGGGAGGGGTAGATATAACGGCCGAGGGGGGCGTAACAGGACGCGGGACGATCATACAAGGCTTGTCCTGGGTGTTGGGCGGTGATTTCGAGGCACTGTCACCATGGTATGAAACCGACGCCACATGCGACAGACACTCGAAGAAGCTGACAGGAGGAGGTACAGAGTAGATCACCGGGTTCGAGATCCACTGTGCCGGCTAGCCGGATATTTTGAAGGCCGTCTTCAAAGGTGTTCTTTATCTCAAAAACTGGGGGAACCACGCATCATCTATACAAGGTAGCTGCCGGCCAAAGGTGGCGCTCCGTTGCTTGCGAATGAGGGAGACTTGGACGAGCTGGTGATCGTGCAAGAGCTATATGTCGTCGTTACCGGTGTAAAGAAGGTGGTAAGCGCCGGCATGAGCCGAGAAATCGGAGATCAAGGCTACGGCACCAGTTGAGTTTTGGTGAGATAAAGTGAGCTTACCGAAAACGCGCAAGAATCAGTGATCGGAGAAGCTGAATCGGCACTAAATCGAAGGAAGGTGCGCTGACAGGGTGTTCTTCACTACTGTAGTATCAAGTGAAAATGCGCTGGCAGGTTCTTCTTCATTAATTTCAAGTTAAAAGGCACTGGGTGGAGCTTCTGCTCTAATATCAAGTGGCGAGGTGCCAAGTGGGCGCTCTGTTCTCTGTGAAACTGTGGGCAATGTACAACGCTCTTACGGCGCTTCACTGCTGCAAGCGTGCGTCGGGCGACAAGCTCGTGCTCGAGCATGACGCCAAATGCTACTCGTGGCGCTAGGAGAGGGTGAGCGGGGCATTTGCCAAAGGGTGAATGTCGGTTAGCGAAAACGTGTTTGGAATAATGTCAGAGGTCAAGGACCGGCCCAGAGACGAAACACGATTTTCGAGGGTGTTGTACATGAATGAGCGCTCGTGAGGAGTGGCGAAACATACTGTTCGGCAAGAACGAGTACTCGTACTTGTCACTGCCGCGTGCACCAAAGGTGCACGTAGGGCCGGTGCTGCTGTGGCGGCCGTGCCCGAAAGGCAGGCCACCTGGGCGGGCAAGGTATGCGGCCGCTCTTGAGATGCATATCGTGGAGGGTGCATAGCTGCCCCAGCCGTAGTCCGCGGACAGGGCAGCTGTCACATGATTCGAGAAAATCCGTACGGTTTTCACGAAATTGTGAGGGTTGCCTCAGCGCGGGTTGGGTTGGAGTAGTGAAGCGGGTTCGCCACAGTGGTGGCTGTGGTATCTGCGGTCGAAAGTTCAAGAAACGACATACGCGGGGTGCTACTGCTGCTCTGGCTCGCAGCTATAACGTCGGTGGTCAGATTATCGAGGTCAGACGCAAGGAAGACGCTATCACGAGGGCTATAGGGCGTAACTAGCACACCTTCGAAGTATTGATTTCGGAGGTGGGGGGGCAGGTACATGTAGTACGAGTAGTTTCGCTGTTCATCGCAATTTTTCACCAAGCACCATTACGCCATCGATCGCGCGTGACGGCGTAATCGGTGTCGTCAGGGTGACTTCCACGGCTAGAGCTGCGACATCATGCAGATCTAGTCGAAGCGTCGGGGTGACGTTCACCATGAGAGCCGCGGTAGGCTCACTTGAGGAAGAGGTCAACGAATCTAGTGAGCGTGCAGCTGCAGTCGAATGCATAAGAGGACCGGGAAGAGGATCCGGGCTACCAGGTGCATGCATCAATACTGGTACCAGCATCCTCAAAGCGGGTCAACATAGTCAATTATGACACGAGCTGGGACGAGGTACATACATACGTACATGCTCGTACATACTGTCTAAATCCGACGCAACCCCAGCACACGGGGGCTGGGTCCCAAGAAGCGACGAGACTGTAGCTACGCCAGCGCACGAGGCTGAAGCTAAATCAACACGCAAGTCTAGGGGGAGGGTCAGGCTGGGATCGAGCGAAGGGGCAGCAGCGCGCACGCAAGAGGAAGGTGGTACGCTGAAATCGAGGGAGCCTGGGATGAGCGTGGGAGCTGGCTGCCAGATGACTATTTCGAAAGAAATCCCGAACGTCGATCAGGTGGTGAGGCAAATTGGGTAAGGAACACTTCTGTTTTTTTTCGTGGAAGTAGACCTAAGTTCCCATGGAAGCTTCCGCCGCGTCCGTGGAAGTTTTCATGTAAGCACGGAAGCTTCCGTGGAAACTTCCGTGGACGTTTACAGTGTAAGTTTCCACGGAAGTATGGGTGGAAGCTTCCATAGAAGCTTTCGTAGACTGTATTCGCTTCCACGAACGTCCACACGTTTGAAGGACTTTCATAGAAGCTTCCATCGCTTCCACGGAAGCTGGCGAAGCTTCCACGGAAGCTCCCAACGCTCCCGTGGACGTTTTCACGGAACCTTCCGTCACTCCAATGAAACGTTACACAACCACTTCCATGGAGAGCTACCACTTCCGTGGAAGCTTCCATGGAAGTGTTGGAAGTTTCCATGGAATTTATTGAAGATCCCGTGAAAGCGGCGGAAACTTCTGCGTTTTGACCCCGTGGAGGAAAGAGCGAGGCTGGGAGTTGACCTTGTGCTTCGCACCTGGACAGGTCTAGGGTGGCTCCATTCGGCTTCGCCTCACTCCGCGGTTTTTATTATGAAGGCTCTTATGGGAACACATCCTGGCGGGGCCTGTTTGTGTGGGATCAGGGGTGTGATGGGATCACCCTTTCTTTGGTGCACGAATTGTGGTAAGCTTCCACGAATACTTCTACGGAAGCTTCCATGACGGCAGCGTCGACATCTTCCGCAGAAGCACGTACGGCCTGCGTGGAAGCTTCCACCGTCCCCGTGGAAGCATGGAAGCTTCCGCGGAGACTTCCACGGAAGCTTACGTCGCTTCCACGAAAGCTTCCAACGCTTCCATGGAAGCTTCCATGGAAGCGGTGGAAGTTTCCGTGGAAGCGGTGGAAGCTTGCATGGAAGCTTCCGCGGAAGTCCATGGAAAAAAACAATAGTGGACTAGACCGGGAAAATTAGGGGTGCTCGGATCTGCCGGCAGAGATACTGCTGTAGGTGCGACGCGACTATCGTCGCTGCGATCGCAGCCAGTGCCTACTGGGGCTGCGACCACTACCGTGTCTTCACAAGTCTCGTTCGGTGTGAAGGCACCCGCGCCGGATGCTGGCGAGTCCAGCGGGGAATTCTCAGAGAGGTTCATCGAAGCGAGAAACAAACATCGAGGGTGAAAAAAATCAGCCATAGGGAAATATATAGAAACAAGAGCTACAATCTGCGCCGAGCCTATCGAAGTCCTGGCTCGCAGAGAGAGCAACCGAGAGCGATCTATGCTCACAAGTCTACGACGACACCATGTATGAGGGTACTTCAACCCTGGGCAGGTTAGGTACTGGATACCAACTGTGCTGTATGGGGTTAACCCTACTACCGGAAGCAGGTTGAGACGTGACGCGCTCAGTCACTCACAATATGATGTTTTGATGAGATTGTAATATTGCCGCTGGTTTCCTGATCAGAGAGGGTTCTGGGAATCGAATGAGCAATTCATATTTCGTCGGCGTGTTTCCATCAGAAACACGCCACCGCAACAATAGAGGGGAAACGGGGATACCCTGAATACCCTCACATCGTGGAGCGGCGAGGCTGACAGAACGTGACAGACGTTGCAACTTTTGCTTTTCAACGGCGCAATCGTCACAGACCTTACGGCCCGACGGTATGTTGCTTTTAAATAATGGTTTCGTGTGCAATTGATTTTCAATTGTTTCCGACAGTTTGTCTTCGTTTTTGGTTTTTGCTCCTGCCATTTTGTTCGAGTACGAGTACGTACGATGTACTTCTTTCTCGTTTTTTTGTGTTTTTTTTTGGCACTTTACACCTTAACGAACGTGATGTGCTGTGTTTTCTCTTTGATGCTCTCTCTATACATACAAAGTCTAAAGTACTTATGTTGTGGTACTACCACACATAATCGCGAGGAAGGCGCAAATCACAGCGCCGTGCTGTGAGCCGTGTTGCTGTGCTTTCTCTTTCGAGCATCAATTGCATACAGCTTTGTTGTCCTGGAGCACGCAGCTCTTGGCATTTGCAAGTCGCCTGTACGTTTTTTTCCTTGTTCTCTTTGTGGTGTAGACTGCTGTCGTAGATGCTTTGCCACATGCAACATATACCAGTATACTACTGCAGTGCAATACAGCGGTGGGCGGGTACTATACGTTCAGTTGTAGTACGTACATACAGTAGTACTTATTTTGCTGCACCGTGAATCTCTTGGCTTTTTCAGGTCCATCTTTGCACCACATTGTGGACCTCTTCTGCCCTTTTCCTCGCGCGAGCATGGCGGGCGGCGTCAGCCGCCCGTGGAAGGGAGCCCTTGTACTACTACAGTAATGCGTATATATACGTTACATTCAATATACAGATAAGAGGCACATGCCTGAAGCAACAAGGAAAAGGGTGCCCAAGTAATCGATCGTGGTCCATGCGAAATCACGTTTTTTTAGTCCTAGCACAAGTCGCCTGGCAATACTCGTGAATTTTGACTGGCTCTTCGATTCTCTGCATAACCCAGCCTGTTTCTGGTCTAGCGTTTCATTTATTTCAAGCGCCAAAATCGAACAAGTTTTTTTTTTCTTTTACTCTTCTGTCTAGTTTAATGTGTAGGAGCTTGTTTTGTTTGGTCGGGAGCGAAAAATCCAATTCGCCGTATGATGGCGGAGTCTATTGGAAAGACATGCCGCCCTGTGGTCAGCGAGCGCCACCCGAATGGGTACGAGGATGTGAGCCAGGGAATACATAAAATATGTTTTTTTTGTTTGTTTTGCCAAAAACTCATAAATAAAAAGGACCAACAAACACACATTCTTATCGGGAACCATCTGCGTGTTCAATCCAATAGAAGATCGGACGACCCTATCGGATTTCAGATTTATTTGAACCAATCTTTCGTTCAAAGTCGCCCAAGATCGGTCAAGGCCAAAAACGTTGCCTCCTTGACCGATCCTGGGCCGACATCGGACGGGAGGCCAAACTCGTTCAATCGTCATACGGTGGGACTATTATACTGATGCGGCGGCTAGCGGCAGTAGAAGTGTCTTGTTTTCCCAAGGCCGGGCCGGACTTTTGAATTAATAAATATGCCAGAGTGTGTGGTGTCTCTCTGCCTTTTTCTCTCTGACGACCTTCACAACAAGGCCGGCACTCCCACACACATTACACAACGCCCACGCACGGCCACACACATGGCGAGGATGACATCAAAGTGTCTCTCCTGGCTACCGCTGCTGCTGCATTGGCGCGCGTGCAGAGCATGGCGTGCTACTTTACCGCCAACGGTAAGGCCGAGTGGATGGCGTTATATCGGAAGGCACGGAGCCTTGTTTGTCCCCTCGAAATTGAGCGCTATGTTGTTCAGTCGCTGTTGTGTTGTGGTACGCCGCTGTGCTGTGGCTTGCGTGTCATCGGGGTGCGTGCGCGGGTGTGCGACCACGCCGTGACTTCTGTCACCGGGGGCTCTCAGCAGCGCGTACAAAGACACAGCCCCGCGAAGATAAGATTGGTTCCCCATAAGATGTGATACTAAATCTTCGGCTCGATTATTTTAGGCAGTTTATTTTAGGCAGTTCGATGTTCCCGTAAGATGGAATCGGACGAGTTGATATTGGTTTCCCATAAGGGTGTGTGTAATATAAAACAACCCCCACATCATAGTTGCTTTTTGCAGCAGAACTCGGCCTCGGTCGTTTTTTTGTCTTTCCACTCCAGCCTGAAGTTATTCCTTGATCGTTTCGTTCTGGGCTGTTTCTTAGGTGTCCATTTCGTTCTTCCCAGCGGGATCATGGCGGATCAGCGGTCGGAACTCAGCGGCATGGTGACATCATCCGAGAGGCCTCGAGAAATTGCGGACGTGCAAGAGCTCGAAATGTCGCTTGTGGACACGACACCCCTCGACACCTTAGAGTTCGAGGCAAAGAAGAACCTCCTGAACTACTGGAAAGCATATTTTTGCGGCCAGTACCGCCATGATTACGAACGTCTGTATATCGCGCTGCAGCGCTCCGGACAGCTGCGCGACCTTCTTGCTATCGAACCGTTCATGCGCGGCAACCGATGGCCTTTGCAGCCAAGAGAGTCCGACCTTGTCGGTGACTTTATCAACGATGCGAAAGAGGCCAAGGATATCCTGGATGGCCTCGTCGATATTATCAACAGGGAACAGCCGGGACTGGCGATCAAAGAGGCAGACGTCAAGAGCGTAACACGGGCAGTAAGTAAGGCAGAGCAAGACCCAGACGGTCTACGCGCTATCAGCGACTTTGCGCGCACTTCCATCATAGGCGCAACACCTGAGGCCGTGAAGAAGGTGCACGACTGGTTCAGGGGAGCGCATCATCGTCAGGTAATCCTGCTCATCAGCGTTACACATGTTGTAAGGACACCGTGTACCTGGCACCCGTAGACCGCATCTTCATTCCTGTAGTTGAAGGTACGATGAACACCATGGACGGGATCTACGCCTGTTGTCTACTTCTGATACTCCAAATGATCAGGCTGTTAGCAGGTGCACATCCGTTTCCAACATGAAGTTCCTCACGGTGAGTCTTTCCATCGCAAAAAGTATTCAGAATCGCAACCCTCCGAAGCGTTGGACTACTTAGTCAATACTCCGAACTCGGCAGAGAGGGTTGACGTGATTGTTACTCTAACCATGTACAAATTGGCCCCATTTCAGGTTGTTGGTGTGGCTCTCGTGAGAAACACTTTCCGTGGGAATTATCAGCCTAACGGATACAGAGACATCAAGCTTCTCGTCGAGGTGAGCCTCGATGACGAACCCCACGCACCGCAGAGGACGCACTTGTGCGAGGTTCAGCTCCACTTCGAGCCGTTCTTTTCGTTGAAAGAAGGGGCTCACAAAGTGTATGAGTGGGCCAGAGAACTCCGGGTACGGGACAGGATGGACCCCCAGGGGCTATTCAAAGGCATGCGCTCGGAGCTGCTTGAGGAGATGATTCGCATTGCGCGCAAGGATTGGAACAGCCTTAGGTCGCTGGCTCTGGCAGACCTGCTGACGACTGCCGGGCGTCATCAAGAGGCTGGAGAGCTCCTGCAAGAGGTACGGAACGTGGGCGAACTGATCGAGCAACCTATACTCCAGCGCTCGAGGTTGGAATATAGGAAGTTGTGTTGTCGGGTGTTGATTCAAGGTACAGCATAGAAGGGGTGGCTGAGGCCTGTCTCTGCCTGCGGTTCCGCATTTAGTTGACAGGAAAATGCAACGAGAACTAACCTTGCAAGGAAGGGCTAAGGTGTGTTTGTGGCTGCTAACAGTCGAAGATATAACAATGCAACCAACCGCCCACTTCAGGAATTGTTCTTGTTGCATAGCGTGCAGCAATGTGTGCATGATCCGTTCATTTGTTTTCGTGATCTCGCCCGCCTGTGATATATACGTGCGTCACCATTGAAAATTGCGCAGATGTTCAGTTGCGCATGTGCCAAGGTTCAAACATCCATCAACGCTGCCGAAAGCCTACCAGTGGATGTTGCTGAAAGTTTTCTCTGGGCCGCAAACGAACTGGCACTCAACTGCGACACGCGGGTGAGCGGGTCTTCATCGATTGGGTATGCGATCTACGGAGCGGAGGCGCACCTGAAACGATTTAGCTATATGAAGCAGGTCGTTTATTCGTGGCGTGTAATTGTGCTGGTGAACGCTGAACACGCTGCTGCTTTGAGTACCCTCGTCATGCTTGAAACATCGTACATCCGAACTCGCAGGCACGCACAACGTTTTCCGTGAGGCGACGGCCACCGAAATGCCGTATTCTGCATTACCACGATAAACGCATGTCCCCCCGCCCCTCTTCCCGACAGGGCGACTACCATGGGGCTGAAGCACTGGCGAACTCCTTGGTGTTTTGCACAGAAGCTACTTTCGGGAACGAGGCATACTCTGCTTTGAGCGTGGCCTACGGCAATTTAGCATCGTTGGAAAATAAAAAGGTCAGGATATACTTTAAGTACACCTTCTACCGAACCTTTTACATTTAGTTTTCAGAAAAGCAAATATGAGTCACTCAAGCACAGGGTGATAGAGATAGTGCGGGTGCCACCCGCTGTCGTGACTGATGTGGGCTTAGAAACCATTATGCAAATGCTCACATCCACGACAGGTAGACGGCACATCTCACTGGACTGGGTTTTGAACTGACTTAGTTCTGTTAAAAAACGCTTCCACAAAATATAACCTCCGTCAACAGGGCAACTACCAGAGGGCCCTCGACCTCGTGTCTAAGGCTCTTCAGCTTTCCAACGAGCAGGGTCCTCAGCACCCGGAACTTGCTGTGGACCTCAACACCATGGCCATGGTGCAGTGGAAGCTGGTGAGCGGTATACTGTTTCGTGGGTACCTACCGTACGTCTTCATTGCACAACCGTTTCACTACAAGCTGCTAGACGTGCCAAGGATTTGCCTTGCATGCATCACGTACGTATGCAGACGGTCGGAATATTGATTGTTGCATGTCCACCTGACTGCCTGTATGCCCACCTAACGGCCCCTCCTCCAGGAACGTTTCGACAAGGCTGAAGCCAATTTCCGGAGGTGTTGCGAGATCCAACGGCGATTGGGAGAACCTGACAATCATTTGAGGGAAGACGGGCACGATACGATCCCCACCACTCGCTACGCCGATGCTATCTCCAACCTGGCCGCGTTTCTGCGAACTCGTGTTGGAACCGTAAGAGCCCTTGTATTGAGAGCGAATCTACAAGCAGAGGGACCCTTTATATAGCAGTATGATCTTGCAGGCCATTTCCAAAGTGGATAACCACGCGGATGGTTGACTGGTTCCACAGGATCCACTGTCCTGCGAATTTGCACCGATTTGCTGGCAATGTCGTACCAAGCGTCGTTCTCCTTTGTGGAGGCTATCGGCGTATAAAGCTCGTGTGTGTGTCCCGCAGACTCCCGCGTTGCTTAAAGTCCCGACCTATCGCCGCGAACTGTTATCTGCTGTCGTTACACGAGGCATCGTACCCCGTATGTCCCATACGTAAACTGGGCTACGTGGTGCCGATCGTACCCCCAACGACGGGGTTTCCGATGTTATAATCCGTCTCCTTCGAAAGATAGACCAGGAAAATCAAATTTGATTTAATGCCATGTAGGTGACTTCTTCCGGGGGCAACGTTGGCCTTTTGTTGGCCGAATTTAGCCGTGTTCACGTCTGACGGGGGAGATGGCTGGCATCGATAGTTTAGTTATTTCGTTTTACTCATTTTTTTGTGGGTTTTCGTAGTTCTTCTTCGGTTGTTTTTGAACCCATGGAACAGGGGCAGAATGCGGCCATTCTTGGGCCGACCGTTTGTTTTTAGATCGTTTCGCCCATCTGCTGAAGTTTGAGAATGATGAATATATATAATATATATACTGTTGATAGTATACATCGCTTTTAACCCAAAAAACGCCAAATAGTTACACCCAACTCAAATAGCATCACACACAATTTACGGTCTGTGTAAAGCTTACGCTGTATACCTATGGGACATGAGAATACATCAGGGTTGCGTGTTCACCAAAACCCATTTTAGGGTGGGACAATATCTAGTAGGTTTCCCGGCCCCAACGTTCGCCTCCGATACTGATGGCAGGGCCATGAAGAGGAGGCTGGACATCTCTATGAGGAAGCACTGACCATCAAGCAAAGTGTTCGGGGCGAAAGCCACCCCGATGTAGCAATGGCCCTGAGCAACCTTGCAAGCTACACCAACTCGCAGGTGATGCAGAACTGGCTGGTTAAAGCTTTCGAGGTACATTCGGGTCACGGCACGCATTGATGATGCTTGAGAGACCTGCTACTGAAGCCCGGGTATTGTTAAAGCGCTATCGCACGCCCGTCTCAAGTCAGTCCGCTCTGAACCCTTGAGTGGAAACCTGGCGGACGGGAAACTTGTGTAAGTTTTCGAACATATTTAGTACGGTTTGATTGCAAAGGCGACAGCACTGGGCGTGTCGGATAGATAGGTGAATTTCCAACCAGCTACGAAAGCAGACCCCCAATTTACTGACATTTTGTTTTTCATCTGAACATGGAAGGGAGACAAAGAGCGAGCTAATGAGCTTTTCGAGAAGGCGACTCGCATACTCGACCAGAACACGGTGGATATGGCACAGGGAGACGTCAACTGGACAATCCCCTACGAAAGCTACGGAGAGTTTCTTCGCAAGAAGGTAAGTTACTTTCAGGACGACGTGGATAGGGACACACTCGCGGTGTACTGCATGCGTCCGGCAGCTGGCGCAGCAGCAAGGAACGAGGCACGCCATTCAACCATGCGAGGTGGTTTGTAACGTTTTGGCATAAACTCATTCCACACACGAAAATACCCTTGCGTCTCGTTCTCTGCCGGTAGAACTACGATTGTTTTGTTTTTCTTCTTGGCAATCTAGACGGCTGCTGTTAGGTTTGCCGTAGTTTGATGGTTGGCCCGACATGTGGACCTGCTGTCGCCACGCGCACCTGAATTGTGATGCGTGGTCTCAAAAGTCCGATTCTTAAGGGATGCGTCGCAGCTCTCAACCGACAGTATCTAAACAAGCGCCTGATTAATTACCGTGCTCCAGCCCGGAAAGGGGGAGAGCTTCGCTTGAATTTTGTCCGTTAATATCCTTTTGTTTTCTCGGAACCGGTAGGGTGACCTCCAGAGAGCCCATTTACTCTTCCGGAAGGTCTTGGACATGCGCAGCAGGGTGGACTCGGTGCACCCTTCTCTGGATACCACTCCACTCATCATGACGCATGTCGCGGAATTTCTGGTGGAGCAGGTATGCGTCTGGCCAGTAGACGTGAAACCCGTCAGCAAGAGACGAACAACTGATAGTTGCGCCGATACTGGCAGTGCCACATTTGCTTCCACAAGAAATAGCTCTGTCGCCAAATAGCCAGCATTCTCCTTGGCTACAACGCTTTAGGTTGGTGCCACAGGCGCTGGCGCTATCTCTGTTTGTGCGGGTATTTGTTGCGAAAGCTCACTTGCCATGTTACATTCCGTTGGGTCTCGTTCCCCTATCTCTAGCACGGCAAGTGTATCATGAATCGCAGTGGATCGAGGTAGAGGTATAGGGTCAGCGTTCAAGTGTACGGCTCCGTGGCTTTCTTACCGGAAACCTGCAGTCAATGGTTAGCCCCGAGTGTGCATTGCCGTGTTTCGTGTCTAAATGTAATGACAAGCGTGTACCACGGTGATCTGGCGACCAATGCCGTTCAATCCCAGGTTCAACTTCCGACCTAGCGCGAGTTTTCCGTGACGTGTTTTCGACCTGTTTAGCAAATGGCGTCGAGAATACCCGAGGCCCTGCATGTATGATGTCTCGGCTACCGTCTCTCGTTGGGCGCCTGCACGGGCTCGATTTGTAGCAGTTCTAACAGCACCCCATGTATTTGCGGTGATGTCCCTTGTACAGAACAACCTGCCCGAGGCCGAACGGGTCGTCAAACAAGCACTTGGCATATTGGAGAGATGCCCCGATTTTCCTGGAGCACAGCTGGCGATGGCCGCGAGCCTGAGCAATCTCTCAATTATCCAGATGCAACAGGTCAGACGAGTGGACCGGTGGAGAAGGCTTTGGGAGCCACCGGTCCCACGTTTCTTGCGTGAGGGTTTCGGTATTTGGCTCGCGGTCGTCAAGCTCAGGCCACACCACCCACCTCTAGAGCAGGGTGTGCTCCTGCCGCCATCTGTGGTAATTTGTCGCGGAATGCGCGGGGATGCTGCAGTAGTCCAAACCTTCTGTTGTTCCCGGGCGTCATCGTAGAGGCGTATCGGTCGGACGTGCCCTACCTTGAAGTTTCAGGCTTTTCTGCGCCACAGAGCTTTTGCGTTTTCTTGAAGAGCATACGAATCGTCGCTTTTACCATGTAACGTCTTCCATAGGGTCATTTCGGCGAAGCCTTGGCGACTAAGCAGGCGGGTTTTGTGAAAGAACTGGAGGAGCTGGACCCTATGCATCCGCAGCTTCAGCAATCGCGCAAGCATCTTGCACTTATATCGGGACTGGCAGCAAAGGTAGGTCCCCAGAGCGCGCGCGTGTAGCATATGGTACCTCTTGCAGTTGCCAGCTGAGCGTGGCGCTCGACAATCAATATTGTAGCGCAATCCCTTCGGGTTCCACCTTTATTTCAGTATACCTTTTTTGGGTAAGTTAGCCTGTGACCACGGGAATCGACCGTGTCAAGTGTTGGATTAGTACGGACAGATGGAGGTACTGGATAGAGAGACCGGCACGGTTTTTAATGTGAAGACAACAACAACAACAACAACAATCACGCGGGGCATGTTAACGCTTTGATAAGACCCGAACCTCCCTCTGATTAGGCAGTATTTGAAAACCGAGGGCGTCGTACGTAATTGAAGATCGCCTACTTGGCGCGACCCTCGACCTCCTGTTTCCCCTGTGGGGTAACCCAACAGTGGCTATATAGGTTTTAGTGTGGGATTCTTAAACGAATACCGTTCTTTTGTTCTAGTTCGTGTATGTGAAAAGTTTGAGCCTGTCGTCATTTACTACTAATAATGTTCACGAGGAATGAGGCCTCTGTACGATACACTTTCGCATTGCTGAAATATTCGGTTGGACTCCACATCATCAGGTTTGATCATTTCAGGTTCGTGAAGTGCTGACCAATACCTTCTCCCCATGGGGTTTATGTGTGTACGACCTTAACCTCACTACTCGTCCGTGCCTATACTGTTGGTGCCGCCCGCAGTCAAGAACAAATATGTTGAGAGAAAAAATAGGCAGACTTGAGCGAACAAATATGAAATTGGTGTCAAGACGATATAGCTAAATATGAGTGACAAGATAGGAAACATGCCAATATGAACCAGGAGGAGCGAGAGATAACGAAACTATGGTATTGGTGGCGTAAGACAGTAAGAAACGAGTGGTGGTGAGAAAATATGAAACGCGATTTAAGATGAATGGGCAGGTGAAGAAGATTATCAAAAACAAGAGCCTTCAGTAGGCGGCACAGCCCCCCCCCCCCCCGCGAAAGTTTCGTGCATCCAGTAGTTGCCATTTGTTTCCAAACCTACTGTAGTTACTTCTGCGCCGTAAGCGAGCACAGGAACAGGCACAATTTGATGGCGGGCTTCAGGCGTGTATGTAGTGCGCCCATGAAGTCGTGTGCCTGTTGCCGCGTCCCCTTCTCAGGCGCAAGCGGAGCAGGGCATGCAACAGGCCATTGGACAGAGTCTCAGAGATCTCGAGTTGCGTCCAGACTCAGAAAGCCGCATCGAGGATGGACCTTCGCGGGAAATGACGGAAGAAGAAGAACTTCGCCAGGCCCTGGAGATGAGCTTGCGCCCAAGCACCCCCTAGATACTCTGGCGAGAGAGAGCATGGCATTTCCTCCCAGTGGTTTGCGTCTTCAGCGGAGACAGAAGAGGCACCCATGTAGGCCGTTGAGGTTTCTACGTCATAGTCGGGCTCGTCAACGAGGCGGAGCGTTTGTTTCCGTTGAGGGCTCTGACATTTGGCGCGCACAAAGAGTGAGGTCAGGTTGATTGATATGCTGGGGCACATAGAATATTTGTGTATTTTGTTGTCGGGTGTTGGTGTGACAAGACGGACGTCGGGCGTACAGTAGTTATGTGCGCTATATTCCATCATGTGTACGAGTGCTTTTCACAGCGATGTCCGTAAGGCCTATCCCATGGTGTGTACCAGTGATTCAGGCACAAACGCGTATGTTTGATAGATCAAGGGTCGCAACCCGTGCTTCCTTCAAGAACAAACAAAACGTTTCGGTGTGTGTGCATAGCTTGCACGGAAGGAGTGTTCCAGTCGCTTGAAATCGTAAGCCCGCTCTCCTCATGCTCTACTTTACCAGACGGGGGTGATATTTTGTCGGGAAGTGGCGTGAAACAACAGGTAGAGGGTTCTGAAAGGTGTAAAAACAATATGGTCTCAAAAGCTGTTTTTCTCTTGCAGCTGTCTGTGCTCTGCGCTTATAATGAGCGATCAAAACCGTATACGTTCTGCGAGAGGGACGCTAGAGGAAGAATGAAGGTTCACTACACGAGGAGGAAAGAAGAGTATTTCCACTATGATGGAAGTGTGGAAAGTTCGTACTCCAGAATGGAAATGGAAGTTGTGTTTGATTTTCACATACATAAAATTAAATGGAAAACTCTCGAGCGATCGTCGGCGTGAAACATGGCAACAGTTTTTTTTACCCACATACATAACCCAAAGTTTCCACAAGCTTGGCTTGGCTTTGCCAGGTTTTGCGGGGTCTATCTCCAGTTGTGACGCCACGAACTTGCAGATTGGAACGAATATGAAGGTTTCCCAAGCCTTCCCAGGCTTTCTCACGGGTTTTTCCAGTGGTAACACCGAGCACTCGTAAATGTGAACGAATCCGAATGTTTTTAGCATGTGTGCGGCCGGCGGTTCCACTGCTTTTGATTTGTATGTGAGACCAGAAACATTTTTTCTCCACAGTTACACCCGTACCGTCTTTTGTGACGTATCTTGCTATGCTTACGTACGATTATTCAACGTCTCTTCCATGCAATGTTTTCGGACAATTCAGAGATCCAAACGAATCAAGGAAGTGGAAGCCACTCTTGTAAGACCCGGGTTCGAATCCCGCTCCCCACAGTGTTTTTTATCGTTTAAAAAAACACATGAAAACATACAGCGGAAAAATACGAAACAAGAAAGGCAAAACACGAAAAAGGTGGCAAGGTCCAAGAGCAGATGTTCCAACCTTTGTGCGCTTATGATGGCCTGACGGACTTGGTACACCCGGTGACAAAAACCACTTCACTACGGCTTTGAAGTTGAATTCGTCGCAGTGCGTGGACAGAAGATTGTTGCAAAAACAAATAACAGACGGGAGGCGACTCGTCGCCGGCCGTTCGGGTTCCGGTTATTACTCTCAGAAGCCTTGCTGCCTAGCAAACAAAAGGTGGCTCGAAAAAAGGAAGGGGGGTAGAGTGGGAGCCACCTCCGTAAGGGTCATACACCCCCAACGCCCGTCGACGATGAACTCCTCTTTTCCACGATAATGGGGGTGCCACATAAATGTGGGCTATGTTCGAGGCGAGTTTCATGCCAAACAATGAGAGGTGTCTGATCGGAGATAGTGCTTTAAGCTGTTGTGGTCAAAACAAATATTTGGCCTAAGTCACTCGTCGTGGCATCGGCAACAACCCAGTGATGCACGACGACGCATGCTACGATAGAGGTGTGCACCATGATTCTTCTGAGCTCTTCACTTAAGGAGCGTCATACTCACCGAAAAAATGGTTTTGGAAGGAAATATAAGTGCTACCGGATGAGAAATCCCTGTACTCTGAAACATTATTCGTCTCAAAAATGAAAGTCCGACGAATTTGGGTTAAGGAGCCCGATCGTTCAGAAAACGATTCAGCCGAACAGTGCTGCCTCTACCGTAGCACGCGTCCGACGAATGCTACAAAAGAGGTCCATCTCTCACCAAACAACAGAGTTTGGAGGGAAAAGAGGAGTGCTACTCGGTGAACAATCCCACAACTGTAGTATAGAATGAAAAACATCGGCGATTTAGGGTTAGGCAGTCCGGCCATTCCGAAACGTTTCAGCAAAACCGTGCTACCTCTTCGGTAGCACGCGTCACATTTGGGGGTAGGGCACACCCAAGACACCCCAGGTACGCGCGAGCATAGCGTAGTTCTCGTCGACGGAGTATTTTCGAGCATCATATTCAAAGCACCTACGATCTTAAGGACAGACACGTAATACGTTTCAAGAGAAGACCGGACACTCCATCGTTTCCCGCCCAACACTGACGTGGCTCGAACCTTGTGTTTTCCCCACAAATATTGTGCACGTTACCCTTTACCACTGCCCATCTCACCATCACTCGACCGTCGTGCCTCCAAACTACTGTTTGTTCGATGTCGATATCGCGCTGGCTGCACAGCCTCGCCGTCTCGTTAATCCAGAACTCTACCACTGAAAGACACACATTCTTCTCTCGTGTGCCCCAGCCTGTCAATCTGACCTCGCAACACTTTAACCGCAACGAATAACGAAGCAACACGATAAGCTTCGCCCCCCAATACCACACAGGGACGGTATCTCACGACGCAGCCCGTACATGATTCACTTCGATCTCGACGAACCGCTTCATTCCATCGATCACTTCCTCATCTGGGCGCGTAACGTTTCCCCATGCTCCTTACAGAAAACGATGCTGCATGGGGCGGTTGCCAGCCTGAGTATACTTGACTTGGTTGTCAGGAACACATCCGCCCCGGTAGTACCTGACGACATCGAGAGGCTCCACAGGCTGCCTGTAGCGGTCACCCCATCGCAGTCGTTGACCTGTACTGCTTGTACAACTGAATAGCCACTTTCCATAATTTGGCTAGCCTACTGCGAGCAGCCCCGCTGCGAGCAACATCTTTATCACGCGCAAAGTTCCGGCGAAAGTGCGCGTATTATCCACCATTATCTCCGTTGCCGTGCTTAGTCTTGTACGCTTCGATCAGGGCTGTGTCTTCAGAACCGTGTATGGCCTCAAATGCTTCCAAACGCGAGGCGGCTCTGTCGATGTGGCGGGCGTTGTGGTCCGCGGTTTTGGCTTCCTGTGTGCCGAGCAAATCTAGATCAGAGACCTCGTTGGTCGTCCGCGAGATTTCGTTGGCCTGCCGCGAGAGCTGGCTGGCCTTCTGCGTTTAAAGTAGAGCTACTGCCGAGATCAGCACACCAGCAATACGGAATACCAACGCCACTGCCACAGCCACATCCATCGCTTTACCTGCACCTCAGTAAATACCTGTCAATAACGTGGTCCGAGCAATGCGTGCGTGTGAAAAAGCAAGCAGTCGTCCTTGTAACAACAAGATATTCATAGTGTGTGTACTTAAACAGAAGAGAGTGAAGACGCTGATGCAATGTGTAGTTTATTGCGTACACAGGTACGCATACAGTTCCGAAGCGCGGACGCACGATCACACGTCTAGCGAATAGCTACGCATACGTCGCAGGAAACGCACATAGAGCACAAAACACTCGTGATGGAAACAGGAGGAAACAGGAGGCGAAGAGGCGAAGCAACCTCTTCCGCCTGATCTCTTTTGTTCAAGGCGGGACAGCGTCTCCTCTTATTGTCTGGGCTGGACGTGTTGACCTTGGTATGGTCTCGCGTTTACGATATACAAGTCATACGAAAAAGACAAACCCGCCGGCTGGCGCGAAGAAACATAAGGCATTCGACCCCCGTTGTATCACCACAACAACACCTCCCTGACTCTCGCCTGCCAAGGTGTTTTTGGAATGGCCTCTCGACGAGTGGAGGGCGGGTCTTTCTAGCGGTGTATAGCCGAACTCACGGTCAAGGAGTGATACACCGTCTTGTTTCTACACACCAGGCCGCGAGGTTTGCGTGTGGCGGTAGAGTTGGGTTGGAATTGGTGGCGCCAGGCACAGTTTGATGAAGATTTCGCGTGTCTTCGGGCGACGGCGGCAGCAGCAATGTACTTTTGACGAACTGTGGGCTGAGGCAGGCGTCTACCTAAAAGTTGGCAGACGGTGGAGCCTTAGGCTTGTTAGTGGAAAGGAGCTTCACCGCCCAGTTAACGGGATTCGTGGCACAGGAGGATGATGGAGGAAACCGGCGGCGAGATGGCAACGAGCTTGGTAAATAACGGCTGGCGCGATGTTTTTTTGTTTTTCAAGACTTGTACCTTACGTGCACTGAGGAAGGGGGCGAGGAACCGACTGGGGAGGAGAAGCGACGAGAACACGTTCAACGGAGCGCACCGAGAGTAGGGGTACTGATAATTGTTGGCCATCTTATCGGCAACATCATCAGCGCGAGAGGAGGAGATCGACCGCGAACCGGCATCATTACAATAATATTTATCAAATTAACTACCCTTTTTTCCTGGTATTTTGGTGGCTGATTCGACCGGATGGCGTCACTATGTTTTTAGAGAGATTGGGACACAACGTTCCGCGTCTGGGCCGTGGTATCCACGGTCGTCTTTGCAGCTGCCGTGGCTTGATCACTGGGTTGATCTCTATGGACTTTGGGAAGAAGAAACGAGTTTGTTCGTGGAACATCTGATGGTTTTCGCTGGGGTCCCTTTTGTATCATGTTGTGTGCGTCTGCGGCGGCAGGTCGTCATTTCTGACAGCACTCCAGGCAGCAGTTGTGTTCCCTCTCCCGTTTCAGCAGCCGTCGTGCTCCTCTTGTTTACGATGCAAACGTTGCTGTAGCCAGCAACCACCAGTAGGTTGGGAGCAGGAACGGGGGGGGGGCATGCTACTGTAGTCGAATGGAGTAGATTTGTCCTTAGACGAAGTAACGGCCCCCCGCAGACAGAGTAACCGACAAAGCAGGGTTTATTGGTAGAGATAATGTGGCATGTTGATGGATAGAGCTAGGTAGTTTTGGGATCAAAGGCCTCGTACGCAGTCCTTCAAGCAAGGCATCGAGCGTAGGTCAGCATCCCCACGCCGGGCACGAGCAAGCACGAGGTCCTGTGACGAGCACGGGCAGACGTGAGGTAGTTGCTGGTTTGTCCATCCAAGCCAGGAATGTGTGCCTTTTTTTCTTCTGCCTCCCGCCTACTCCGGGCTCGCGGGACCACGAACTGCTGCGGCGAACTGACGCGACTTTGGTGAACAGGGGAGGTCTGCGGCAAGGACGGGAATCAGCGAGTCGCGGAAAACAGCATGGTATGTGTGGAGGTATAGGGATTGCCGACTGACGATAAGGTGCTATCTAACGATAGGTGAAGAAACGATGAGGGGGAGCAGTGCCCGCGTTCCCGCGACGGGAAGCGGGCCGTTGTGAAAAGTGAGAAGAAAACAAAACAAAGCCTCGGGG
This sequence comes from Saccharina japonica, assembly GCA_008828725.1. Lineage (NCBI taxonomy): Eukaryota > Phaeophyceae > Laminariales > Laminariaceae > Saccharina > Saccharina japonica. Next base: position 33,676 of record MEHQ01000974.1, on the reverse strand, counting down.
ACGCGTTCCACGACGACCTCTCGTTTTGGTGGCTGATGGTAGAAAAAGCGACGGGTCCGGGGGGGGGCGGCACGCTTTACGCCCCGTTGCTGGGTTCTTATTTGCTGAACCATTCGGGTACGCTCATTAGCCACGCCTCAGGAGACGCGATGGGGGGGGGTTTGTTTGGAGACAGGGCGGTGGTGGAGGATGGATTTCGATTACGACACTCAGGACCGTCTCCGGTCGCAGGTGCAGGGGAGGGATGATTGGTCTATAAACGTGTTGGAATTGCTGGCCATGGTGGTAACGGCATGGGCGTTTACGGTAGAGGCCAAGTCGGCACCCCAATATGTCGGCGAGAGTATCCTAATGCGGGGCGACAATATGTCGGCCGCCCACTGGGTTAACCGATGCCGGGGGGGACGCGAGCCGAGGGCGGGCGCACTAATGCGGATACTCGGCTGCCTTGAAATGCGCAGTGGATGATGTTTTAGGGCCAAACACGTGCGTGGTGTTGCGAATGTTTTGGCGGACGGTGTATCACGGTGGGATCGTCCCACCATCGCTCCCAACCTCCACGCGCTCCGTCCCGACATCGATTGGCAGGAGCAGCGCCTGGGGGAGGCGGGAGCGGATCTCTGTACCGACATCTTGGCCTCCAGTACGTCGGGAGCTCAGTTGCGAGCTCGACTAGTAGGCGTACGTACGAGTCTGGTCGCCGATCTTGGAGTACGTTTCGCAGGTTGATGGGTTGTCAGGAGTTTTGGGCGTCGAGTGATTCGGAGAGTGTTAAGGCCTGGGCTTCGATCGAGTTTGCACCGTGGTGTTGTGCGTCGGAAGGCAACCTGGCGAATACGATTTCCGGGAAATTCGCGGCGGTGCAGGATTTCCACCAACTGAGGGTAGGAGTGGAGCTGCCCGTTATGGCTCCCGTGGTCCAGTGTGCGCTCAGGGGTATTGCACGGGCCCACGTGACGGCAGGAATGCCACGCCGCGTCCGTTTACCAGTGTCTTTCGGTATGCTTCTCGCGGGGGAAAACACTCATTCCCACGTGGGGCCCGGAGGGAAAAGTCTTGTGGCTGTGTCTGTGTCTGAGTTACTTCCTGATGACGCGATCGGACGAAATGTTTGTCACTGATTCGGGGGTGGTGCACCCGGTGCATTGCCTGACGCGGGGCGACGTGGCGTTTTTCGCCACGGGCACAAAGTTGAGAAACACGCGAGGGCAACAGCCTGACAAGGTAGAGAGGTACAGTGTAAGGGGAATAGGGGGGATCAAGATCAGATTGGCAGTGTGTGCGTGCGGACCCGTAGCGAGGTTCGTGGGCCAAGATCGTTCTTTAGGGCAGACGGCGGGGCCGTTGCCCCTATGTTGGAGGTGATTTCATGTTTTCCTGGTTTGCCCGACCATGCCGCCATTTCCTCGTATCGATGTGGCAAGGCCATAAGAGTGGTTAGGTATGGCCGTGCCCTCCGAGCAATCAAGGAGGTGGTGGCGAACTCAGGTCGGAATCCCGATGAGTTCGCCCTGCACTCGTTGCGTATCGGAGGTGCGACCACGCTCGCGGCGGGGGGAGACATATCGGAAGGAGTTATTCAGAGAGAGGGGAGGTGGAGGTCCGACGCGTACAAGGCGTACACGCGTAATAACAGAGGATATTAATATTCCACGAGGGTGTGGCATAAGCTGGCGACTGCAAAGATGGCAAAGGATAGACAGCCGGGGGAAGGAACAGTCTGGGGTAGAAAACAACTAAGAGCACGGTGAACAGTAGTCTCACATTATCTCGGCGTTGGAGGAGTCGAATGGTACAGCACCATTCGGAGGCTTGGTCATCCGAGACAACTGTAGGCCGTACTACAGTAGTTAGAAACCCGGCCAGTATCGTAGTAGGGAGAGATACGTAAAATAGGATGGCCGAGATACTCAGGGTATTGCAGGAAGCTGCGATACAGGTATCTGGCCGAGCGGAGGAACCTCTCTCTCCCACGACTCAGGAAACGATAATAATAATGCAATTCGAAAGATATACAATATACCAATGGCGGCGTCAATCAGTAGTCTTCCGGTCCCTCGAGCCGATTTTACGCTTCACCACCAGCCCTTGATAGTGGTGCATTGTTCGTTGTGCACGCATGCGACCGGGTTCACACGGCGTTTGCCAGCTACAGTAGCTACGTACACTGGCAGTAGTTAGCATTCATCGGTGTGGTGCTTGTAAACAATGGTTCACAATATTGGACCGTCGGACAAGCTACGCTTCTGTTCGGAAACGTAGGAACGGGAAACCGAAAGTCCACTCATCACGGGTCCCAGCTGTACGGCTGAACCAGGTTGAAGTTCTAAAGAAGGCTTGCGTGGCTTGGAGAGGAATTGAACTTCTAGTCTACACGCCTCCAAAAACACTAGGGAAAGCGAGTCAAGATGGCGGAAGCGACTCACCGACCGACCGGCCGACTGGGGTCCACTAGCGCACACAAGTTTACGATCGTTTCACACATTCTACTGCGCGAGTTTCTAGCGACAGCTGTACTATCACATCTTTCCCGCGTGCGGGTGGGTATAATGCTGTGGCTGTTGTCCTGCTCAAGATGTGGCCAAGCGGCGTTCCGCTGGCCAGGGCTTGAGGTATTGCGTGGGGACTGAAGTATGGTACCTATCTCCTGTCCACTCTCCTAACTTTTCGAACGGCTTCACTTCCCTCCTGCAATAATTGTGAATCAGTGGTGGAAATTTCTTGGGTTTTCTCGAAATTTCCTTGTCTGACCACGGATTAGGGTAAAGGGGTGGATTTTAAGGCCTCGATTTCAAGGGGCTCAGAGTCACTTGCACGTCTGGCTGATCTATTTAATTTCAGCCTCAAATCCGTCGGGTTTGCAGGTTTCGCGTTGTGCTCGGCCATGGAACTCATGTGGCGCTACGCCAACAAAATATTAAAGACACCTTTTTTTCGTGGGGTGCAGAGCTACAGCGAAACTGGTCCAAACTCGGTACGTAGTTAAAACAACGTCATCATACCCCTAGCCCCGGTCAACTCCATGCTTCGTATTGATCGGCGCCTTTGCTTCCCGTCTTTGATGCCTACGGCAAAGTAATTACGCACCAATCGGGGCCAGAAAGGGCACAGGCGTGCTTCCAATAACTGGGTCCAAAATGACTACTTGCAAGAGGGGTACCTTCAGATCACTGTCCTTCAACGCGCAAAAAGAACACTGGGGGGGGGGGTACTGGCCATCCCACCCACCCACCTTAGCATATGCACAGTACTCTCTGCGTTACAACACCCGTTACGGCCGGGATTTTTACCGTGCTGAGGACGCACTCAGGGCGGGGGTGTTTGCTTCCCGGCGAAGCCCTCTGCTTCAGGGGGAAAGATGCCTCAACTAATCTACAGTAGTATGGCTGGTGTTAAGCTATTTCGTGGTACCCAGCAGAAATTAAGTGGATTTTACGAATAGTCCGGTCGAAAATCAACGTTTCTTCCACTCCAAAACTGGCAGTTACGTCCGGTCAGCTCCTGAGGGTACCAGCGCCCCCTTAAGCGATCGGTATAGGCGCAGAAGAACGCAATGCGATATTCTTTCATGGTATTATGCATAAGAGTAGAGAGCACGCAGAGGTCTCTAGCAGCGTTCTCGCTGCCTGTCTGGTATGACGGGGCCCTGCTGCTTTCTGCTCTCCGGCCTCGCACTGGTCTTCCTCTTGAAGGAAGCTCGCTTGTCGCCAACGGCCTCGCGCGTGCAAGATTTGCGTAGATTGTTGTTACTGCCGGTACGGCTGGAGACCGCAACAACCGCGCGAGTTTCACGGCCGGGAACAAAACCGTGTAACACTCAAAGCCCCGAGTCAAAACCGCAAACTGTTAAAAAACCTTTCGGGCTTCAGAGGGAGAACGCGTCGAAAACAAAGCAGGACTATGGTATGTATGATATATAATGGCATCGGCTACAACGGAGCAGTCCGGGTTGTTGGGGCAGGGGGTGCGTCCCAAGAATATCCTACCAGGTAAGAAATTAAGCTGCACGAAACACGCTATCATGTGACATGAGCATAGGAGAATACTCGTACTGCTGTTGCACGCTCGTCCTACAGTAGAACGTTGGTAAGGCAGCACTCCTCGCTTTATGCTTGGCTACACATAGAACCTAGAATATTAGGGAAATGATGGCCGGGAATAACGATCCCTGGGAGAAGGTAAGGGTGTAAAAGACGCTCTTCTTACGGCAGTGACGCGCTGCTGCGTACGGTCGTGGGTTGTTGGGGTTCGTTGGAACCAGTACTGTATGTACGTGTCTTACGGCCTGGTAGCACTGGTACATCAGCAACCCACGCTCAGAGCGCCCGAATGCTCTGGTGTTGTACAGCCATGCACCTGAAAGCCCGTGTCACACCGTATCCTGGCCATGAAGACAGAAGAAGCTCTACAGCAAATCGCACCTACCATTACGTGTGGTCAATTCAATTTCAGAGTGATCATATTGGACACCGTTTTTGGTGAGCCTTGGGTGAGCTGTTAAATATTTTACAGGATGCGCTCCGACGAGCAGGAACGCTCAATACATATCTGTCGTGTGTGTATCTTGGACCATTTGTACGGATGAGATCCGGCAGAGCAAGCACGCTATGTTCGTACGTGCTGCTGCTGTAGTAACAGAAGTACCACAGAAACAAGAAACAACACAATTTAATATTGCTGCTGTACCAGGTAGTACCTCTGGTATTATTTACTGTTGGATCTTCAAGACAGCGAGAAATGGGCGTCCTGGTGAACGGGCCTGAAACAAAAACGGCTCTATATCCCGTCTGTCAACAGACACAAGCGCTCGCCGTTATCAATTCTCCCACCGATGAAAACACAAGGATGGCAGTACCTCAAGTCAGATTTCTCCTGCAGTGCTATCTTGATGCAGTTAATCGTTCCCACCTTTCGCTTTGTTTTTTATCTATTAATAGAAACAAATTAGGGAGTTTACAGTGACTAGATGGCTTTTTTATCGAAGCTCGCCATTCCTCCGCAATCCGCAAGCAACCAAGCCGTGTTTTTGGCAGGCATAGACAAGGTGCAACACGCCACGTTGTCCACGCTAGGATGGGTGAGCGCGATACAACCGGAACTCTCATGGCACACAAATGGTTAACTGGATTCCTATGTCCTCTCCTCGACGGGGTGCTAGAGGTGAGATTGGGATGCGCTACTCGTACGCGTAAATAAGTGTTTTTGGTTCAGTTTCCATACTGTTCGTACTCGTATATATGTATGTACGTCCAGCTTCACGTGCTGTACTGGCAACAAATACTCGTAAGCAATGCATGTCTTGTCTGCAGCAGTACTGCTGTCATAGGCGCTGTGCACACCGGTATCAGATGCTACTACTACTGCAGGTAGTTGACTAGGCTTGTTTGATTGGGGCGACGGCCCTTTACGTATTCGTAAGGGTGTTGAGTCTTCAGAAGGGGCTATTACCACGCAGGCTACGTACGTACGATATAGCTCTTTGTTAGTTGCGCCAGCACCCCGTGCCGACATGTGCTACTTTCAGGTTGCATGGGGTTGTAGATACATCGCTTCTAGATCAAGCATACACGCGATGGTTCTCGTGAGTATTACTGCTGTGGGATGTACCGGTATATATGCGAGGTGTTTCATTCGCGGAACTGTGCGCGTTCTGGGCACCGTTCCTGGTGGGCGTCGGGACCTGAGACCGGTTCCTGATCGGTTTCAGGACCGGAGACCGACCCGATCGGTCGGAGATTCAACCACATTGAAAGTAGATTCGGGCTCGGTGTTAATTCGTATCTGGGGTTTTGCCGGTACAGCATACCATACAGCAGTTTAGTAGCTGTGGCTTTATACTACATAGGAATTGGCTCAGCAGGGTATTTGTAACTGTGTCGTCAACTTGTGTGCGCCATGTATTAATAATAAGGGCCCGAATTAACGAGTATAAAAAAAAATCAATTTGGAAAAAATAAAATTCATGTTCGCTTTTCATTGGTCAACACACGCACCAGCACCAAATATTATTCTCCAAGATCCTAATATTTGGTGCTGGTGCGTGTGTTGACCAATGAAAAGCGGATTTGAATATTTTTTTTCCAAATTGGTTTTTTTTCTTCTTCGTTAAAACGGGCCCTAACACCGACACGAGTAAAATATAATTAAATATACCTATCTGTGTCTGGGCTCTCCTGTGTGCTCATGATCAGCCCGTGAAAGCAGGGCAAACAACAGGACATTACGGTATTATTTACTGGCACGTACGTACGAAACACGGCCTCATGCAGAAAGCCCGGGAAATCGGCTTATCCACTCCCGCGGGAAAAAAAACTTCGAGCGCCCACCACGCGAGCCACAGAGCTCGGATCGAGCCCAAACCTCGACCAATGTGTCCGGGCGGGCTTCCTGTGTCGGAGCACTTAGCGTTTTGCCGAAAAGTGCTCGTACGAAGAGAAAAGTTGCGAAAAGTGCGAAAATTTCACAAACATAACTATACATATATACTCGTACGTACATACTGTAGTAAACCAGATAGATGGTGTGGTAGAAAATCTACACATCACAGATGGGATTAATTGCATTCTTACCGCGGCTGTATGAACAGGTGGTTTGTAAGGATAGTAATGTGTACTAATGTAGAGAGTGGTTCAATGGGCTACTCGTAGAATCGAACTACTAAACGTATACTGGTTCGAGTCTTGCTTGGAGTGGTTTTTTATTTTTTTAAGTTTGTCATTTTGTTTTTTTGGTAATGTGACGATCTGCCCCTGTCGGCGTCCGCAGTGGTGCAGTGGTAGATCTCGAAATCGGCCCCCATCCTAAGGCATTATACATTGTGCAAAGACAGGGCTCGCATACAGCGTCTAATATGTGAGTGAAATGTTGGTCTGATGTCATGTATACGAAGGCACCCACCGTAGTGGGAAGGGGGGAGGGCGGGGGGCGGGGCTGATAGGTTATTCCCCCGATTCGTATTTCGAAAAGCGAGGACTGGTGCTACGGTAGGGGGGGTAGCCTGATTTCCACTACCACGTTTACTCCACTCGGTCGAGGGGCTCTGTACCTCACTTAAAACTAAACGCAGGAATATGTTGTTGTCGCAGAGTAGCAGGCATACCATGGTGGTGTACATCTCGAAAAAGTAAAGCGTTGATACTAAAAAAAGCGAAGAAATTTGATGATCACTCGGCGGGGTGGCCCTCATCCGCTGAAAATAATGAACTTAAAAGCGACCCCCCTACCGTAGCATCAGTCCGAGGGAGCTGGAGAAGTTAGTGCAAATATACGAAGTACCAGATGGGTTGAAAACGAACTATACTTAAGAACGAACTTATGTGTGCTATCCGAATGCTGCAAAGGTGACCAATCGTACCGCTGTCGTTCCATCCCTCAGATGGACGCACGCAATCGGGACATCCGCCCGCTTTTGCGGCTTGAGGACGAACTGAACAAACTCCCCCCGGGCATCGAGCGCAGCGCCAAGGTGAACTTGCTCAAGTACCTCCAAGTCGACACGGTGAAAAAGTACGAGAGGATTTCCACCGGCCTGTACTTCGATCTACGGCGGGACGAAGGATTTGGTGAGCTGCATAGGATCCAGGAGAAGGAGAAGCCAGTAGGTGGTCTTGTGCAGCCGATGGAAACGGGGTCCATCGAGGACTACCGTTTGCAAGCCGAACGCGCCAAGCTCTGCCTAGACGACCTCCTTGGGTCGGTGGTTTTTCCTGGAACACCTGGGCGGGAGGTGGTTTCAGCGCCTGTCAAGAGCTTGGAGAGCACGAGGCGCAAGGCCAAGAATTTGGGTGGCATCCGTTACGTGACGGACTTGGCCCGTGCGACCGTCATCTGCGACACCCCCCACGATCTCGCGGATGTCTTCGATTTGCTCATCTTTATGGTTGATCAGGTGCGTGTAGTGTTAATGTTCGTGCTACGATTATAGACTAGATCGTCGTGGTTTCGTGTAACGTTGTGGTGTTCTCGTAGGGTACACTAGATTCCAGTTGAGGAACCTACTGTAATTTGATAGTGTTCTCGATTTGCCATACAGTGTTCCGTACGCGACACTTGACTGAAGAAGCTATTAGTATGCGCCAGAGAATCAGGTTTTTGTGCAAAGCAGTGTGTGCCCTACATTGTTAACCGCTGTAGTGCATAATACACGGGTTTCTCAAGCTTCACACAAACCTTGAGCCAAACAAGTGAAAAATTGTTTTATGACTGTCTGAAATAAGTGCTGCCACGTACTATGTGCGACGACCTCTATTAATAGTTGCTCTGCCCGATATGTGCAGCGATATTAGGAGCTTGTGAAACGCGTTTTCTCCGGCGCTACGCCGGAGGGTACTGTAGAGGTGCACCGCGTATTTTGCCTCATAAGGGTGGTCACTTGAGGAGCTATATACGCCACCCAAAAAACGTTTTGGTAGGGAAATAAAAATGCTACCCGATGAAGAATACAGAGTCTTACTGTAAGTATACAATACAAATATTGCAACACAGGAATAAGAATGAAAGTCTGACAAATTTGGGCCAAGGAGCCCGATCATTCAGAAATGATTTCAGCCAAAAAGTGTTACTTCTAGATCGTCGCGAGCGGCCCTGACCCATTTTGTGTGGTTTCCAGTATTTACTGCTGTACCTCGACTCTTGTTTTTTTGTTTTCCAGGCGGGAGATATTCTGCGCGTTTCCAACGGCTTCATACGCAACTACGAGAAGAATGGATATAGGGACGTCAAGGTGAACGTCGTCGCAGCAGGCCATATCTGTGAGATCCAGCTACATCTCCGATCATCCTACTCCCTGAAATACGGCCAACATGAGGTGTACGAGTGGTCCCGCACTCTCGATGTCACGGTGGACATGAGGGCCTCACACCTGTTCAAGAACTTGGAGCCCGGGACCCTTGAGCTAATGACGCGGTTGTCCAAAGAAAACTGGTGTTCAACTAACACCGCTTACATTTCGCTGCTGGTCCAATCCGGCAAATACGAGGAGGCTCGGGAGTTGCTTCGCGAGGTGAGGACATCTTCTGAGTGGCGTGAGGTGCTGAGTTTCGTTTTTCCCGCACGGCGTGTCGTCCGGCCTATTGCCAAAGAGAAAACGCCTCTGTGCTGCGGCCGGAAGAGCCTGTTGACCCCTTTCTTTGTGCGCTGAATTGGATTCACCTACTCCGCCCCGTGTGATAATTGCAGATTGTTGCTGTCCTTGAGTGGAAAAGTCGTCAGGAAAAACTCATACATGGGGAGAACAGCAAGGAGTGGAATCGTGTCCTACTGGACCTCGGGGCCAACCTGGGCGAACTCGCTCTTGTTATGAGGGATGAGGTGATATTGGTTCGAAAAATTCCGTTATGCGAAGGATAATGTGCTCCGAGCACCCCAGTCTCAGGGCGCGAGCTTCACCGCAACACAAATAGTGTGAAAAAGATGATATACAGGTGTATTTATTAACTGGTTCCGGGTCCTGATACGAGGGTAAAATATGGAATGAAATTCGGTAGGCAAGGCCGCCAAGCTCATTTCCCATATAACTTCCGAACGCATCAAAATTCTCACAAGCCCACAGAGTCTCTAGATTGGTTCCGGGAACAGTCCACAAGGGGACATTCAGGAATATTGAACGTGAAATTCCCACGGTAATATATTCCGCAACATCCCGTCGGACAATCCGATGCATCCATCGTGTGGTTGAAGCTTCAGGCTATTGGGGGTGCCAAATGTCAGATGACATCCCCGCCTGTCGTGGACATAGTTCTGGGCAGTGCGTCTGGGTGTAGAGGATGCACACAGGTCTTACAAACAGGACAAGAGGGGGTTATCTTCACTGTTTTTGGAGCAGCTCTCTCTCTCTCTCTCTCACGATACGTTGGTGGGTATGGCGTTGCTTAACAATCGGGCGGCGTTGTTGGACGTTTCGGCGAGAGTCGAAGAAAAGTCTCGGAAGGTTCTTGGGGGTATCTGTTCAAGTTTTAGCAAAACTGTATCAGGTGTGCTGTAAAGATCTCATTCAGCGCTCGGTGCCCGATTCCTAACAGGGAAAACGGGACGAGGCGGATCGCTTGTGCTTGAGAGCAATCGAAATACACGAAAAGGCCCTCGGCCCTGATCACCCGCACCTCGGTGCACCGCTCAACAACAGGGCGATGTTGTTGATGGCAGAGGTGAGAGTTCGATTCCCGCAGATCTCACATATATTTTCTTCGACCCCGCGCGCTGAAGGGATTATGAATAGTTATGATAGCGTGCTCCTGGATGCTGTCGCTAGCCGGTGGCAAGGGAGAGCCGGGAAGGTCAATGCAGCGTAGTGAGATTCAACGAACTCGAAAGCCTTTATTGTTGGATGTACAGCACGACTGTATATACCCACTGGGGTATATTGTGTAACCAACAACATACCAGATGTGTCGGAGGTCGTATTGAAGCATTGGTGGGCCGATCTCTCACACCAACTCACTTCATATTACACCAAAGAAAATTCGCTGGGGCAGAGCCACTTCTATAGGCGATCGTGATGGATAGTCATACGAGATAAGGTGCTGGGCCGACCTGGGCATTTTGGTCGACATTCGTTGAATACCAGGGGGGCATTGGTCGCCATTCATAATTGTCCTTAGATTATATGTATTGCATGCCCAGCTCTTCAAGGCAAGTACGCGGAAGCTGGTTGTCTTTATCTTGAAGCTGCTGACGTCGAGAGGAAGAGTATGGGCCGTGACCATGGCTCTGCGGCTGCAGCGTTCATCGATCAGGCAGGATGGAGTTTCTGGCAACTCGTTCCTCCGCAGTACGTTCTGCCAGCCTCTACCTCACTCCTATCGCCTTGCCCTGTCACACTCCAGGGGAACTATGGCGAGGCAGACCTCCTGTACGTTCGGGTCCTGGAAGTTCTTGGTGCAGCCACAGGAGAAGAACACCCCAGCTATGCTGTGACTCTGAACAATCGGGCGGGGCTATTGATGGCACAGGTACGAACGGACGTTTCCCGGACGAACCGTGTATTCGGTCGAGTGTTCCTCTGCGCCGTTTTTCTCTGTTGGACGTGAGTCCTATCAGACGGAAAACGGAAGAAAAAATTCAAAATGTATCTGCGTGGCCAAACTCCTGTCTTCTAATAAGTTCTGGGTTTGCGGTCCGAGCATACGGGAAGCTCCTACGATTTCCCAAACCTAGACAGGCTCTTAACAGTGCAAGCAGCACCTATTAGTATCCAAAGTAATAAACAGCAATGGTGGCTCGGGGCTGAGTTTACTATCTGGAGAAGAGTGCATTTACAACGTTCCCTGTAAATATCAGGTTGGCTTTCTCACTGCCCGCTCTGTTAGTGTCATAGGCTAGAATAGTGTAGGTAGCCTGTACACGGTAGCGTGAAACCTGAACTTGTGCAAACACGAACAAGTAGCCTCGTACACTTTCTTCTCGGGAATATCTTCTGCTTGGAGTTCACCGCTTTGGCGTTTTCACCCTATGAACCAGATTTCGAAATCCCTGGCAGAAATGCTAAACGTCGCATTAATGCTTATGACAATGTTGCATAAGGCACGTTCAGTGTCAGTGAAATACGAGTGTGGGCGATCCGCGTCGTCGAAAGTTGAGTACCGAACCGCGCGTTTTCCGTCCGTTTACCCGTTCAAGGTTGGTGGGCAGTGTGCCAAAATACTGGCTTCTCCTCGAGTTCTGACGTTCTCGTGGACTAAAATGCATGCTTCTCCTCGAGTTCCGACGTGATAATGGTGCCGAATCCAATCCAGGCACACATCGTACACGCTGTAGATGAAGGGTCCGTTCAAGTGTTGTCTCGCAGCCGGTGTAGGCCTTGCGATCGATGCTTCAGCTAGTTGGGGTGTTTTGGCAGTTATGTGCATGCATGCGTGTTGTCTCGCTACGAATCGCTCTCAATCGGGCACCGCCACGATCTAAACATACACCAAAAGGGCGCGAACCTTTGGCTTTCTGCCTCACCCTCTGCCATTACCTCTTCATTTGTGACATTTGCTTCCCATGAGGGTCCAGAGCCTGTGGCCGTCACGTCGGTGCTGAGAAAGTGAGCACGCCTTTTTGTAGCCCTGTGCCGATAGCACCGACGTAGCAGCGAGTAACTCGACTATTCCCGCAGTAGCGGGCACGCTCTTCCGCACGGTTTGATATATGGAGACCTGTGGTCGAATCGGCGCTCGCCGGCAGGCAAAACTAATGCTGTCACAATCTCGCAGATATCCCTGCCAGACGTGGACTCCAAAAACTCGATCATTAACGCAAACCGATAACCTTCGACTCGTTGATTATTTGGAAGTTACGGTGGACATCTCCCTTACATAAACGCCGGATTCCTGCTGCACAGCGCAGTTTCACCGACACCAAGCCCCTTTTCCAGACGTTCGTTGGCTATACGAGACATAAGGTACTGGGAGAACCCGGATATGTGACTCAATCGTTGAACGCCATGAGTTGTTTTTCGGCCTTGACGTTTTCACTTGAACTATGCCCACGTGTCCACCATTGAAGGGCAAGTTCAAGGAAGCTGGCCCTCTCTGCCTTCGGTCTATTGACATTTTGGAGAAGACTCTAGGCTCTGACCACCCAGCCCTTGCTGCACCGCTCAACAACCAGTGGATGTTGTTAACGCGACTGGTGATATATTCCTTTCCCCCTGTAAACTCGTGGTGCGCGGCTTTGTTGAAGGCAGAGGTAGAGAGTAGAGGCATATTCCATTTCCAGAGACGGTCAAGTATATTATCGCCCTTGGCGTTGCAATGCCCAACAATCGACTGTGATTTGGGAAGCTGCGCCGGGGAGGACATCCCAACGTGGCCTCAGCGATATCAACCAAACTCATGTGTTTTTGGCCTTATCAACAGCCTTCGACTAGAGTTCCCACTCAGCGGTACACGTAGTATCATCAGGTCGGGGGCCCGCATCGTAGTCGTAGATTCTTGCATTGCTGATGTTCGGTATTTGCCCTTAGCATCCTCCACCCAATCGTCGGAGATGCTGTAAGTACTAAAGGGGCCGTCGATCGGACCCAGCTGTTCAAGGCACCGTTGAGATAATCCCTTGTCACGGTTGTTGAGCGAGCAGGGGCGAGGATCTGTGATATGTGTATCTCTCCCGTAAAACTATTTGTTTAGGTGCGCGGTTTTGTCAGTGGAAGAGGCGTGACGACCATCATCAGGTTTCGGGGAACTATTTCCTGCGGTAGAGTCAGAATAAGGGCCCTGGAATACGAGTCTACAGACCGATACAAAACCCACGTTCAACGTGCCAAGTGTGCCACTGGACAGGTCGATTTCACTATATGGGTTGAGTGCCTCAGCAGCTGGGTGCTGGTGTTACTGCAAATCATTACGTGGTAGCTCTTCGTTACTTCTTGTTGCGATGGATTATTGTTTCTCCGACCCTTTTTGTTTTCGTTTGCCGAGAAGGCAGCGCAAAACGCGCGTTCGCCAACCACATCTTGCCAGCGAGATCGGGTGTGCTTTACCGAGCGACGTATAACAGGGGACGCTTGTGGTCATGAGAAAGTGTGCGGTTTTGACCAGCCGAACTTCGCAGCAGGCCTCAATCAACGACCGGGCACTATTGCAGTGCAATACACTGCCATGGGCTGTAGCTGAACACAACTATCTCCTCGGTCACAGGGAAAGCTAGATGAAGCGTCGGAGTTCATGCAAAAGGGGCGAGAAATCGACAACAGGGTGTTGCCATTCGGTCACCCGAAACTCGTTGGATCGCTCAACAACCAAGCGCAGTTCCTGGCGGCACAGGTGAGAGGTTCACGTTTTTCGCCGTAGTCCTATTGCGGTACGCGGGCGTATTGGTGGTGGGCGTTGGAGCCTTCGTCCTTTTCCCGGAAATTTATTGTTTTGCGCCCTGTTCATGTTCGTGGCTCAATACCCCAGCGGAGTGGTTTTAAGTCCGAGACACCGTTTACGTTCCCACCTTTTCAGGGGAAGCACGCCGAGGCCGACCTTCTCTTTCGTCGAGCAATGGTTATTGCGGAGACTGAGCCGGGCACTGACCATCCATCTGTGGCCGCAACGCTCAACAACTATGCTGCGTTGCTGGCGAGCCAGGTGATTAGAGTATCGATAGTTCTTCATGTTGCGGTAGCTGTCTCTGGACCTAGTGTGCAGTGTCGATATTTCGGGGTTGTGATCAATTGTGACGCCCACCTCTTGTTGCTTAGGGTATGCATGCTGAAGCCGAGCCACTGTTCAAGCGCTCGCTGGCGATCGATGAAAAGGCGTACGGCCCTGACCACCCGGACGTCGCTTCCGACCTGAAGAACTTGGCGGAGTCCATGTTGAGTCAGGTGAGGAATATACCGGTTATTTTAATTGTTTGTAAATCTTTCTTGGAACCTGAACCGCGATATCCAGTTTCAGATGTCATTATCGCCGGCACCAACACCGTTTAATCCTCAGGGCGCGTACAATGGGGTTTAAGCCACTCTACAAACGCGGCCCCAGAGTATGCGAAACAGGCCCCGGGGCGGGAGCATCCCCATGTGGCTGCTGTGCTAAACACTTAGGAGGTTGTTGGTGGGCACTGGATCCTTCGCAGTTCTAGACCGCACTATTCGTGACACTTCGTTCGCTCCACATTCCAGGGCAAATCGGAGGAAGCGGGGTTGCTGCTCGAGGAGGCACAAGTCATGCAAGAGAAGACTCTGGATCCGGAGCACCCTGACTTTGCAAACACGCTCATCAACCGGGCGGTGGTGTTGGCTGCGCAGGCGAGAGCCGCTTGGCGAGGGCCGTCTTCCAGTCCCCGTAAAATGCTTGGGGAACGTTTGCATTATTAAAAGCGGAGGCGACAGTGGCCGTCAGGTTGTCGGACTTTGTGTGACTAGTCCATGTTGCAATGTTCAACAACCGGGGCGTTTGAGCGATATGTCCACATTAAGAGGCTCCCGGCCGACAAGCGATATATTCACATTATCGTTCAGGGAGTGGTCCAGCCTTTTTCGTGCGTTTCCCTGTGTAGCAAGAATCGAGAACGATAAACAAAACTCCGAACGTACATCAAACCAAACAAAGCTTAGGGTATACTACGACCACAAGAAAGGTCTTGGAAAACTCTCACATATGGTTCGGGGAATGTATAGACCTTGGCTCAGCTAGGCCAAAATGGTTGAAATTTGCCTCACTTTAAGTCCTAACCCTACGTCGACCGCCTAGAATGTTTCTCGGGTTGAATTTGGTTGGTTTATTGAGGAGTTAATGTGAACCATCAACCATTGTGTGTTGAATGCCGACCAACCCGTAAACACTTCCGCCTGGCTCTCCAACTGCATGCCGAGTTCGTTGAGTTACATCACTCTGGCTACCTCTGAAACGTCGTTTGTTTTTTCTCTTTGTTCGCCCGTTTCATATTCCCACAGGGGAGATACAAGGAGGCCGAGCCATTGAACAGACGCGGTTTGGCGATCGTTGAGAAGGTGTACGGTACTGACCACCGGGAGGTCGCTTCGGCCATTAGAACGCGGGCGGCGTTGTTGAAGGCACAGGTAGGGGTCGCAGAATATTCCTAGAAGTATATTGTGGCTGCCACCATTCAAGTTTCGACAACGCGTTGTTTTTTAGGCTCTCAACGTCAACGATCGGGCGGAAGGGTTGTTGATAAAGGAGGTAAGCGCCACGGGATTTTGCTAGAAATATTGTTTCATTGTGGAACCGGCACCTCAATGCTTCCTTCTTCAGCTTTCGTACAAGAGTATCGCAGTTGATATGCATTTTCTCCGCACCTTCTGTCTGGTATGGAATGGTCGGCACACAAAGCTCGAACGGCAACCACCCAACCACCTCG
Source organism: Saccharina japonica (assembly GCA_008828725.1). Lineage (NCBI taxonomy): Eukaryota > Phaeophyceae > Laminariales > Laminariaceae > Saccharina > Saccharina japonica. The sequence goes on along the minus strand of MEHQ01000974.1, from coordinate 17,887 downwards.
TGTTGGTGACTCTGAGCGTTGTAAAGCGAGCTACATTTGTTTATGGCGCATGCGTGTAGTCAGTACGAACGCGTGCAGCCCTTCACAACCAAAGGTGGCAGTAAAGACCTTGGACCAGATTCGCCAAAATTGTTGAAATCTGCTCCGATTTAAACCCCGACCCTCCAACATTAACCCCGACCGCTTGGGGGGATCCCACGAAACGAATATGTAATGGAGAGTTGGTGTAGGCTACAAACCGTTGTGTCGAAGCCGGGCCTAGTCGTACTGAGCAATCAGACGTCGTTGGGCCATTCGTCCTTTGTTGTGAATACAAAAGAGTATGTCGAACGTGTTTTTGCTGACCACAGGGCAAGCTGGACGAAGCGTTGGAGGTCGCCCTGAAGGGCCTTGCGATTGAGAAGAGGATATCCCCCCCTGACCACCGAGCCTCGGTGTGTCGTTCAACAATACCGCCTGCATCTTGATGGCACAGGTGAGAGGGGAAGGAGATCACCAGGGAGTTTGGTTAGAGTCTCGGGGCTGTACGTTTAGGTGAACCATCCCCTCGAGCGTTCGGTAAACTTCGTAGCTCCTGAGAGCGATATTTCCAGGTCCATCTCCCCCGAACGGTATCATATTAGTACCGTGTGTACGCGCCGAAGGAAACGTTGGTCGATGAAGGAAGAATGTTCCGGATTTTTCCGCGACCTAAACGAAGGCACGCGCCTAGCGGGGAGGGGCTACTATTCGATGCGGGATATGATTTTCAAACGGTCGGGAGGTGGAGAAGGTAATACAGCAAATTTAGAACATGGGAGGGAAAATAGAAATAATACGCTGGGGCTGTTACGCGGTTATGCTATATAGGGATCGTTAGACGCATATACGGGAAACGGTGCTGGGTGCGGAGCTCTCGGCTGTGACTCAATCGCCGAATGCCCGGGGGGTTGTTGATCAAACTAGATTGACCCCCTCGGATTGTGCTCACTTTGCCGCCTTTAAGGGCAAGTACGAGGAGGCTGACCCTTTCTTTCTTCGAGCTATTGGAATCGAGGAGAAGGCTCCGGGTCCTGACCACCCAAATCTTGTGGCATGGCTCAAAAACCGGGCGGAGTTGTTGAAAAAACAGGTGAGAGTCGAAGGAAATTCCGGACGTGGTTTCCAGCAGAGAAGGGTGCATCTAGAGCGATCTGTAACGCCGCTGAGTTATGTTCAGAAGCGTGCGCCGCAATCGCAATAGCCGGGTGGTGTTGGTTGGAGAGGCGGGTGATAGTCAACGCGTTCAACTGGAAATAGCTCGTGGATGCGATGTGAGTTTATGACAACATGATGTGTCAAGAGACGATCGAGCTCAACGATCGGGCGGGAGTGTTGTTCACAAAGCAGGTGAGGGCCACGGGAATTCGATAGGACCACATTTGTGGAACCGATACTTCGGTTCTTCCTGTGTCAACATTTGTATAGTGCTCTCTCTCGTAGTTAGCATGCATTTAATCTGGACGTGTTTTCTTTCTGGTATTGAAAGGTCGGCGCATGAAGAGCGAACACCAACAACCTCGTTTGCTCTGGTGCGTGTTTTGCGGTCAATGAGAAAGTGTTCAGGCTTTCACAGCTGAAGCCTGTATAGGTCTATATATGGACCGTGGCCAAGCTTCTTCAAAATGGTTGAAACGTGCTTCGCTTTAAACAATAACCCGAACCTTAACCCGGATCGCTTGGGGAACGTTCACGAATCGATATTTAATCGGGGGGTTGATGTCGAGTATCAACCGCTGTGTCGAAGCCGAGCTAAGCCGTACTGAACAACCGGGCGTCGCCAGGCTATTTACAGTACGACTAGTTATTTTGGTTTCAGAATTCAGGTGAATACAAAAACAATAGTCCGACGATTTTGTCGACCCCAGGACAAGCTGGATGAAGCTTTTAAAGTCAGTTGGAAGGCCTATATGCGATCGACCGACATCTTGGTGCGCAGGTGAGAGTGGAACGACATCATCAGGAAGTGTGGTAGCCTTTCGTGATTGGTTTGACGTTTGGGTGAGTCATCCCCTCGGGCAGTTTAGTGGTAAACTACTGTAGTAGTGATCAATAATAAGGCTGATTACGCGATTTTGATCCCCTCCAAGGGACTGTATCTTGTCGCAGTGGTAGACACACAGAAACGACAATTGGTGGCGTGTGTACGCACTATTCGACGCGCGTCGGCGGGGAAAGCAAATGCTGAACTCTCGTCGCGCAAACACGACACCCACCTGGTACTTCATATGATATATGCCCGGTACTCCGATATAAACGTTATGTATCGGTTCCGCGTTGATCGCCTTCCCCAAGCCCCGCTTCGATCCGCCCAGCTTATTACCGACTTTCTAGCTTTTGTTTTCGCTTCGCGGAGGCGTTATGGATGACTCGGACTGCAATAGGCCCGGCACAAGTAACTAATACTGCTGTGTGGCGTCTGATAAGGCCTGCGCACCGCACACGAGGGTTGGGTCTAGAGGGAAAGGATGCGCCGCAGACGTTCTTCAAGTGGTGTTCTTGTGGTGATCTATACAGTATATATCCCAAAATCCCACCCCCCGCCACAATTTCGCCATCGCCCGTGAGTTAACTGTTTTTATCGTCGGGAATACAATTGCAGATGATGAGCTCCAAGATCAGAAAGGCCATACAAGGGCTGTTTATTTTTATGCTCGTGGCGATCTGGTTCCACGGCGTGGTGTTCCGCTTCGTAGGGCCCATCCTCATCGTTTGGTGCGTACTCGACCGCCTCTACTTCTGAAAGCAGTGAGTGTGCGCACAGTCAGCGGTACATACTAGCACCTGGTACCTGGTATACATGCTGGTACCCGGTAGCTGTGGTACAGCAGTAGAGCAGACGCATGCTACGATAGAGGTGCACCGTGTTTTTTCTGAGCTCCTCACTTAAGGAGCGTCATACCTCACCGAAAAACAATATTATGGAGGAAAATAAAAGTGTAGCCTGATGAGAAATCTGATGACCGAAGTATATTCTGAAACATTTTTCATCACAAAAATGAAAGTCCGACGAATTTGGGTTAAGGAGCCCGATCGTTCAGAAAACGATTCAGCCAGAAAGTGCTACCTCTACCGTAGCACGCGTCTGCATCCGGCATTGGAGGTGCCTTGTATACCAACGTCCCTCGTCAGAGTTGGTATTGTGTCCCCTAGACTTAATAGTGGGGAAAAACGGTGAACAGAAACAAACGTGAGGTCCCTTGTGCGTATACGGTTTCCCTTATCGAGGCTGCATACTACATAGTACATACTGGTGTATAGTACTATTGGTACGTGGTGGCACCTGGTGGTTAATTCTGGTACCTGGTACCTGGTAGTACATATTAGTACCTGGTACCTGTGTAATGCGTTAGGGGACCGGTGCATAAGGGGATCGAACCTGGGATTTGTGGCCAGGGGACCGTTGCAGTAGGGGAGCGAGACTGGGATTTTGGCGAGGGGACCGGTGCGTAAGGGGACTGGGTCTGGGATTTTGGCTAGAGGACCGGTGCATTAGGGAGCCGCATTGAGCATTTTAGCTAGAGGACCCGTTTGGCACGGGACCGAAAACTGGACATGGGCTATTAGTGTGCACTCGGTGGTACCTGGTATGAATAGTACACTCGGGTACCTGGTCCCACTATTGTTTATGCGGCCCGTGCACTGGTTGTGCGTAGGGGCTGCAATATCGATTGATTCGTAACGCGGCTACATAGGGTCGAACCGCTTATCCCTGAAGCCTATAAAATGGCGGGACCGCCGAGAGCGAGGGTGGATGAAGCAAGCGCGCAGACAAAATGGCTTCGGTTTGACCGATGTGTACTATCTTGTGGACGGCCCGGAAAGTGTGCAGCGTATGTCTTGATCCACACAGCGGGTGAGTGTGTGGGGGTGGGGGGTGTCGGGTCTGCCCACGCGACTGAGAGAACATTCCGGTTAGTGGACGAGAGACAACTATCTATGTGACGGGTACAGAATATACCTGGTATGTGAGGTGAGGCATGTACCAGGACAACGATGCGTGTACTGGCGCCGATGTCAAACATGGGGCGTCAGCACGCTGTACCCGCGCGTGACACTGCTGTATAGTACACTATTTGCGTTAAGGACGCTTGTAAAATAAAAAAGTATTTATTATGTGTATACCCGAGGTTTTAACACCACGGAACCCTAACGTGAGAAATTGCACACTCTACGCCTGCTTGTGAGACGTGTTGCGAACGCCGAAGACCACAAGGAACCGCTTGCAACTTGTACGCTTGTTTATTTCGCCATACCGTATGCACCGCCTTGAGGTTGCTTGTTTACGCTGGGCCAACAATACATTTTCAAGCCCAATTTTATCCCGAGATGTACGCAGATACTCGTTTGAGTGGTCAAGACGCGGAAATTGAAACGGGGACACCCCTCTACCATTGTAGCGTCCGTTTGAATTGAAAGCCGCCACTAAAGTATTCCGTCGCCTTGGAAGGGAAAATATCGACGGCTGATGTAGCACTTCTCACCTTGCGGTGGATCGAACGACTACAGTGTAGCTAACCTCCACGTTTAACCCTGGAACAACTCACCGTGGACCTCGAGGTGAGGTGAGGTGCGGTGCTTATTTGGCTCCCGTAGCATAGCTCATATATTGGCCTACCTATCTATGTGTATGATGGCATGCGTGACGACAGCGCGTGGAGTTGGTTACGTCTGAAGTAGGTGCATAATGCAGTTCGATCGGTGCGAACGTCCCCGGTTATGGTTTCCCTTCGTGGTCTGTTTCTTTCTGACATTGTTGTCTGGGCGTGGTCGACGTTGATTGAGTGTTCATTGGTGCACAAAATACAAAATGTAACAGGAGGCGTTTAACACCCCCCTGCTAGCAATGTCTCCCTGGTCAGTGAAAACCCGACATGCTCCGTCCCAGTATTGTAAGGATGCGAGGGTCTATGGTCATACGACGACGGTCATGCATGAAAATGATGTACCCCCCCCCCTCTCTCTCTCGCCCTCTCGCTCTCGGCCCATTGGTGTCCCATATGCCCCCGTCTGCGAAAGGCTTTCTCTGCCAGGACCTTTTTGATTAACCATCCTGTTTTCAAGGCGGTGGGTAAAGGGACAAGTATTTATTGGGACCTGCCTGAGTGGCTGTCTACAGTATCGGCCTTAGAAGGGCTTGACTTGTCAAGGAGTGGACAGTATACCGTTTCTACACGAAAACATTTAGAATACTCTACACGAGAAAGTAGGCCCAGCTGTTTAAGACGTGTCTTCAAATTCGTCTTAATCCGCTTCCAGAAAAGGGGCCCGTCTTAATCGCTATAAGGCGGCTTTAGCACGTCTTAGAGTCGTCTACTGATATACTAGGCGCAGCGTAGCACGTCTTAGGTGATCGTGACAAGATATATGAAACGTTGGACGCCTTCGGGGGTATATCATGATCTAGATAATCGATTCCCATTTCACTATCTAGATAATCGATTCCCATCTCATGATCTAGATAATCGATTCCCCTTTCACGATCTAGATGTTCCAGGGGAGATAGGTTCCTGATAAAATCGATCTACTGTAGTTTTCTTGTGTTTCCGCGTGGGGTCGTATGTTCTGCATGGGGTCTACCGTAGAACAGGTTTCTTGGGGTGAGTTTGTACCAAGCAGATCCTGCACCAATTTGCATAGCGGTAGAGGCTAATATCATGATCTGCCCGACGTGCGAAACGTTGCTCTTGAGGTCTGCGAGAGGTTCCGCCGGAACTGGCTGCTACTACTCTGAGTTGTTGTGGCGCTGGATCAATCCGGTTGTTCCAACTTGCTTTCAAGTTTCACTACGTATGGTGTGCGGTTATCAAGTGCTGGTGGGCGTAGATTATTTTGTGCTCGCACACATAGGACGGATCATTGCTTTTCCAAATACACGATCTAGATGTTTGCTGGCAGGTAGATCCCTGATCTGTATTGTGTCGCCCACGTTGCCGGGTGGGAGCCCTATAGTCTGCATGATCTGGGACAAGTTTCCTTGATTGGATCTATCCTATACATATATATATATATATATATATCCTGCACAGCTTCTCAGGAAGGCAGGTTAGTATCTAAATGCTCTACAACTGGTCGGGATATATCCGACGAGTGAATGCTTGTGAGATAGCGCGCACAAGTGATTTTTCAGACGGTGGCTCACGCGGATTGGGCGAAAAGACGGGGGGGGCGGTTGTCCGTTCCTTTTTTCGAAATGTCTGTTCGCCCATGGTTTGCTGCCATTAGCTTGACCAGTTCGCGTTGTATCACGCTGTAAGCCCGACCGTGTATTCGCGCTGTGAGGCGTGATATTGCTTTGGGTCAAAGCGTTGGTGAGGACGGCCAATTTTGTTTTTAGCGGTTCTCGACTTTGTTTTGGCCGTTTTCTGGACGTATAACATATTCGCGCTGTCCCGCGTGATAACGTTCTGCTGTATTTTGTTTTCCGGACAAGGAGGAAAAAAGAGGATGTTTTTCTTCCTCTTCGGTTTGCTTCTCCGCTTTGTTGTTCGGAGGCTACTGCTGCTTTTCGAGGCCCCCTCTGCCCTTTATGGGGCTGGCACTGGACACTTCGTCTATGCTCAGCGGGGGGGGGTTCTTGGTGCCCAGGTGATCCGGCGCAGTGCCACGTCGTGCTCTGGCGCTTCTGGCTATTTACAAACGCAGTGACGGCGAGGGCGGCGGCAGGACGAGGACCCATCGTGCTGAAGAAAATGGGTTACGCTTGAGTCGAAGCGTTTTCCGGTTGGAGACGCTCTATGGTAGGGGTAGCTTGATTCAGTTGAGAAACCTCCCCATAATGCACACCTTGTCGCTCTCTGTACGATAATAGTAAGTACGTGCTGCACCCCCAGGCCTTTGGATTGATTGGCGTTCATCGGGGCTGTCTTTCGGTTTTTAAGGAAACCAGAACTGCGTCGGGATTGTGCCACGGCCGCGGCTCGGAGCGGCATGGGACCCGGTGTTCTGCGGGTTGTGGCACCCAGCCTCCCTACCCATGAGGCAAGGTGGGGCTAAACCGCTCTGGATAGCGCTACTCAATTACAGACAGACAGACAGATAGACAGACAGACAGACAGACAGACAGACAGACAGAAGAACAGACAGACAGAATAGCAGCATTTAATAATATAGATGCCAGGTCTTTGGGCGTGAGGGTAGATGCATCTACGTACTATAGTGCACCCCCACACTACAACTACTATCGCAGGGTGGGTTTGCCTGATGGCGCTTCTGGACTGAAGCACTCACTGCCCAATACCCTTCGCAGCATACGTAGCGCGTGGAGTTTTCACTTGATTCGGTGGTAGGCCCAGTCAGTCATTTAATGGCGTTGTTTCATCCGATCGCTGCTCGTGTTGTCTTGTGTGTTTGTGAAAATGCGATGGGTGTTTTGGGGAAGAACTCGAAAGTTGTAAGCCAGCAGCTGAACAAACAAACTCGCAAAATGGCTGAATGTTCGGGCTGAGGTAGATAACCCCACGTTCGAGTAAGATTAGGCACAATGGGGTGTACCCCCCCCCCCGCATTGCCGACCGTAGCATAGATACAACCGAGAGTTGGGTGTTGAGACAGCAGTGAGCGGGGGGAAGTGAAACGGCACGGTCCTACCGTAATATTGACATTGCAATATTGAGCATAAATTGTAAGCCGTTTGGCTAGCCGGTTGGCGCGCAAAACGCCATACACTTTATCGTCCAGCTGTTTGTTGACGGACTCCGTACTGCTGTACCGGATCTGGCCTAATACGATACCACCCCCGGTGATAAGTATCTACCCGTAGGTTGTTTGTGTTTTAGCACCTGGCGTGGTATCCTGCGGAGGGCTAGCTATATCTGACGAACTTAGGCGGTAAAAGGCACATGTTTCAGTTTTTAAGTTCACAGTAGTCATAGTTATCACCGGAGGCGTTTTCTCTCGAGGGCAGCCAGGGGGTGGTGTGGACGGAGAGTGACAGTGGTGCCATAGCGAATATGTGGTGCATATGGCATACTCGCCCAGGCAGCAGAAGGTGATAATAGGGGAGGGGGGGGGGGGGGTCATACACTAAGCTGGGAAAAAGGTTTACTATTGACATGTTCGATTTTCCTGGCAGGTAACAGAAGGGAAGAGGCGATGGCCACAACGTGTAAAAATACCCGGATTGAATAGACACTCGGTCTAGAAGATCCAGCGGGGGGGGGGGCACGCGCTGCTTTCGTTGGTACACCTCACCATACTTTCAGGTTTTGGGGTCAAGTTGGAGCAGAGAGAGCGGCCTTGAAGACGGACGAAGACACAGTTGATCGTGGCTGCACGCGCGCCGTAGGGCGTGCCAGCAGCCACTGCTGGGGCCACAGACAGACGTGTCATGTCCCTGATCGTGGTAATGATCCACTTGCGTCGTTGGACTCTGCCTCTCTTCGTAGTTGTCCGCGGTTCCGTCGCTTAACTCTGCGCTGCTGTTTAAGTGGACTACATATGGTATGCGTATTCGTGTTCAATGGAAGGCCTACGGGTGCACTCGTCATGTCATGCACTGCCGTAGTCGTATGGCCATATAGACATTGCCCTGCACGAAGCGCGAAGCTCCGTGAGGTTTTCAACGAGTCGCATGAACTGTGAACCTGCGAACTGATTCCTACTAAGAGCCGAGCCGGTTGTGAGGCGGGCAATCTGCAAAACGGATGACGGCCTCGAAGAAATTGAGTATGTTGTCTGTTTTGGCGATTTGCAGATACGACAATGGATACTTTATATATATATATATAACTGTCATGTGGGTGCTTGTCACTGTAGTACGACCGTTCTCCTTGCAGAGAGTGAAAGCTCTCCACCCCGCACAACTGATCTGGCTCGACCGCCACCTAAGGTGACCGCCAAAAACAAAACGGTACATCGGTTGTCTAGCTCACGCACTGGTTGGTTTATGTCGTCGTTGCCAGCCGACGCCAAGCCAATCTATACATAATGTGTATATATAACTGGCGGTGGGGGAGGGGGAGCGTACTCATTCGTTGTTTTTTCCTTATAAATTGACCGCTGACCACGCATCTCGTTCGAGATATATCACCGTTTATATATACCAGGTATTACACAAATCACATTTTGACCACCGTCTATCCCCTTATTGACTTTCCCTTCATGGCCACCATCTATCTCCAAGGATAGCGATCGCTTTTTCGCTATTGCATCGGTCTCCGCTCCGATATGACCCCAGAGAAACTTCCATGGAAGTCGCATGGAAATCCCGTGGGAGATACAGCTAAACAACATGGAAGTCCGCTCCCTTGTGACTCCTAGACAACATGGAGTCCTAAGGGGATAGTGAAGTTACATGGACGCCTCATGAGAGCCCCGTGGAAGCACTTTGGAAGTCCAACGGAATTCCCACGGAAGCACCCATGGGACTTCCAGAGACATCCTGTGAAAGTCTCATGGGAGTCCTAGGAGAGCTTCGCAGTACCATGGACGTGTCCGGGAAGTCCCATGCGAGTTCCAGGGGACTCGCCGAAAGAGATTCAGTAAAGGAATCACCACGGGCGTCCAATGGAGACACTGTAACTCCATGGTAGCCCCAATGGACGCCCCATGGAAATTCCACGTGAGCTTGGAGGTATAATGGAGGCCCCACGGGAGTCCCCTGTATGAACTATGGCGGCGCCATGGGAGTGTGGACTATCATGGTGTCTAGGGGACAGTGCCGTGGATGTCAACAGGACGTCTACAAGACTTCGATCGTGCTTCCGCGGGACTCCCCTTGGACTTCCACGAGAGTTTCATGTTGCTTCCGTGGGGAGCCCCATGGAACTCTCATCAATGGGACGTCCATGGCGTTTTTAACCCCCTTCCATGGGACTTCCATGCGACTGTCGACGCATGCTATCTTAAGGTAGAGGAACACCTGCATACAGGACATGTTCTGAGGGTGGTCACTTGAGGAGCTCTCGACCCCCTCACCCAAAAACAGATTTAGGAGGAAAATAAAAGTGCTATATATATACTATATACCCGTATATATACTATATACCCGATGAACAATCCCATGGCCCAGGTATAAAATGAAAAATGTTGCAACATAATAATGTAATTTGCGACGATTTTGGGTTAAGGAGCCTTTAATAGATCATTCAGAAAACGTTTCAGCCAAAAAAAGGTATACCCTACAATGGGATTCGCATGGGAGTTATAAGCACCCATGGGAGCTACATAATACGCAGTAATACGTTACAAGCTGCCAGGGGAGCAACATGAAACTTCTAATGGGACTTCCACGGGACTTCCCCGTGGTGCTTTCGGGTCGGGGCTCGATCGGACTCTTCCGTGGTGCTTCCGAGCGACACCCGTAGTCGCCCCGATATAATTCCGCGCTACTTGGTTCCGTCTTTCAGCCCTCGACCTGCATTGGTGGTCTAACTGGTAGCCACGAAGCCTGTAGGCCCGGATGTCGAGGGTTCGATTCTCCCCATGGAGGTTTTTATTCTCAAATGACACCGTCTGTCGAGAGCGCATATTGTAGCGTGGGTAAGCAAAATTCGACGAGAGTTGACGAGGGAAGAAAGTGCTGAAATGTTCTCGCGATAAAAATGCAAGGCAAGAACCGTAGTGGGGGAGAAGGGAGAGGAGCCTACTTTGTGACCCCGGATCTGAGTTACGACCAGGGAGGGAGAAAGACGGAAGTGCGAAGATAATAAATGGGATAGACAACAAGACAACATTATCTCATCTACCGCCGTCCCCGCCAATTGCTTGCTGGAAGTGAACCTCCCACCCGAAACGAGTTAATTGTGTAGTGGTCCGGCAGCTGCGCGGCGCGTAGGTGCGATTGTAATGTGGCCGTCGTCCGTGGTCCCGACAGTGCCACCGTTCCCCGTGTTCCGTTGGGCTCTTGTATGGGGAACAAGTAGCCCTCGGTTAAATCCCACCCAGTACCGAGTGCGGCGGAGGTATACTCAGATACTCCGCGGAGTGCGCAGGTCTCCAGACATTCCGTGTCCGCCAACACCACCACTGCTTCTACGGATCTCCGCAGTGTCTTCTCAAAGTGGGAGTTGAAAATCAGCCCCCCTGACTTAGGCAGCCGGAGGAGCTGCGACCCCAAGGTAAAGGATAGGTCGAACCCTCCCCTCATGGAATTAAAAAAAAGGTGTACAGGGCTATGTCTCTAGTAATAATGGCGATGCGCTCGGAAACCGATGCCTCGAGCTGGGCCCGTACCCGCATGTTCTGTAGCAGCTGGGCTAGAGTATGCGGCAAACATCGGTGCCGCTTGCTTCACGGGTACTGCTGAGTATGCTCACAGTACAGCTGTGATCTTGGAGTATCGCACAGCCACGTGCGGCGGAATACGTGGAATACTTATATAGTAAAAGGCATGTTTATTCCGGGGGGTGTCTCGGTCCAGGATGTAACTGTCATAGTGACCGACACCCGACGTCTCAGGAGAACTCACTTCTTCTCCTCGATATAATCCAACACGAGAGTCCTTCCAATCTTCATCATTTGTGCTGTTTACCTCGCCTAACTGCGTAAGACCTATCACTCCCCAGAGCCTCGATCAGGTGCACTTACTCTCTTTTGCTCATTCTTAATGAATGTGAGGTAGGATTCGACGAGCGAGCTCGAGCAGGGGTTTTCCTTCTTCGTTACCGGGTCCCAATCCTCCCCCTTGCCGAGCTGTTCACGAAATGCCACCCACAACTCGGACACGAAACTCTCACCAATGGATGTGGCCGCATACCGCTTGGCGAAGCGGTTCTCGGAGAGGCAGGCGGTACCGTACGCGAGGCCCACCCCTGGGCAAGACGGTACATGAACCCATGTAGCACCGCTGCCTTGTGAATCAAGGAAGCATGCACAAATCGAACACGTCGTCATCTGTCGCCGTTGCCCAACCCTTGCGCCCCCCCGAACTAGCGCGGATGAACGCGTCGAACTCGTCAGCTATCTTACTATTCGCGACGCTGTCCAGGACGCCCAGCCATCGCGGCCCAAACGGCTGCGCCCCGGGCGTTGAGGTTTTTGGTGTCGATCTGAATTATCGGCTCCGCAGGATCGCGCGGGATTGGCGGCCCCCGGTATAGTTGCATACCACAGTTCCAACAGTAGTTGAAGCGCTAGAAAATCTTGGTTCGACACGCTGAGCATAGCACACTGCCTATTAGGCCACCCATAGAAGTGGCTTCTCCAGTGGCGGTCACCCTGTTCTTCACATAAACGAAGTAAGGGGAGAAACGTGCCTATGGGTTAAATGTGCTATCCGCCCCCGGAAATCTCAAACGACAGCGCGGTTGTGCGCCGAGGCAACGGAAGTCTACTTCATACGCCCATTCTGGATACACAGTCAATCTTGAAGCCTCCCGCGAAGGAAAGGAAAGGAAAGGAAAGGAAAGACGAAACAAATCGATCCAAACAAACGAGTATGTCGTCACAACATTGAAATAGTAGCACACAGTAGTAGTAGTAGCAGTAGTAGCAGTAGTAGTAGTAGTAGTAGTAGTAGTAGTAGTAGTAGTAGTAGTAGTAGCAGTAGTAGCAGTAGTAGCAGTAGTAGTAGTAGTAGTAGTAGTAGTAGTAGTAGTAGTAGTAGTAGTAGTAGTAGTAGTAGTAGTAGTAGTAGCATTGTGCGCGGTACACTCTAGGGCCTGACTTTCGCAGTAGCAACACAGCACGGACAGCAGCTCATGATGCCACTATATGGCCCATTCTTATCGAGCAACGTTTTTCGATAAACTCCCAATATAGTTCTCCAAAAAAAAATGAAAAAAGAGGAAAGGAGGAAATATTTCCATTGTGGGAAATTCTTCAGAGGGAAAAATGATTGAAAGGCTTCGCGTTCTGATGAATTGAAAAAAATCAGGAAAAGAACGGAAATACAGAAAATGGCGCGAAAAAATATTGAAAATATTGGAATATTCATGGCTCCGATAAGAATGACCCCATATATACACCTTCGCCCTCGACATAGAATCGACCCCTGGGTCAAGTTGGGGTCAACCTGTTTCGTGTCGGGGCAAAAACCACACAATACGCGCAGCAGTGAGTGCAGGGCGAAAATATTTAAAAAGACGGACTCATCCTATGATAGGGCGCACATGCTTACGGTTGAGGTGCACCAACCATGTTGTTTTTCTGAGGGTCCTCGTTTGAGGAGGAGCTCCATACAAATATTGAATAGTGAGTAAAAAACTGATGTTGCAGGGGAGACAAAAAAAGGTGCTATCCAAAAAAAAGGTGCTATCCAATTTCAATGCCGTTGACTGACTATACAACACAGAAACAAAGGTATCGCAGCACAATCGTGGGATTCAGACGAGTTTGGGTCAAGGGCAGACTGAGGACGCATGCTGCTACGACAAAGGTGCGCCATTTTTCTGCCTTATAAGGGTGGTGGCTTAAGGAGCTCTATACCCCACCCGAAAACTGATATGGGAGGGAAATCAAAGTGCTCCCCTATGAACGATCCCATGACTCAAATATGGAACGGAAAATATTTCAACACAAGAATGAAATTCCCTCGATGTTGGGTTAAGGAATCCCGTCAATCAGAAAAACAATCAGCCAAAAAGTGGTAACTCTATCGTAGCACGCGTCACTACGGCCGGTAGGAATTTCATTTGAATATAGTGTAAACTATACATATTTTCCGACCAGTCGAGCTCCTCAAAGTGAGCATAACTACCTTGACGACATAGATAGATAGGATACCTTCGGTACGTATGATACGTACAGTAGTATATACTTTGACGGTTTTTTTTTTCGTTCTTGCCTTGCCGCGTGCTACGAGTACCATGGAAGTAGCACTTATTGGCTTGAAGGCGTTTCTCAATGACGGGGATTCCTGAACCCATTCAGAACTGAAAAATATGTCCCACACAAATTTCAAGTAGTTTGCCCCCAAATTCGTGGGACCATTTCTTAAGGGGTAAATAGCCCAAAATCGTCGCAATTCTATTTTTTGTGCTGCAAATATGTTTTGTTGTATTGTATCGTTACTATGGTATTCTTTCTCTCTGTTGCGGATCACTTAATGTAAGTATTGGATTGGATGAGGCCTCCTGCGGGTTGCCAACTTTTATTTTTTCTTTAACACATTCAGAACTGAAAAAAAAATGTCCTACACTAATTCCAAGTAGTTTTTCTCCAAATTTTGTGGGACCAGTTCTTAAGGGGTTAAAACAGTTTTCGTGTGGGGTGTGTAGAGAGAGCTCCTCAAGTGACCACCATCATGGTTCACGTCTTCTATCGTCGTAGAAGGCGTCCAAACGTTTTTTTGCGCAGCAAGTCGACGCGAGCAAACTCGTAACTTCTTGGAGGTCCTCCCATCTGAGACATGTTTCAGGCGAGAAAACGAGCTCCTCCTCCTGCTCGCGTACGTGAGGAGCTCGGAAAACGAGTACGTAGACACACCACCCCACAAAGGCGTATTGCTCCAACGAGCACTATCGGCAAGCTTCTCTCACGCTAACCGCGCGTCATGCGACATTTATAGGACACACTTCCACCCCTTCCTGGTGTTGTAAACCCCACAGCGGCGTTCTCCTGTGTGCCGCTGCGCTTCGAGTACAATATAGTGTGGCAGTAGGTAGGGTGCACCCGTCATTTGTTTCTCTCGAGAATTCCCCCTCTCTTAAGTTTCCGAAGGTGCAAGATGAGCTCCGCCATGCGACTCTGCTGCTGCTGCTGCTGCTGCGCTAACTCCGTTCACCACCCACTCGCCCTCGATCGGTGCCGATCCCCGCGCACCGATTCCTGCCCCCACCCACTTCCACCACACCCACATATATCCACCACAAGAAAATTAAAGAAACGCAGTTAGCTGCTAGCTGTGGCGTTAAGGTCGCATTCACTGCCCCCCCCCCCCACACACATACACCTACCAGCAGCTATCTACATAGTTCACAAACGGCATGCACCACAAAGCTGCTGCTGCCGCCGCTGCGTTAACTAAACAATTCCCTCAGATTGACGCCCCCCCCCCCCTCACCCAACTCCCACCGTCTCACAAACGACACATACATACACCGCAATAAATAAAACAGCGCCAACTAAAAAAAAAAAAAAAAAACTTACGTGCTGCGTGGTATGTAATAATAGCACAACGACACACCATTTTGCCCGGGCCAAGCTGTATAGCCTATATATACCGTCGGCTGCCTTTATCTAAGCCCTACAAAAAACACAAAAAGCACCAACAACAAATCAATCACCTCCTACGGTCATACGACTACGGCCATGCATGAATATTAGAAAAATAAAAATAAAAACAACAGCTGTGAGCTCGAGGATTTTGTTGAAACTCATTTTTGCTTCGTAGCTGAGTGTAATATAAAGTACCCGCCCCCACCGGCCATCGCTCAATGTTTGGCATGCCTACCCCATCGCTTAGGACACAACGGAATCAGAATATGACCGTTGGGGGGGGGGGGTATTCATTCATATGAATATCTAAACGGGGCCCATGTAATTTCCCGTTGATACCGGCCACAGCACTCACTGAACAAGATTCTCTTGGTTGAGGTTGGACACGCGGCGGGCGTTTCTTCTGCCATTAGTCGGATAACGTATATCTGCTATATACGTACGTACGTACGAAGTTTCCGTTTCTTTTTAGTTAAAAAAAATGGGGAAAACTCCAGAGAAAATATTTGAATGCCCTAAATTTAGGAAATAAACATTTTCCTAAAATTAATTAGGTATTTTAACAAGCGCGACACAGAAAAAAAACCGCTTACGTATGATATGAATACAGACGTGGGCATAATTCTTAGTTTCTTCGTAAGGATGTTATCCTTTTACTTTCCACACGTCTTTTACTTGGGAAATCAAAGCCAAAATTCAGGGAAAACGTTAGGGAAAGCCAGGGAACACAAGTTTTTTATACTACATACAGTACGTAAAGTCCCCTAAGAATACACTGCTCCAATGTATCACCTGGAATACTGATAGTCCTACACGCCCGAAAGGGGGGGAAGGGGGGGGGGGGGGGGGGGGGGGGGGGGGGGGGGGGGGGGGGGGGGGGGGTACTCATGTCATGCATGGCCGTAGTCATATGACTACAGACCCTCGCATACCTACAAAATGCCGAGATGGAGCACGTCGGGTTTTTCATCGACCGGGGGGGCATTGTGTTCACCAAGCCTAACAGGGGGAAGGGGGGAGGGAGGGAGGGAAGGAGGGACGCCTAAACTATGTCGACTAAATTGGTGGAGAAGCCCATCATGGCCAGTGGTCCGTGACACTTCTGCAATGCTATTTTGAGGCCAATTTTCTTCATTGTTTGATAGTGCGTGCACAGCACAAATACAGACACGACTCATGAATGCCTTCTTCGGCTATAAAAACCCCTCCCTCATTTTTTTAGCAAACATCGTAAATAAATGTTGATCACGACGACACGAAACTCTAAAAAAAGGGGGGGGGAAACACGCTATCTCTCGCCGGGGCGCGTTTGCTGCGTAGCGTCTTTGCTAGGAGACAACAACAAGAAAAGCAACGAACTCATCTCAATCAATCAAACCGACACATAGAAACTCAAAACAAAATCGAGTTATCGCGAGCAGTTATCGCGAGGTACGTATACCCAGACCGCCAACGAACGCCGATCGAAGCACCTGGCGTGGGTACCCACAAGCACGCTCTCTCGCTTTACTGATTCGCGTCACTACCTGCATCTAATCAGACTCTCCTCCCAAATGCTCCTGCAATAAGCTATTCTTGAGGCCACTGCAGCCGTGTTATCCTGCACTACGAGTACTTCACAACACCGTTAGTACCCTTCTTTGCTATATATAGTGCATGCACACACATACATACACAGGCATAAAACATATGAAACACACAAGCGCGGCAAGTTTGCTCCTCCCGAGGACTCGTCGCCTGTTTTTTTGAGGCCACACATTGGTTGCGTGTGCGATATTATATATATATTATATATATATACCTCCCAGACACTTCTGCATGCTATTTTGAGCCCCCCTCCCCTCGTTAGGTCTATGGTCGTACGACTACGGCCATGCATGCAAACGAAGTACACCCCCCCCCCCCCCCCTGGTTTGCTTGTGCTGCACTGCACGTTTTACACACACCCCTAACCCTGCCTTTTCTTGGAGCAGAGAGTAGGAACAAAAAACACTTTCGATGCAGCGGTCACCCATCTCCCTAATATAGAGGAGAAAAGGGCATCATCAGTCAAATCATCAACCCAGCAAAAACAAAAAAAAAAAACACACACTCACCAAAACAACAACGCGAGTTTCATCATGCAAGAGCGCTAACACCGGTCCGCCAGTCATGACACTCACAACAAAACATGCTATATTATATATATACGAGGAAACCCCGGCTTGATCCCTTTTGGTTGACCCCCCCCCCCTACCCCCGTCAACACTACTCCCAACACTGATAAATCCAAGCCCAAAATGGTCTCCTTCCTGGACGCGGCAAAGAATAGCCGGCCTCCTACGAATACCTGGTAGCATATTTGCTCACAAGCGGTAGAAAAGCAAAATCTCACGACCACCTATAGGTGCACCATGCTCCGTCTCGAAAGGGGTGCGTGGTCAATGCACTGGCCAAATGACTAAGGCAAGCAACAAATGAGTACGCCCCCCCCCCCCCCCCCCCCCCCCACGGCTGGGCCCCCCCCCCCCCCCTCTCGAACGGGATGCGTGGTCAATGGTCAAATGACTTAGGCAAGCAACAAGTGAGTACGCCCCCCCTCCCCTGTATACCTCCAAAACATATTCGATTATTTTTTTCAGCATCTATATATATATGCTATATGTATGTAGACTATTCGTATCGGTTACAATGTACGTTTCGTTTCGGCCCCACGTTCAAGATGCCGTATGTACCAATATACACCGCAATATAAGTACCATTTGGATTCAGAATTAATATACAAACGGCC
>MEHQ01004122.1:16629-158713 GCA_008828725.1 Saccharina japonica | reverse complement strand
TCTGTAGCACGTACACAAATTCAAATACTAGAACGAAATGGATTGAAATGAATTCCCATGTATCTTTGTAATCACAAGTTTGGTACAATTCAGAGCAACTTTCATTGAGGGGGAGTGTTATGGAAATATTAGCACATAGCCAATATAAGTCAATGTTCAGTAGTACTGCTCTTGTACATTTCGGTTCGTGAGTAACGCATATGTATGCGGAGGAATTACTGCTGTAGCCTTCTCTACTCGTAGGATCGTAGCCTTCTCTACTCGTAGGATCGTATCCTTTACTCTTCCATGTGGATCTCTCTGGATAGCCTCGGCTCCTAGCTTTCCTGGTCGTCTCTAGGATGGATCTCTCTGGATAGCCTCGGCTCTTAGCTTTCCTGGTTGTCTCTAGGACGTGCCGTCATCTGGACTTCTGCGTTCTCTCTCTGTGGATCTGTGTGTGCTGTGTTGGCCACCTAAGCGCCAGTGTTCAACATATCTTCACATCTCTACCGCACCAAGCAGTTCCTCTGCTTCTGGTCCACGACCACTCAAGGTGCCAACCATCTCGACTAGCGTCGAGAGGCACAGCCTTGTGCACTTGCCAGGGTATCACCAACGATAATCTATAATAGACGGTGCTTTCGTTTTTGAGATCGAAAAATACAAAGTATGTTCGCAGTCGTTGGTGTTGATTGAACGCGCTGAGGTTGGTCGGTAAACAAGAATCTAGATGCGGGAGTTGGCGAGGATCCAACTCGCGAGTACCACTAGGTCCGAAAAAGGATCGCTCGCCCCGGTAATGAGGGCCTACGGAGACACGAGCCACGGCAGATGGGGGCCGCTCGCGATGGGAATTAGGCACCACTGCCTTCACGAGCTAGAGCCCGGCGTTGGGGTACACCACTTCCCTCAGGCTCCTGCTGCTGCTGCTGCTACTGCTGCTGCTGTTGTTGGTGTTGACCATGGCCGAACTATAAACGATGAGAAGTTCAAGGAACAATGGCACAAACACTGCGAACGGCAAATGCATACCGATACATAGTCACCGTTGATGTTGCGAGCTCGCGAGGTGTGGTGGTGGGGCGTGGCATGTACTCATACACGTGGTGGTGAGGCGTCGTGGCTTGCTTTCATGACATGATCCGCAAAATATCAACCCATCAGGATCCCCCCCCGCACCCCTGTTCAAACAATATTAATCATAGATGTGGAGCTCCCAGAGGTCGGTCATTTTTGAGCAGGGTCTGCTGTAGGGGTTGAGGGAGGGGCCGAGGGCTGACGAACCGCTGTTGGTGTTCGCATGTTCTTAGGCACGGGTCTAGGACTTGGACAGGCTTACACTCAGTGCCTATCCATGTTCAATTATGTACGAGCAACCTCGAGATATCACTGGAGCGGTGCACACGCCGATTCGATCGGAGGCTGCAAGCGTGCGTGCTTGCTCATGTGCTCAGCGTGCGTACTGCCGCGCTCGGCGTGTCGCACATACCCATCCTCTGATGCCGATACTCGGCCGGGACCCATGGTGCGTGCTTGGCTGTCGAGGCGTGCGAAAACTGTCGCGACGCCGCTGCTGTACGCCCAGAACGAGCTTTGAGGGTCGAGGGGACAAGGGGGTACCCGTGGTGTGGTTTGAGGGGGTCACTTTTCTGTCACGCTTATCAACTTGATTTCAGGGGTCAAGTTTCTGTCACGCTTATCAACTTGATTTCGGGGGTCACTTTGCTGTCACGCTGAGTAACTTGAAAACTGGGGCAACTTTTGTCACGCCTATTATCTTGAAAATCGGGCTTCACTTTTGGGATTATGCTTGCTGAGTCTCCGGTCCAAATTGGACCGGAGAAAAAAAAAAAGGAAACATTGGAAAAATTGGAAACATTGGAAATATTGGAAATTCTTGAGAGGAATGTTTGGAAGACTTCACGTTCCAATAAAGGGAATAAAGGGGAAAAAAAAAGAAAAAAGTGGAAATATAGAAAATTGCGCGAAAAACAATATTGGAAATTTTGGAAATTTTGGAAATTTATGGCTCCGATAAGAATGGCCCTAAGATCGTCATAACAAAACACCCCGAAGCGCATTCCATGAAAATATGCTTTCCTTAGGGCCCGGTTTTTGCCCTACCAACAGACAACACAACGAAGTGCACGCACATGAGGTTACTTGGGCACGTTTTTTTGTCCCCTATTGTCCGTGAAGGTATGCGGGGGCTGGTACTCGCACGCACGTATTTTAATAAAAGGGCGATAACCAAAAACGGGTATACCCGGTCGGTTTTCACTTAAAAACAGGTACAGCCTGGAACCAAGTAAAAACCACACCCAGCGAGCCACGCGATTGGCCAAAACAAAATTGTACCTGGTACCCATTTTTGAGAGATACTGTCCCGGGTACAACTGTAAATGTCTATTATGCTTGGCTTTCAACCGTTTCTGGTTATTTATTTTGCTTTAACCACTTGCCTACAGTGTGCCTCGCTCTACACTGCGTCTGCGGCCGCTCGTTCGTTGTTTCATTTTCTTCCAAGCGTTTTCACAATTAACTTAAACTCTATTCGACCATTTTACGCACCTGGGTACGTCCGTCTTCAGAGTGACACGACCATCCACCTATATACTGTCATATGTATGCCCAGCAGTATCAACATACCTGTTGTACGTATATATGATACCACTCACATGTAGTTTTACTGTAATACGACTGCTTGGCTGTAGTATAGGGTGCATTTCAGCTAGACGCTGAGACCAAGTAAAACACATACATGCTTCCCGCCAGAACCCTCGGCCTCTAAACACCTCTGATACCTGACCCTGCTTCCGATCCCACCCGGACCTGAGTCCTCCAAACATAATGTGGACACGTCTAAGTGTATAGTTGCGCGCCGACAAGTGTGCCTGGTTGTCACTATCCCTCAGAAACGGGCAGGATGTGATTTTGGCCAATCTATCCCGTGATGGCTCGTGGGGTGTGTGGTGTTTTGACTCGATTCCACGCTGTACCCGTTTTTGACTCCAACCGGAGCGGGTGTACCCGTTTTCGGTTATTGCCCTTCATAAAAATGTTGAAATACGTCAGCTACGCACCCTTGCTATAACTTGTCCTTCGGCCTCCTCTTCCGATCTTCTTGGCTTCTTGCCCTCGTCAGTCAAGCTCTCCCCGAGCTTTTTCACCCAAGGCGTCGCTCTTTCTCGATAGACAACAACCCACTTCTCCTGCTGTCCCAGAGAGACGAGAGATCACAATCCTCCGGCGGCTTTACTCTTAGTTGCGAGTCCAACCCTCACTATATACTGCCTGTACACCTTCCATAATATAGTCAGTATTTCTTCGCCGCGAGTTTATAGGTTCCGTGCGTACGTAACATACGATAATAATACCAAGGCTATTATTGATGGTGCGACTTGTTGTTTTGGTACAGCGAGGCTCGGTGCGGTTTCACCGCGCTACACTGCACCGTCCGATGTTCCTGTAACATCATTGAATCTCACCGCGCCGTGGGATCCTCCAAATATACATTCGCACCGTACCGCACAGCACAGCAAAACATTATAAAAATATACCAGGTAATCTGCACCAAGCCACATCGTTCCGCTCTCAAAAAAGTAAAAAGCGTGAGAAGGCCTTCTGAGCGTCTTCAAAATCAAGTGGGTTGTTATGGTACAGATACGGTGGTATTGTTTTGACCTGTATTGTCCGAACCGTACCGCATCCATACATACGGTTCTAAACCGCACCGCACCGAATGAAAAACAGAATAAACAAAAATTCGAACATGTACCGCACCGTAGGATTCTCGAATACTAATCTCCTGTTGCTGGCTATATTTGTTTTTTGTAGCCCCACAAAAAACACTAACTAACCCATTCAGTCACGCGACTCTGTAGTGGGTACAGTAGTGCTATGAATGTACCCAGAAAAATACCAGTATGTGCATGGTATTCTTGGAATATGCGCTGCATAATATCGTCAGATGGCACATGGGATAAAGTATGTACCCAATACAGAGTAGTAGTCGGACCCCATATTTACAGTAGGAACATTCGACGAACATGATGGGTCTTGGGTGGTATCATGCCCTGATTATCGTTAAACTACTGTATATCAGCAACCAACGGTTAGTATCACCACTCCTGACGCCCTACCTCTTGGTGTGAGCTGCGAGCACGCGCGCACCGCCCACACAGCCCTACGGTGTATGTGTTGGTTATATTTCCATCGATCAACCCGGCTTGGGGTCACTGTCGTCATTTTCTACTCTATGTTTATGTGAAGCTCACATGCGAGTGTGCAGTGGATTTTGTCTGTGTTAAATCTTTCAATATATATTTGTAGACTGTGTCTTGGTTTTTTGTTGGGTTTTCTTGGGCCCCGCCACTGTGTTCGTAGGTCATCGGGTCATCGGCAAGCGGGTCTACGCGTACACATCATCAGCTACGAGCCGATAAACTCGCTAAGACACGCACTCCTTCTTATATACGCCGAGTCATTCGACACTACAGCAACGTGTTGACACGATCGCGTCAACAAGAGAAAGGCGTCTATTAATGTAGCACTTGATTCGTCTCGCAGGCCGGGAGGGGTTGTTATCACAGTAGAAACGCCTACCAAGGTATATAAAGCCCGCCGCTGCTCCGCGTATACCCGCAATTTTTCGAACGATATACAATCCAATTACAGCAGTACGTGGTATAGGTCAAATATCAACACATAACAGCGACGCAAGGCGTGTGCGCGTAAGAAGAGTGGTAGCTAAATTGTTGTTGTTGTTGTCTTCACATTAAAAACCGTGCCGGTCTCTCTATCCAGTACCTCCATCTGTCCGTACTAATCCAACACTTGACACGGTCGATTCCCGTGGTCACAGGCTAACTTACCCAAAAAACGGTATACTGAAATAAAAATGGAACCCGAAGGGTCCGCAAAGCGATCAAAGCCAGTCAAAAACAGATAGTCTGGAGCCCTCCGCTCCCCTCTACACGCTATGTGAAGGTAAACATAAAAATGAAAAGTCAACATCACCAATCGGGGGTACACGCCCCCTGATTCTACCTTGGTGCCCCTATAATGCCGGGGTGTTCCGTGCCGGGTTCACGCCGGTCAGGCAAACAAATCGAGTCCTCCACCCCGATTATAAACGCAGACATGATACGGGGGAAGGAAACTATGGTCCCGTGTGACTGATGTACCCCCGGCCTGCGAACAGTGTAACTGCAAAAGGTCAAAAACAACGAAGGGAAAAAGACAAAGACAAAGACAAAGAGACAAGTCAAAAGTACAAACAAACACTCAAACAAACAAGACCGCAGAGACAACACATTGACACGTCATCCCGAGGGGGTGGTGCAATGGTGCGGCGGTGGGGGGGAGGGGGAAAAAAACAAAACAAACAAACAAACAAACAAACAGTCCAGGACAGTCAATCCGGCACATATCGCGCCACTCGGTCCGCCATTTCTCGCTTGTTTCCTTCCCTCGCCGATTCGCCCTTCTTCCGCACCCCTCCCGTCCCGTTGGTTCTTGGTGTCTCTTTGTTATTGCTGCGTTCTTTTTCTCGCTTGGTCGCTCGTTTCCGGCTAGCCTCCTCTTCGTCCTTGTGCCAGGAGGTCATAAACCTCTCAGCTCCCTGCAGCACTCCCTTGTACCACTGCCTTCCTCCCTTCACCTTCGCTGCTTCCGCCCAAACTGAATTCGGGACTCCGAAGACACGTCTCTGGTCGTCCGTAGAGCCGTGCGTAGCTCCGAACGCTTTGAAGTCGTCCTTCAGGCACGTCTGCCAGTTCCGCTCCGGGCACCCCGCGCCCGGGTCCTTCCCCCCCACCAGCTCCCCGAACATCAGTCGTTTCGGGAGTCGCCCGTCTGGCTGCCTTGCTAAATGATGATGTAAAATGGCTCTGCTGTCTTTTACCGCAGGACGCTGTACTATAGAAAATATGTTGAACTCACAGATAACGTCGTACCAGGTCTTTTTTAACCTATATAGCTGGTATACATAAAAGGTTCACTACAACAAAAAAAAAATAATACGATCCGCAGTTTGATATGTCAATGTGGCGGCAGAAATATCTGTTGTGTGTGGCTGATGTACAGTCGACCTGGTGCGTAAATGTCGTGGTCATTCTATACAACTACGTACTACCTGTGGTACTTTTGTTTTTGTTTGTTTTTGCCCGTACGAAAACTAAGTTAGCTTCTCTAGATGGGTGTGATCTACAGTATTTGTCTTTGTTTATGAATCTCCCAGCGCAGCCCATGGGAATAATACGCCGCGCACAGTCCATGATCAGTGCACCGGCAGCATACGGACGGCCCGCGGGACGCTCGTGGGCAGCCCATGGGCAGCGCATGGACACTGCACGGGCAGCCCACGGGCAGCCCTTGGACCGTCCACGGACAGACCGAACACAGCCCACAGGCACCACAAGGACACCCCACGGGCAGCTCGCGGCCAGCCCATGGACAGACCGATGGTAACTCGCTCATGGACAGCCCACGGGAAGCCCACGGACAGCCCGCGGGCAGCTCGCGGGCAGCCCATGCACAGATCGAAGGTAATTCGCTCATAAACAGCCCACGGGAAGCCCACGGACAGCCCACGAGCAGCCCATAGGTAGCCCATGGACAACCCACGGGCAGTCCATGGCAGATCGAAGACAGCCCGTGGGCACCCCGTGGACAGACCGAAGACAGCCCGTGGACAGCCAGTTGGTAACTCGCGGGAAAACAGCCCATGGGCACACCGAAGACAATCCACGCGCAGCCCACGGGCGGCCCGTGGGCAGCCCATGGATAGCCCATGGATAGCCCATGGACAACCCGTGGAGAACCCACGGGCAGACCAAGAACCGCCACGGGCGGCCCACAAGAAGCCCACGGACGGTCCACGGGAAGCCCATGGACAGAACGAAAACAACTCACGGGTAGCCCAAGCATTGCCCGTGGAAAGCCCGCGGGCAACCCATAGGTAGCCCATGCGTGGTCTGCTGGCAGGACAGAGTTGGAAATCGAAATTGTGCATGGTCGTTATTCATGATACAAAAATAGTTTAGGTCTGGTATGGTTCACTTCGTTTTATTTCGTCTCCCACTTAAGGTCAAAGATGCGGAAAAGAACAACATTATCATGAACGCACACCATGAAAACAATTAACAGAATCAGGAAAAGGCCGGTCCTGAGTCAATAAAGACCATCCCCGACTTTTGTATATTCTACAACGACCATGCCAAACATTCGTTTTCGATCTGTTTAAAACACTATGTCGCAAATATTGAAAACGAAAATGTTCCGCCAGTCGCGGGAACCAGCTCGTAGCAAGATCCAACAGAGCACCTAAAGTTGAAAAAACTAACTGGGCTCTACGGGGCTGTCTTCGCGCAATTCTTCCCATGGCATGCACGTGGAGATTAATAGACCAGAATGTCCGTGGTTTATCCGCGGTTATTTCGTTATTTATTCCCATGGCACGTCCATGTCGTGTCTTCAAACAGACTGCCCGTGGGCCATCGGCGGCCTATCCATGGCCTTTCCGTGGGTTTTTCTTGGGTTGTCCATAGGCTGTCTGTGGGCAATTCGTGGCTGCGGTCGGGCACTCGATTGCCTGTCTGTGACTGTCCTTGAAATATTTTCGGTCTGTCCATGGATTCTAGGGGCCTCCGTGGACTACCTGCGGGCTTTCTATGGGCTTCCTTCCCGTGGGGTGCCCGTAAGGGGGGCGTGGGCTGCCCGCAGGCTGTCCACAGACTGTCCATGGGCTGCCCGGGGACTGCCCGCAGAGCGTCCATTAGTTGCCCATGGGCTACCTGTAGACTGGCTTCGGTCTGTCCATGAGCTGTCCATGGGCTGCCCGTGGACTGTCTTCGGTCTGTCCATGACCTGTCCATGGGTTGTCCGTGAGCTCTCCGTGCGCTGTCCATGGGCTATTCACGGGCTGTCCACGGATTGTCTACGGGCTATCCTTGGGATGCTAGACGGCTACCTTAATTGTGTTCATTGGCTGTCCGTGGACCGCCCGTGGGCTGCCCGTTGGTTGTTCTCGGTCCGCCCATGGGCTACCCATGGGCTGCCCGTCGGCTGCGCGTGGGCTGCCTTATGGTCTGCCCGTGGGCTGTCCTTCAGCTACTCTTGAGCTGTCCACGGGCTGTTTTCGGTCAACCTATGGGATGTCGTCCGTGGACTGCTTGTGGGCTGTCTATAGGCTGCATGTGGGTCGTCCGCACGCTGCCGGTGGTTTTTCCATGGACTGTCCGTGAACTGCATGCGGGCGGTCCATGGGCTGCTTGTGGACTGCCCGAGGGCTTACAGCGGTCTAAACGCGGGCTGTCCGCGCGCTGCCCATGGATTGTGCATGTACTCTCCGCGACCTGGACCTGGGCTGAGCGTGGTCTGTCCTTGAGCTGTCGGTGGGGTGTCTGGGGGCTGTCTGCGGACTGTCCGTGGGCTGACGTCCGTGAGCTCTCCGTGAGCGGCCCATGGACTGCCCGTGGGTGATACTTACTATGTGAGGCCCATACACCTTCAGCAAAATATATTAGAATGTCGATCGTCGCTATATATGTACTCACACTTACTGTAGTAGACTACGAGTACTGCTGTTTTCTATAGACCGTTCTCTCTTTCAACGCATCTGGATTTATAGCATGTGTATGTCGTGCCTGTCGTATCCAGTACGATGGCATGGCATTGAATTGTCTAGTCTCATTACTGCGTTACGATGTAGCGTGTCTTTGTTGCGGTTTCGTGACCACATAACTTGAACATATTCAAGATAAATAATCGGCACGGGAATTGGGTGTGCTGGATATCGACGGATAGAAATATTTGTTTATACTGAAGAACTCACACAGAACGACGGAAATGCTGCACGTACTGTGGCTACTACTGTACTACTGCTTACCAGGTATGGACTCCGAGCACTACTACGTACTACTGCTGCTTCAGCATAGGCTACCTACAACAGACAGTAGCACCAGTTAGCAGTTGGAGGTTGGTCGCAGGTACTGCTGTATACCTGGTACGTACTAACAAAATGGCAAAACACAAAAACCGTGACACGAAAGCGTAGAATGTATAACTCCCTCGTACGTTTCCTCCTTCACGAACAAAGTATCCGCATATACCTGGTACAGGGATAATAATTTGAGATTTCCCGAAAATTATAAGAAGTTTCTAAATCTTTTTATATTTTTTCGTAGAATCACAAATAAAAACGAGCAGCCCAGAATGAAGATACATACCAAAACAAAAGGCATTTTGCCCCCACGATTGACGTGACGAAACAGAAGGCCTGCTCGGTAACACAAGGAACTGGAGCTCTCTTCTACCCAATGCCGGCGTCATTTGAGCCCTTGTGGCCGGCACACTGCTCTCCGACCTGCCGGCAAGGCGTGTCTCTCCGAACTGCAAAAAACACAGCAAGTCGGAAGTCCAGATGCGTGCACCAGGAAAATTAATGGGGCTCGAGCCAGCATCTCAGCCCAACGAAACTAAGGTTGATATGCACCCCACGACCCATGAGTCCATTGTAACGTCGGCCGTTTCCAATTTCGATGCTTGCATCGATCGCGGGGTCAATCTGCTCGTACTCGTGCGGTGCTGGTACTGCTGTACGAAAATACAAAATTACGAGTACTCGTACCAAAATATCACCAATAAGATCGTTTCGCCGATCAAGGAAACTTACGCAGATTATGCTGCTTGTAGGCGCAACTCGTGCTCGACCTAGGGAAGAGGAGTGCAGATACGTTTGGCGTGGTTGTTGTCCTCTAGCAGCGGGTTCGAAGAGAGCAATCGGCGACGCAAATGGTCTCGCCCTTCAGAGGTAGGGCTGCCCTCCGTCCAGATTCGCCAAGAGAGAAATGTACCCCGAAAATCTCAACAGAGCAGATCAAGAGCCGATTTCGAACAGCGGCGCGTTCTCCTTCGACAAGGCACCCCATGACCAGCTTCAGCCTCTCAAGTGGCCCCTCTGACCTCGGGAGACAGCCTCAAGTCGTCGCAGCGAAAAATAAGCCTCCATCAGTGAGGGTTCAGCCTCTGACCTACGAGGATGATGTAGATATGAATACCGACGCGCCGCAATTCCTCTCACTTCTGGTACGAACGAGTACGAGCAGATTGACCCCGCGATCGATGCAAGCATCGAAATTGGGAACGGCCGACGTTGCAATGGACTCATGGGTCGTGGCGTGCATGTCCACCTTGGTTTCGTTGGGCTGAGATGCTGGCTCGAGCCCCATTAATGTTTCTGGTGCATACATCTGGACTTCCGACTTGATGTGGTTTTTGTAGTTCGGAGAGACACGCCTTGCCGGCAGGTCGGAGAGCAGTGTGCCGGCCACAAGGGCTCAAATGACGCCGGCATTGGGTAGAAGGGAGCTCCAGTTCCCTGTGTTACCGAGCAGGCCTTCTGTTTCGTCATGTCAATCGGTGGGGCAAAATGCCTTTGGTTTTGATACGTATCTTCATTCTGGGCTGTTCGTTTTTATTTGTGATTCTACGAAAACAAAATCTTGTAATTTTCGGGAAATCTCAAATGATTATCCCTGTACCTCTTCATGATTCCCTCGTACGTTACACACGCTTGCAGTTTCTCCGGGCCTAGTCTACTGTAATTCGACCGATGTCAAGCGCTCTTTACTCTCTGACTCTCGGAAGCCCGTGGCGTTGCGCACGTGTAAACCGGCGAGCCCGCCGGCACCCGTTTCTCTACTCGGCCAAACCGTCAACAATATGGCCTTGCCACGCGGGGACTTGCCACAAGTGGTGCCTTGGGCATGGTCGCGGGGCTTTGCCGAGAGATCTGCTGTGGGCCTTGCCGTGGGTATTGCCGTGATATGTCGTGAACATTGCCGTGGCGTGCTCTGGGTCTTGCCATTATTCTGCGGGCCTTACTGTAACGTTCTGAGAGGGTTGCTGTGGCGCTTGCCGTGGGCCTTGCCACGGTAGTCGTTCCGCGGTATGTCGTGGCAAATGTCGCGGGCTACTACGACATGCCACGGCATGTCGCGGCATGTTACGGCAGTGGCCATGGCATAGAGGAACATGCTGCATCCGTGTTGGGCATTCATAGAACACGGCCTGTTGCCTTGTAGATTGAACACCGATTGTGTTATCCCCAACCAGACAGTGGTCGATGCAGGCGCGCACGAAGAAGAGACAAAAGGACGCACATTCCTTCCCAGGGTCGGAATGAAAACTAAACCAGAATGGTCAAGTTTCTGGACGAATTAAATGAATGACTTTTATTTTTAGAAAGAAGTGTACTTGGTGTTAGTATACCCCCTCCCCCCCTTGCTAGGACTCCCAAATACAAATTGGCGTGTCAGGTGTTTTTGTTTACGTACACCTATAGCAGATGGTATAACCGTACTTTTTCGTCGTCATATGTTTCCGTCGGCAGACCCAAAAGGGGCTTCACGCCCTCCACGATTTGGCTTAGAAATGCACCCACACACCGCAGCGCTTCGCTGCTGCTGAGATGTACCCCGGCTAGCAAGTGTAACGCTGTCTGTCTGTTAACCCCCCCTTCCCCCTTGGATATACTCTGCTACTGATCTCGGCCGGTGCCGATGATGGAAACCCCTCTGACCTCGTATATGTGTTTATTGTTATTGTCAAATCCGCACTCAATGCCTAAATAATCAAATTGCCGATACACCTATTCTAACGACAAGTTTTAACTATCGAGGACGACAGAGGTTCAAAAGTCTCACGAAAAATCCCGCCACCAATATTCCCCTGCTGCTTCACAACTCTTAATAGTTCACACGAAACAGGTGGACTTCGCCATACCTTCTTCTTCGTACATCTATAGTTTCAGCCAAACGGCAGGATGTTTAACCTATAAACAACACAGCATCACCAAGTGCATACAGATATTCCGCTACTACAGAATAATCAAAGGGCTGTTGTCCCTACGGTTCCATCTTCGCGGCCAACCTTCCCGTTCTTGCACCCCTGCCGCGTCGCCCTCCTTTACCCTCTCCCCTTGTTCTACGAACCATATGTGCTCTCACGCCGCCGCCGCCGCCGCCGTCGTGCTGAGCTGGCTGTGTCCCCACCACGGCGCGTACTGCACCCACACGTTCGAACTCGGGGAGGCTCTAAACTATCGCAGACTTGAATCAATCTGGCAATGCAACAGCCAACCCGACAATAGCCAACATGTAGCACGGAGGTCTGTATTGTCCCGCCCCTGAATGCCAATCGGCAAGTGGCAAAGCCCGATTTTTCCTGCAGTGCACTTCACCAACTCGTGTTCCGTAATATTCGATGAGGTCTTATTTTTGCACCCTCTCGTTTTTACGGCGTACGGTCTTTGGCTTGGGGTGCAATCGGCGAGTTGTCTTACTCCACATCTTAACCTACCTAGCTAGGGTGCTTTGGAGAACTCGGGCCGCATAATTTAGCTGGATAACACATGGATCATCCGCATAAAACACCAGGCCGAGGAAATTTCGGCATGTTGTATAAATACCTACAAACTGAAATCGCGGGTACTGCTGAGGCTCGCCGTCGGTGTGGCCCGCGACAAAGTCGGGATCGCCTGGACACTCTGGCCTGGAGGGGCTCTCGCACGCTGCTGATCCTTTCCGGCTCCGACCCCTTGCATCGATGCTTTTGAGGACCTTACTCGTGGAACTTTGGGCGTCAGAAGGCAGCGTGATGCCGGTGTCCTTAACATGGGTGGAAGATTGGGGCTCCGTCTGGATGGGGCGTTCTGCGGGACGCCGAGATGCCGAGAGAGGTGCCCGTGCGAGGGATTTTGTCGAGATGGGTTAGAAGGGGGGAGGGAGAGCCGATGGGGAGTGCGGGTTGGGGGGCATACTCATTTGTTGCCGGCTTTAGCTGTTTGGCTATTGAGTGACGGGTCTCTATGGGTTGCATGCCTTACGCTCGTATCACACAAAGCGGGTCCCCTGAAAGGAAGATCTGGAGATGAAAGTGTGTCGCACTCTACTCATGTTAATACGTTGGCCCACGCTTCAAATCTTTCCAAGCCTTTGTGGCCTGCTGCTGTAGTCAAGAAGAAAGCGCCAATGCGCGAGCGAGTCGAACATTAACTGCATACCGTACGGTATATATACTTCGCCAATAAATGCACTCGTCACCTGTTGAGAGAATGAGCGATCGGTGCATTCCCACGCTGGACCTGCTTCGCCTACTTCTCCTGTGGAACGCTGCCCGGCTCGTTTGGCTGTTTTTCTCCGCCGACTCGATACCACAGAACGCAAGATCGTTCCCGATACGCTCGCGACACGCTCAGACCCTCTCGTGGCCGACTTCTTGAAGTTGCGAACCCTAAGATGGGGCTTCTGGCGTGCTGCCGTCACGAATAATATCGGCCACAACAGCAGGAGTAAATCTGCAGCAAGGGACAAACCGTTGGAGTTACACATTCCACAAACAAGGCCCGTGAAAGACCAGTTAGATATGTCTCCGTGAACAGCACGATTAATAGCATTGGTATATATCTGACCTGCACTCGTCAATAATTATCACGCCATTGATACTGCTGCGGATCTCATATATTTTGTCATTCCCACAACTGGGGCCTTCAGCTATGTAGCAGGCACCACACTGCACATTGTGTAATTTCTCAGAATAGGGAGTCCTACTCTAGCGTACGCATAACTCGCCGTCGAAACGTTGACACCACAACGGAGTAGGGAACTCGCCGCGAGTAGGCATCAACAAACAGTCATGGCCCGCCATGTTTATAGCCCATGCCGTACGTCTAGCCTTTCGAACGCACATCTTGGCGAGTGTAGAGTGGATGCTTGTGCCTACCTCAGGCACTTTCTACTTACAGCCAGGTAATAATCTCGTTCCGTACCACAAAACTCCGATTTTGTTACTCGCTCAACTCACCCCAAAAGCCGCCGATGTTTCCGAACATCTCAGCGATCTCAAGGGGGTTGATCTCCGTAATCTCCTCAAGCGAATTCGTTTCCTGGGCTATCTCCAGAGACAGCCATGCGTAGGGGGTCACAACGCCTGTAGCATTTTTCTGGGGAAAACAAGGTCACGAGTGAGGCCTCTGGTTACCATGGGCAGAGCACAGCATGTTGTTGTCTTACCAGCGTCAGATTGGGATACATATATAGCACGGTGCTATTGATATACACCGTACCAGGTGTATCAAAATAAGTTTGGACGGGTAAGCACGTACTTCGACGCTCGTTCTACAAGAAAAGAGTAGTCAATGGATTGAGTCCTGAATACTTTTCTCCATACGTTTGCGCGTGGCCAAGCGATACCGCCGCGGTTTCATGGCAAAGGTATACCTCGAAGTAGACATACATACTCGAAACAATGGAATTTGAAACCGAACACGTGTTTGGCGTAGAACATGGATAGGACCCTGTCCGACGTGACGAGCGTGGATTGACCACGGTGGAATGCTACACGGTAGGGGTAGCATCGAATGTTTCTGCAAGGCTCTTTGAGGAGATCAACATCCCTTACAACCATAAACTGGCTTTCAGGGAAATTCCAAGCTCAACTCAATGAACAAGCCAATGACATAGAGCTGGTCATACAACGAAGCAAATGTAATACGCACGTGGTACCCCCACCGGGTATTGGGTACGAGTGACGGGTGCTACGATAGAGGTTGCAGTGTTTGGCTATACTTATTTCTGAATGGCGAGGCTCCCTTTGCCCAAACTTGTGGGAATTCCGTTCTTGTGATGGAACATTTCCCGTTGTATCGTTAGGTCATGGCGTTGTTCGTCAGGTAGCACTTTTGTTTTCCTCTGAAATTAGTTTTCGGGCGACGTATAGAGCTCCTCAAGTGATCACCCTTAGAAGGCAGAAAAACATGATGCACTTCTACCGTGGCATGCACCGGGTAGTCCATCGTACCCCAGTGTTGTCCAATAGTTGGGGAGATGCGTCAGTCGGGAACGGTTCGGCCAAAACGTGATACCCCTATCATCGTAGCCCGCGTCAACGGCCACCAGATGCCGAGTTCGTGAGGGATGACGCCTCGATGGTGAAGAGAGGGGCTCACCTTGTCTTTGTAAATAGCGGACGAGGTTGCTACAGCCTGGTACGATGCCGTGTTGACGCTGCTGATGTGGTTCTCCTTCGTTAGCCCGATCCCCTGATTGCACCACAAGCGTTGGAAATAACGGCGAAACGCATACCAAGGTCGACGCCAATTTGTTCCAATATCGGGTATAGTTTCGCTGGATTCCTTGAAGGCAGCCGCTGCGGAAGTTGTATAGGTTTCAAATAGGCCACCTCGAGGGGGGGGGGGGTGACTTTTACTATTAAGCCAGGTTCAGAAATGTATTGTATCCCTCCAAGGAAAGTAGAAAATGTACCGCTCGTGTACTATGCTACTATAATGCAAAAAAATGCAGTCGTCTGGCTTCGCCAGCCAACTATTAGTCGACCAAAGTCAGTTGCTTTAACTAAGCGGGAACTCCAGCCAACTCACAGCCCTACAAATTGTACCAACTATAACTGTCGAGAGCGCATATATATGTATATATCTATCTATTATATATAGTTCGTCTGATGCCCAAAAAGCAATACTTTAATCAAGTGATCTTTGATGCCCACTTTATCATAGTAACTTAGAGTGGAGCAAAAGCAAAAAAAAAAAGAAGTTTTTTCTCCCACACACGTTCAAAACGCACGCTTCTCCCTACGCCGGCATGCCCGGCACCTTCTTCTTACGTTGCAGGCTGGCATACTGTAGTACAACTCGTACGTGCGCCGTGCTTGTCGTCGTGGCCACAGCGATTCGCAGCTGCTCTACGTACGAGTATTGCATGCAGCAGTGCGGTTGCTACTTTTAACCTTTGCTGAGATTGTATCGTTCATCCTCGTTCTGGTCGTACTCGTATCGTATGATACGTACGTCGTCTTCTGGTCACCGTACGCGACGAAAGCACCACTGCTTTAGAAACGGACGGGGTCTCTGACGGCCCCTAGATAACATCCCCTCCTCCTGCCTCTGCTCGTGTTCAAAGCCGTCCCGAGTTCGCGAAGCTTGGTCATGTTGCATGGGCCTACTTACCAGAGATCTTATGAACAGGGTGACTTGGTGATACTTGCATGGGAAATCCTTACGGTGATCTCCGACAAGATGTTACCGGGCACTTCCTATGTATGTGCAGGTACGAGTATACGAGTTCATATACATAAGACAGAGCACTCTCCCGTGCCACACTGGTGATGGTACTCGTATACGTACTGATGATGTATCACAGCAGACAGTGTCGAGTTGACGTATGTATGATATGTGTGATGTCTGGTATGTACGAACCTGGCATCTTTCTAAAAACCACACCGAACCGGAGCGTAGGATTTTCAAAAACAAAAAAGGCACCGTGCACGGACGGTTAACCGTAAATAACCCTGGAAAATTACTGCTGCTGTGTGCCAACATGATTCACCCAGGCCCCAATAAGTCCCCACATAAAACGGTGATATGCAACTGCCGAATACTACGAAAACCAGGTGCCCACTGTTAGCATATGAACGTTGAGATCCATACGTATCTATTGTGATGTGCAGTCACTACGCACTGATACGAGTATATGAGTATCTTAGTCTAGATATTCGGGGAATTGCAATATGCGGATAGATTACGAGTTTGTCTTACTCGTAGTGCGCCACATAGTATGTCCCAAGCATCTTCATCAGGAACGATGCTGAGAACGTTGCTAGAACGTTAACTATAACTGTTGTAAAAACATTCAGGGAACGAGTACACAGCTACAGTAGAATGTAACTGCCCGTAGTATGGGCATTGCTACCGAGATGATCAGGTGCAGGCATCCCCACCTCGATCACTCTACTCTACTCTACTCCTCTCTCCTCTCTTCTCTCTTCTCTTTCTCCTCTTCTGTTCTTCTCTTTCCATTGATCTCCCTGAGGTCAATCTTCTTTCCATTATGGCCAAATAAGCGCCTTTTCAAACTATGACTTTTCTTCTTCTACACGAGTGATCTTCACAGACACTTCGGTGCCACCTCTGCCATCTCTTTCCACAGAGACAGAGCCTCGACACACGCGTCATTCTTTCAGGTTATGAGCCTCGACTTTGGTCGTTGGTCTACGCACCGACTGGCACCACGGAACGACGTCTCCCGGCGAGCGCGTCACGTTCTACATTCGAAGAAATTTCAAGTTTTCCACTGCGGAGGAATACGGTTTTTGCTCCAAAAACCAGAAGACCGTCATCTACCCAACAGCATCGACATCGACTCTCATCATCGATTTTCATCAACTTCGTTCAACTGGGTTACTACAAGGAGTACTGCTTTCACGCTTCTAGGCGCGAGGCAGGTAAGGAGACTGCTGTCACGCTTTTACGCGGGTAGCACGTACGAGTAATGAGTCCGGTTTCACGCTTCTCACGCGAAACTTGTACTCGTACATTCAACATGTTTTCACGCTGGAATTGCAAAAAATATGCCACCGACTATTTTTTGTAACTTCACACGCAAAGCTATGTTTTCGATACTATGATACTTTGAAGCTGTAAGCGCGAAACAAGTCACGAAACCATCTCTGCTCATCACACGCGAAGCTAGCTCCGCGCTACTTCCACGCTGTAAAGCATGAAGAAACGTTACAAGGCCTCTGTTTTTCGCCATCACAACTAAAGTTAGTCTCGAGCCGGCTCTTCGCTATTTAGACGCGTAAAGTCGTTATCAAAACCGTTTCTTCGAGCTACCACGCAAGAAGTACGTACAAATAGATTCATCCTTGTGCAAGCATTGCCAAGTAGACCTACACGTGCTGAATCAAACGGCCAGGTCGTTGACGAATCTGCTACCCAGCGTAGCATCGGGGGGGTTACCTCCTGCTATCCTTATCCAGCATCGGCTTTTACACGCGTTTAGGCGAAAACACGAATTCAGACTCGAAGGGAAAAAAGTATCCTCCTCTAATCCATATGGGAGAAGGTCAACCAGCGTTGCATCACGCAGCCAGGCCGTTGATACAATAGGCTATTCAGCCTGCCACGGGAGAGAACTCCTGTCGGTTTATCTGCTACTATCAGCTTCTACGTCTACTTCGACTACTGCTGTACGAGCATCACTGCAACATCACTACCTCGACTTCTGGAAGCATCGATGGTCTACCCTCGGCTGCAAGCAGTTCATTCAAAGTTTGCATTTCAAGTTCTTCTTTCAAGATCGGAGGCGACATGATCAACAACTGCACGCTCACCAGGATTTAGCTCCACAGAAACACCATCGAAGCGTTCATCAAGCAGCTGGCTATCACCTCTCCAGCGCATTGGGGACCAGCTACGTATTCGGTGACATCTCAGCCTAAAAGCAAACACTGCTTTGGCCGGGATTTGCTTATGCATCGCAAACAAGGAGTTCCACACTTTCTTGTTGCATGCTTGCTACCGATCTGGGGATATATTTTTTGCTATTGCACCGCAACAAGCGGCACAACCCAATCGCGACAACAACAGGCACTCGACACTTCGAGAAACACAGCGCAGCACATCACTACGGACTGACTACGGGGACAGGTCTTCACTACCTCGTCAGCTCTTCATCGCCATCATCATCATATCACAGCCATCTTCATCTACTCGTACATCTCGGTCTGCTATGCTTCGACTAGCTCTTCACAACAAGACCGCCTACAGAAGATCATCATCAGCAGCACCACTTCTTCTTCAACTACAGCACGTCTACACAACATCAGCACGAAACACGAAGATCACCACCATCATGAGCAGTAGCAACTACGTACTACAGCTGTATTGTACTGCTGTAGGTTGTCATTTTTCTGTCTTTTCCTTATCTTGTTTTTTGTGTGGGGGTATATTTGTAGGTATGTTTTTTATATCTTTTCTCTGTTGGATTTGCTGTATGTAGAGTATTTTCACACGAGTACGTTTTACGCAAGATCACACATGATGCGCACTGCTGTATGCCGTCACGGATACATACATCTGCCTTTTTATCGGTTGTTCTTTAGCTTTCCACAGCTTTCTTTTCTTTGAGTACGTATTCTAAATACACACTCACTCACAATGCTGAAAGTATTATACGCATATTAGTATGTAGCTGGACACATAACTGTACGAGTATACGTCCACACGTTTTCTTCTCGATTACGTTCGATTTCTTGTCCTAGGATCCATTAGGGGGGGGCGTACCATGGGTACAGTAGATACTTTCTTACGCTTCCTTTGCTGGGATATAGCTCGCTGGTCAACACTGTTAGCATATGGACGTTGAGATCCATACGTATCTATTGTGATATGCAGTCACTACGCACTGATACGAGTATATGAGTATATTAGTCTAGATATTCGGGTTATTGCAATATGCGGATAGATTACGAGTTTGTCTCACTCGTAGTGCGCCACATTGTTTGTCCCAAGCATCTTCATCAGGAACGATGCTGAGAACGTTACTAGAACGTTCCTATAACGTTGTAGAGAACATTACAGGGAACAGTACCAACTACGGTAGAATGTAACTGCCCGTAGCATGGGCATTGTACCGGGATGATCAGGTGCAGGCACCGCCCACCTCGATTACTCTAATCTACTCCACTCTACTCTACTCCTCTCTTCTCTCTTCTCCTCTTCTCTTCTCTTCTTCCCTTTCCATTAATCTCCCTGAGGTCAATCTTCTTTCCATTATGGCCAAATAAGCGCCTTTTCAAACCATGACTTTTCTTCTTCTACACAAGTGATCTTCACAGACACTTCGGTGCCACCTCTGCCATCTCTTTCCACAGAGACAGAGCCTCGACACACGCGTCATTCTTTCAAACACCACAGCACCACGAGTCTATTTTGCGATACGATTACGCCCAACGTAGTCTATTGCTGTACTATCGTTACTTGTAGATATATTACGAGTACGTACGTACATACATGTACACATGAACAGTGCACTTTTCGCTGTACTTGACGAATGTCATCAGTTTCTACTTGGATTTCATGTTACTCTAGGTATCTATTCAGGGGGCGAGTTGAACACCCATCAGACGGGTTGACGCTTAATTTCTAGAGTATACATCGCTGGTATTCACACCACGATTTGTTTTCTTTTTTTGACTTTGCTTACGCCAGTACTACTCTGTTGGCTTAATATGAGTACGTAGGCACTTCTATACTCCACACTGGACACACGTCTCAGTTTAATCAATTGTCTCTTCAACTATCCAGTGTTGATTGCTGGACAAATGAGTATTGACACGTACTGGTAAATACAGTAGGTCATTCCTATTTTTGTCTGGGTACACATCCACCGACTTTCTTTGTTTCTGCAATATTACGTACTATTTCCGTAGCTCTATCATTGTAGCATTCAATTGAGGGGGCGGGTTGCAAGTACAGCAGATAACTTTCTACGCTTTTCATCGTAGGTTTTGACTCCGTGTCGTGCACTATGACTCAGTAGTCATGCACAACTACGATTAGCTTTTCAGACATGAGTACAACCATATTGTCACCGTCCTCACACGGGACTGAATATGGAGTGAACTTTGTGTTTACTGTTTTCCATATTGCCGCTGCATTCGCGCAGGACTGAATATGTTGTGCGATTCTTTCATTCTTCACTCGTTCATTTTGATTTTTGAGTATCAGGTTTCTACACCGTAGGCATTACTCTATAGCTACTGACTTTCATCACGGGGGCGTGTTAGCATATGGACGTTGAGATCCATACGTATCTATTGTGATGTGCAGTCACTACGCACTGATACGAGTATATGAGTATCTTAGTCTAGATATTCGGGGAATTGCAATATGCGGATAGATTACGAGTTTGTCTTACTCGTAGTGCGCCACATAGTATGTCCCAAGCATCTTCATCAGGAACGATGCTGAGAACGTTGCTAGAACGTTAATATAACGTTGTAGATATCATTACAGGGAACAGTACCAACTACGGTAGAATGTAACTGTCCGTAGCATGGACATTGTACCGGGATGATCAGGTGCAGGTACCGCCCACCTCGATCACTCTACTCTACTCCACTCCTTTCTTTTATCTTCTCTTCTTATCTTCTCTTCCTTTTCCATTGATCTCCCTGAGGTCAATCTTCTTTCCATTATGGCCAAATATGCGCCTTTTCAAACCATGACTTTTCTTCTTCTACACAAGTGATCTTCACAGACACTTCGGTGCCACCTCTGTCATCTCTCTCCACAGAGACAGAGCCTCGACACACGCGTCATTCTTTCACCCACCTCCGTGTTTAATTAGCCCTACACCTTCAACCTCCTCCCCGTTGACTTCCGAGGAAGCATCGAGCGACAACCCCCTCTCCATATAATTTCCTTGTTTGCAGCTGCTATTTTAGGATAGTTATCCTGCCTTGAGACAGAAACAAGCAATCCTTCGATATGTTTGCCCAAATAATCCCAAGTATTCTTGACATCCGACAAAGTGTAGCATGAGCTTCAACGTTCATAACTCATAAGCACCCGAAATACTAAAACAACGGAAATAAAAGTAGCGTCCGTCCTATTGAGTCATTATTCTTAATACGAGCCACTCACACTTGTGGCCCTACCGCCGTGGGGGCGGAGGGGCCTCTTATTCCCTAGTATATATATTAGCCAGGGACCGTAATGGGGGAGGAGAGAGAAGAGCCTACGCTTTGTGACCCCGGATCTGAGTTTCGACTGGGAAGGAGCGAGAACGGGAGAGCGGAGATGATAAATGGGATGGGGTGGGGAAAAAACGATCTACTATTCAATTCGCCACAGGCCACAGAACAATTACCATTCGGTGCGTTAGCTCGGTTGCGTTGACAGCCCGTACAGCCGTACAGGCGAAGCTCCACAGGACACGTATCTAGCGTACGAGTATAATAAACTCATCGAGAGCGATCCGTTCGATAGAAACACTTACCAATTGGAATTCGTTGCGTTGTCAACCTGTACAAACGACGCTCCTCCACAGGTCACGTATCTACAATAACAGCGCATGTATACTTCAAATTACAGTAGTTTGCCTGCACTCAAATCCGTATCCACAGACCCCTGGATCCATGTACTATACTCGTATTAAATGCCGGGTAGTATGTTAAAAAAAACATATCACTCAGTAGATACACACGTACGTATCGTCGGCATCTGCACTAATTATATCAATTACTAGTAGGGCGTTTCCACAGACCCCTGCATCCACGTGAAGTCATTGTAGGGCCTATATCCAAGAACGGTGGGAATGAGGAGCGTGACAGACGCCTTGAAGTGGCCAAACTCCAAACTGCACTAAGCTACGTACGTACTGCGTTGCTGGCGGTTCTTCTGTTTTCACTGTGCTCCAGCAATCCATGTCATTCTTTCAATGGGTCAGGGGTCATGTTATCGCTTTCGCTGTTTGTTGTTAACGATCCTTCATCCCACATATTATAGTAGAGAGATACGCGTACGACGTACAGCTCTGTAGTCACAAAGCCTCGAAACAGATACATGCATTTTGTAATGCAGTAAGGAGAGTAGTAAATGCAATGCCATGTTCATCGTACTGGATGCGACAGGCACGAACATTTTATTTGCGTCATATATTTGACGTTGTACTCGATGTTCGCATGCATGCTATTTCGTTTATTTTGATGGATTGAGATTAATTCGTTAGAGTGTGTTTCGCTTTGACAAGTTAGTTGGTACGCGATCATTCACTCAGAACTGGTCAAGCCCCATGTCTCCCATGGAAAATTCTGGTTTAATTGTACAAAAATACGAAAATACGAAAAAAAAGGTTATTACGAGGACGAGGGAAGCATGAAGGCCACGGTGGTTATATGGCGTCCCCCCATCCCCGGGTTTCCGGGTAGCTCTAATTTCTATATTATAGTTTATTGGGATAGAAACTGGCGCCACGATTCTAACACGCTGCGTTTGTTTGCATATTCGGCTGGTTCGTCCCTACCGGAGATCGATGGTGACCCAAAACAGTTTTATCGCAGCAGATTGTGTTTCTCTCGAGATTTGATATCTGCAAGTTCTCAACAGAGTCTTACACCTCGACTTAAAGGTGCTGCATGTAGTGGTCGAAATTTCTCGACATTTGGGGCTAATGTTCTTCGAGGAAGCGTCTAGGGCGACTATTAATAGGGTCTCTACCCTGTCCCCTGGTTTCGGGCGTTTCAGTCTAACGGCGTTATTTTCGTGCATGAAACATCGAATTAAGGCAGGGTTGAAGGCTAACGAAACAGCTCTTTGGGCCCTCCTCTTCGGAAAAGGGCGTTTTAAGGCTCTTAGCGGAATTCCGGAAGTGAGCGTGTGTGCGCGGTGCAAGAGTTAGATCAGGCAGCCCGTCGACCGAAGTAAGCACTTAAACAGGTATCAAACCGACTGGTTATTGTTCAAGCCTTAACTCTCACAAGATTATTATAGGAAAGAAGAATGGCGCTCAAGGCCAGTGTTGATGATCGGTCTTGTCCAAGAGGGCAGGATGGGGGAGGGGAGAAGAGAAGATAACTGAAGTGAAGTGGACGACTGTTCGTGTGCACGGTCGATCGGTCACACGGCTCTCAAGTCTCAGCACTCAAGATCCCCAGCATGCAGTATAACCTAGGAACAAAACCTCGCCTGCACTCGAACCGGTACTTCGGGGTTCTGCCGCATATAGACCCAAGATAACGATAGTCCAACGGAGTTACACCCACCCGCACTACGTACTACTGAATCGGCATTGAACATACCGCGCTGCGTGTACTGCCGGAGCAATTTGTACTGCCGCTGTGGCCTACTCGCCACAGGCGACTGTGTTACCGAGCAGCGATTCGGTATAAACTGCTGGCGTAAGGATAACTACCATGCTTAGGATGGACACCGAGTCTTTGTCAATGTCAGGGGCGCACGAAAACAAAAAAAGAGAAAACGGCCTACGGTCCTTTCCGAGGTCGTAATGAAAAACACACGAAAATCTGGTGAGACTTCTGGAGGAACAACAAACCACTGTGTTCTTGTTTTTGGAATTACGTTTACTTGGATTTAGTGTACGCCCCCCCTGTCTGGGAGACCCCCCCAAAAAAATGTGGCGTATGATTTGTTTTTGTTTGCGTACACCTCCATCCTGTCGATGTTCCAATTGTCCTTTTTCGTCGTCGTATGTTTCCGTCCGAAGTGTGTTACGATGATAATAATAGCCGTACGTGGCACTTTTGGGCCAAAATATTGGAGCAATGCCACCTCAACCCCTTAAGAACTGGTCCCACGAATTTGGGGACAAACTACTTGGAATTAGTGTGATACCTTTTTTTAAGTTCTGAATGGGTGGCGACTTATTATTTTCCGAGCTCTCCTCCTCGCAGGAGGACCTCCATATCTCACCCGAATCATGAATTCGAAGGACGTTTCTTCGTCCAACCCCGACCAACATTATTTGTAGGAGGTACGCGTAGTCCTGAAATAACTATACGAGCAAAAATGTCGTACTTTTACCGGCAGCTGCTCTCCCGTGAGGACCTCAACTGATCGGAAACATTTGCCTCAGAAGGAAAAACCTAACTGGAACCTATATATGGTATACCGTGGGATGAGTTGGTTGTGGCTGGAGGGGTTATTTAACTGAGTGAGGTGGATCGATGGGGGTATCATTTGTACCTGACGCTATGGTGTTCGATATGCGTTAAGCCCCATTATGATTGCGTTCCACTTTCTTCATGTTTCTCAAGGTCAGGATATGGCTGGCCTACTGCAGGTATTGAGGAGCCTAAGACAATTGTGTGTGCACCCCTATCGTATGATAGCGTTCATCGTCCGGGGGGGTCCCAAAACGGGGCTTTGCGCCCTTTACGATTTTCGGTTGGGAAATTCACCCTCGCACCACAGCGTTGCGCTGCTGCTGCTGCTGCTGAGATTTACCCCGGCTAGCAAGTGCAACGACGCTGTCTGTCTGCTGACCCCCGCCCCCCCCCTCCGATATACTTTGCTGCTGACCTCGGCCGGTGCCGGTGATGGAAACCCCTCTTACCCCGTATACGTTCATATTTATATTGTGTTGTTTTTTTAAGGCGATCGAGTGTCAAAACCGCCACTCAATGCCATAAGGAGCCAAATTGCCGATACACCTATTATATTCAGCAGCTTTGATTATCGAGTACGACAGAGGTTTAGAAGCCTCAAGAAAAGTTATGCCATCAATACCTCCCTGCTGCGTCACCACTCTTAATAGTTCACTACACCAAATAGATGGGGCTTCGCCATGGCTGTTTCTTCGTAGATCTACTGTATTGTTTCAGCTAAACGACAGTATATATGCTCAACAATACATAAGTAAAGAGTAACGAAGCACGTACAGACATTCCGCTACAGAGCACCCAAAGGGATGTCTCTACTGTTCCATCCTTACGGCCAACCTTCTCGTCTTTGCACCCATGCCGCGTCACCCTCTTTAACCCTCTCCCCTTGCTCTACGAAGTATATGTGATCTCACGCCGCCGCCGCCGCCGCCGCCGCCACCGCCGTGTCGAGTCGGCTGTCTCCCCACCACGGCGCGTACTGCAACCACCCGTTCGAACTCGGGGGTAGGCTCTAAACTATCGCAACCTTAGATCAATCTGGCAATGCAACAGCCAGCCCAACGACAGTAGTCGACATATAACACGGCGGTCGATATTGCCCCGCCCCTGATTTCAAACGACACGTGTGGTAAAGCCCGAATGTTCCTGCACCGCATCCCCACCAACTTGTGCTCCCTTCTATATCATGCGACGACGCCATATGTTTTACACTCTCTCGCTTTTACGTCGTACGGTCTTTGGCTTGGGGTGCAAGGGGCGAGTGGTCTCTCTCCCCGTATGTTCCCCCACCCAGCGAGGGTGCGTTGGGTAACTGGGGCCACATCATGTACCTGGAACCACACATGTACCGTCCGTATAAAGCACCATGCCGAGGAAAGCTCAGCCTGTTCTATACACTGCCTACACAATGAAATCGCGGGTACTGCTGAAGCTCGCCGTCCGTGTAACCCGCGACGGAGTTATGGTCGTCTGGACACCCTGGCCTGGAGGGGTTCTCGCACGTTGCTGCTCGTTGTCGGCTCCGATCTCTTGCACCGATCCGTTTGACGACCTTCGCCGTGAAAGTTGGGGCATCAGGAGGAGGCGTGACGCCGGTGCCCTCGAAATAGGCGGCAGGGAGGGATTTCGTCTGGACGAGGCGTTCTTTGGGGCGCCGAGATGCGGAGAGCCATGCTCGTTCGAGGAACGCTGCCGAGGTGGGTCGGGAGCGAGGAGGGATAGTCGGTGGGGAGGGGCGGGTCTATTTGGACTGCGTGTCTTGGGTGTGAATCCACGGGCCAGCGGGTCCCTGGAGAGCAGATCTATGGATTGAAGTGCCGTACTAACCGGTTCAGTAAGTTAGCCCACGCTACAAGTTATTTCAACCCTTTTGTGGCCTACTCCTGCTGCTGTAGATAAGAAGAGTGTACCGATGCGCGAGCGTGTCGAATATTAGCTGTACACTACTGTTCAGTCTACGACGACAACCAATGCACTCACCACCTGCTGATCACGAAATGAGGCATCGGCGCATTCCCACGAAGGACCTTGTTCGCCCGTT
Organism: Saccharina japonica; assembly: GCA_008828725.1. Classification (NCBI taxonomy): domain Eukaryota; class Phaeophyceae; order Laminariales; family Laminariaceae; genus Saccharina; species Saccharina japonica. The sequence continues at coordinate 132,204 of MEHQ01004122.1, read as the reverse complement.
TCTCCTCCGGTTCGCTGCCCGGCTCGTCTCGCTTGGTTCCTACGTCGCCTCGCTGCCAACGGAATGCAGAGGGTTTCCGACACGCTCGCGACACGCTCCGACCCTCTCGTGGCCGATTTTCGGAAGTTTCGAACCCTGAGATGGGGGTCTTGGCGTGCTGCTGTCACGAAGAATATTGGCCACAACAGCAGGAGTAAATCTGCAACATGGGACGAAACCGGTGGAGGTACACATTCCATAAATGATCCATGAAGAACCAGTCATTTTTTCTTGTCGTTGTGAGCAACACGACTGATAGTGTTGATAGCTGATACAGCATACACTAAACTTGAACCCATTGTTAATCATCGTCGCCGAAAAAAGCGAAGGAGGCTACTGTACTTCATTGCGCAATTTCCACACCCGGGGCGTTCTTGTAAAATAACGGACATCGCGCACCCTACTTTGCAAAGTTCGCAGTGCATGGAGTCCTGTTGTGTAGCATAATAGGCATATCCGATTCATTGGAACCGTGTCAAAATTACGATGTACGGAACCTGTGAAGGAGCAGTCATGCAGGTCTGCCAGTTCAATGGCCCGTAAGGTGCATCTAGCCGGAGAATGAAAATACTGGCGAGTGTGGAGGGAGTGTTCGTGCCCACCTCGGTCACTATCTACGCTCTCTGTTCTCTTCCGTTCTTGCACTTCGTGGGCTACCTAGGATACAGCGATGGGGACGCCGGTAAATACGCAGTGTTCTCCTTGTACCGCTGTGTCACAACAGGGTCAGCTATCTATTAATAGTCGATATCAGAGCGAGCCTTTTCAGCTCCCTGTGACCCCATTCGTAGTATTCGCCTGTACAACTGGTTGCAAGATTTGAAGGCAGCCGCCACAGCAGTAACGGGGTTAGAATGTGACCATCGCACTGTTGGCAATGTCGATTTCGCGGCAACGTACGACTGCTACGCCGCAACGGCGCTACGTGTGCTGCACGGGGAGCGGGGCACGGTAAAAATGAAAAACGATCCATACCCGGAAGGATCCTTCGTTGCTGCGGATGTTTGGGGCCATCTTCAGGCACGACATACAAAAGCATTCCTTTGAACGAAAGGTTGTGGCACATCCTTATTCTCGCAGTCGCCACCAATCCCGATTTTGAGCGGAAACCGAGCTCCGGTGTACCGGCTGCCAAGCCGGCAGCTGGCGTCCAGCGCACGTTGACTGGCAGGGTGTATGCCTAATTGTTGGTAGTTGCTCGTGACAGCGCGGTGAACGTGCTACTGTTGTCTACAAGATGGAGTGAAAAGAAAAACAAAGGTTGGACGGCTCCTTAGCCGAGTAGCCCCGTCCGTCAGAAACGTGTTGTCGGTAAAAAAAACGTGCTACCGACGCGTGTTTGCCTTTTAGGGGTCGTGCCTAATTTTTCATGAACCTCTTCACTTGAAGAGCTCTACACACGTGACCCTACACGGACGTTGAAAAAACGTGTGGGCTTAACCCGATAGACAATTCCGTGTCCTATTAATAGGTGCTAAATCGGATAAGGCATGCCTTATTGGGGAGTTCTTCCGCCAATCAGAAACGTTTGGGCCAAAACAAGGCACAGTACCTTTACCGTAGCACGCGTTTGGTAATTTTTCAGGTTATCTAGTACCAAGGGAGTGGCACCCGCAGCACCTGCCCCCCCCCCCCCCCCCCCCCCCCCCCCCCCCTCCGTCGGTGAAAAGTGGAGCCCCAGGCCACTACCTCGACAACGAGCTCGCCCCCCGGGATGGGCCACTACCTCAATGGCGAGCTCGCCCCCGGGCACACGTCTAAGGGGGCGGTGTCTCGTGCTGCGGTGGGCATCTCACGTTCTAACAAGAGGTGAAAGGCCTCCATCAGAACTCGCAGCGAATCGGGCCGTATCGGTCCAGCAGCCAAACAAACAGTATGCCATAACATAACATCACACCAGGATTCGAGGTTAGCGATGCTGCGTTGCGCGAGTTAAATCACTGTTTGCCTACCCAGCTTCAACGTTCGTTCGGCGGGAGAGGGGGAGCGTGTTAATATCTCCGAACGTATTGGACGGGTCGATGTGCTGGTCCAAGGGGCGGCCCAGTTGAAACCGGCGTCGAACGAGGGCATGAACCCTCTCCAACTCGTTAGGGCTACGCCGAGCCCTTCAAAGTACAATACCGTCGCCACGAGGCATCGTTGTGATGCACCGCCACTCCGACATTGACGAGTGCTACGGTAGAGGTAGCACTTTTTGGCTGAATCGTTTTCTGAACGATCGGGCTCCTTAACCAAAATTCGTCGGACTTTCATTTGTGTGACGAATAATGTTTCAGGGTATACTTCGGTCATGAGATTTCGCATCCGGCAGCACTTTTCATTTCCTCCAAAATCATTTTTTCGGTGACGTATGACGCTCCTTAAGTGAGGAGCTCAGAAAAAAACATGGTGAACCTCTATCGTAGCATGCGTCCATTACCCAACCCCTTGTACAAGAAGGAGGGGTTTTGTTTTACGGTGTTTAAACGAAGGTAATAACCCGGATAGTTAAATGGCCGAGGGAAAGCCGATACATCATTACGATATGATGATGTCGACGTTCGGGTATGCTTTACGTCGGGGCGACGGAGGCTCACGGCCATGTCTATGATGAAGGAAAAATGTTACGCACATGCGGTACTGGCGATGAAGGAAGGCGGAGTCTGCTCGAACATGGTGATAAGAGAGACGATTCGGGACTACATGTAACAGCGTGCCATTGTGCGTCGACAACATGGACACGCCCAACGACATCGTCAATGCGACTGTATGCGCTCCCACGAAACACATGACCTTACGATTCTTCTATTTATTATACAGATGCTTTCACGAAGAAAGGCAACACCAAGATCCGCTAGGTGTTGAGAGTAAGAGCCAACCCCCCCCCCCTATAGCGGAACGTTACACTTAAGCAAGCCAAGCGGGGGCACAAACACCTTACCCATAGGACCAAGAATATAGGACCGCAGCGGCAACAGTGTTAAGATAGTAAAGCTGTCCCTGGGAAGTAACCAAGCAGGATATTATGTAAGTGTCGTCAACTTGTTGTGTGCGTTGGTGGATGATGGACGGTGATTACTGTGCTTGTGCGGTGTCGTCGAACTGAAACGTTGCCGGTCCTTGTTTCTTTAGTATCGGTCTATTCGGATCGGCGTGTATAGGTTTCATATAACCTCGCCTTCGGCCACCTCGATAGGGGTCCCTATTGGTAGGCGCTGTGTAATATAGAACCTCGCATTCACTCGTATTCGTCAAGCGCAGCATGGTCCGCGACGGGAAGGGGTAACACCTGCACCAACGACGACGATAGTGCAGAAGTGTTCTTTGAAGTATCAGTAGGCGTTAGAACTTGGAAAATCCAACTGTATCTGTCTGGAAGCCGTTGTCGGTACGACTCGCTGTAGTTTTGGTACTTGAAACGGGACCGGTCAGGGAGAAAAACAAATGCTGCGTTTTTTGTTCGGACTATATATCCACAGTTGGTTTCGTGGTGTCAGTGTATACACCACATAGTTAACGTGTTTCACGCAATCGATTCCCGTTGAGGGGGGGGGGGGGGGGGGGGGAGGGATAGGCACTGCGCACCCTAATTCGTAATTGCTCAGTACCATAGAGTATTGTTATAGCGTAATCATGGGGAGTAAGCAGTACAGGCAGCAGCACGCAGTCCACTGCTGTAGCTGCAAACTGTTTGTTCAGAGCGTGGAGAAAAAAGTCCTTATGCTACAAAAAAACAGTACGCCCAAACGTGTAGCGCAGAGAGCGAAACGACGGGCTTACAGTAGTATTTCCGGATTCATACCTGACGCATGCTACGATAGAGGTGCGCCATGTTTTTGCCTTCTAAGGGTGGTTACTTGAAGAGGTCTACACCTCACCCCAAAGTGATCATTAAGGGAGGAAAGTAAAATTGATATCCGATTGAAAATCCCATGGCCGAAGCAAACACGGAACAATATTGCAACAAAATATAATGATCAAAGTCCGACGAATTTGGGTTAAGGAGCTCGATCATTTCAGAATTAATTTCACCCAAAAAGTGCTATCTCTATCGTAGCACGCATCACCTGGTACTCATTCGGTATATATGCGTGCATGGCACGTTCGTGATTCATTTCGAGCCTTCGTCGGGAAGTTGATACAAAGTATCAGAATACGTCACCAACTTGCCACGGTAAAGTACTGCGTAAGGAAAACCGTGCTGGCTGTTGTATCGGCGCGCCCAATGGCCCGAACGGCGCCTCTGTACATCTAGCGGCAGCTTGTGCATCTGGCGGACTTGATTTTTGAGAGAGAGGATGGCTGCGCCCGCCTCGGTCGCGGCATGCTCCCCCTGTGTCTCGCTTCGGTACCGCTTCTTCACGGCTATAGGCTACATGCGGCGATATATCTACAACCCATTGCCTACGGTTTCGTGCACAAGTCAACGGCGGGTTTCTTCTATCATAGCAGACCCTTGCTGCGATATAGGGTTAACACGTTTTAGCCAGACTATTTATGCCTGGCTGTCAGTGTACTCTTCGGTTGGGGAGTTACTGTACCCAATATATGTTTGTGTTACACTTTTGTTACGCTATGTTTTTGGAGTTTTACGGAGGCAATGACATTGCCCGTCGGGTTAAACTCTATTTTTTATCCGGGGTCAGGTTGTTAGGTGGGGTATAGAGTTCTTCCTCAGGACATCTTCGTGCACCTCCGTCGTATCATAGCATGAATCAGCACACATCTGTGTAACACGAAAAATAACACGAAAATCCCACGACGCTGTCTACTCCCTACGATCGCCGCAGCCTTTGCGGCCACCTGCGGGTGGCCGCATTCTCCGCATCCTCTCGTCGGACGGTACGCCGCTACTACTACTACTACTACTACTACTACTACTACACTACTACTACTACTACTACTACTACTACTACTACTACCACTACTACTACTACTACTACTACTACTACCACTACTACTACCACTACTGCTACTACTGCTACTACTACTGCTACTACTACTACTACCACTACTACCACTACTACTACTACTACCACTCCTACTACTACTACTACTACTACTACTACTAGAATTATGATGTTATAGTTAGACACGCGCTACAGTAGAGGTGGCGCTTTCTCGTCCAAATTGTTTTTTGTTTTTATTAGTATAGGTGACGCATGCTACGATAGAGGTGCATCATGTTTTTCCTGAGCTCCTCAATTGAGGAGCTCCATACTAATAGTAAGTAAAACAATGATTTCGGAAGAAAACAAAAGCGCTACCCGATGAACTATCCCATGACCTATGCGTACCTGGTACTATGAAAACTATCACAACACAAGAATGAGAGTCCCATAATTTTGGGTGAAGAATCCCGATCATTCAGAAAGAAATTCAGCGAAAAGTGCTACGAGTATCTCTATCGTAGCACGAGCCTAGTTCACAGTTTTCGGGCAAGGTAGAGAGACCCACGAGTGGCAGCCCTCCAACATACGTTAGGTGTCCCCCTATCGTACGTACTGTAGCATTGGCCGGCAGCCGCGAGCAAGACAGGGAAAAACACTCAGACTGGAAAGGCGAACGCCAACATAGAAAGCGACGACCTACGACTGACTCCAGCTGTTACCACAGAGTCTTCGATGTTCCTGCTCGCTTGCACTCACCCCAGAAGCCGCCGACGTTTCCGAACATCTCAGCGATCTCGAGGGGGTTGATCTCCGTGATCTCCTCGTGCGAGTTCGTTTCCTGGGCTACCTCCAGAGACAGCCATGCGTAGGGGCTCACGATGCTTGTCGTATTGCTGTTTTTCTGAGGAGAACAGGGGTCAAGAGCGAGGCCTTCGGTTACTGCGGGCAGAGCACGACGCGTTTCTTCCTTGCCAGCGTCACGGTTGGGCTTCGTGCGGTTGGAGCAGTTTGGATGAATGCGCACGCACGTGGGTCGACGCGCTCTACAAAGAGAAGAGAAGCCAATGGATTGAGTCCACGACCACTTTTAACCCTTGATGCGCTGGAGTTTCATTATTTTTTTCCCATCCCATTTATTATCTTCGCCCTTCTTTTCTCTTTCCTCCCTAGTCGTAACTCAGATCCGGGGTCACCAAGTAGGCTCCTCTCCCTCCTCCCCCCCTACGGTTCTTGCCTTGCATTTTTATCGCGAGAAGACTTCAGCCTTTTCTTCCCTCGTCGACTCGCATCGAAGTGTGCCTACCCACGCTACTAGGCGCTCTCAGCAGTTGATTCCGTTTTTAATTTATTTTTGCAAATAAACTAAAACGTCCGACCCACGTGAGATTTGAACTCCGGACAACAACTCTTAAAAGCGTTCGAGGTTACTACTAGACCATCGGGGCGACCGACTCGAGGGAAACTTAAATGCACACCCTGAAACATACCCCCGCGAGCTAGCTACCGCAAACGTGGGTCGCGTACGGTATACAGATCATGGATACGGTCCTATCAGAGGTGACGACCGTGGATTGACCGCGAGGGTGGGCTACGGTTCGGGCAGCGCCTAATTTATTATGAGGATCCTCACGTGATGATGTGATTATACTTCAGGAGCTCCATCCCTTTCCAAAAAACAAACTGACTTCGAGGAGAAAAACAAAAGCAACCTGAGCAATTGTCGCATGGCCTTAAGGAAGGTGCACCGTGCAAAACAAACGCGAAATGCATAAGGGTACGCACTCCAACAACATCGGGTGCAAGCAGCTGGGGAGCCCCATGAGTCAGACAGACACATGTTTTGGCTAGAAAACGTGATACACCCTCTTAAGCATCGTTGTAGCCCGCGTCCACGAGCACCGGAAATATTATTCATGAATGACGACTGTTTCAAGCGATGGTGAAGAGGGGCCCACCTTGTCTTTGTATATGGCGGACGAGGTTGCTACGGCCTGATACGATGCCGTGTTGGCCCTGCTGATGTGGTTCTCCTTCGTTAGTCCGATTCCCTGGATGCACCACAAGCGTTTATCGACGTTCAGTTGGAATGGGTGGCGTCAGCATGGATGGCCTGTTTAGGGGTTCTGGGCCAACTCAACAACTTCCTCTTCGTCCCCAGCCTCTTCCGAAAATAGAACCGCCGGACGAATTAAAAGGAAGCCGTGTTGATCATCGTGTATACCCGCACGACAGCGGAGAACTTATCGTCCCCGAGTTTCTGCCGTCTGATACGGTCTTGCGGGCATAGGTAAGCACGGCAAGTAGTGTTAAATATTTTATTCCAACCTTGAACCTTTCACTCCCACACTGTACGTAACTCTAGACGGTTTGTTTTATTTCTGCTACACGCGCTGAAACAGTATGTAAACTCCCGAGACAGCTTGGTGACCAGTCCGCAGTTTTGTAGTTCTGTCTACGTACAGTAGTAGCTCTTTGTTCTTCGGTTTGTTTTACGTTTCAGCCTGCTAGACTCGCTTGATGCATTCGAGACAGCAGCTGTATAAAATATCGTACTCGCGGGCAACAGCGCCGATTGCTGATAGCATTTCGATGCGTCAAGAACTAATGACTACGCGTTGTACGCATGGACCCAAAGTTCCATTACCATCAACATACTAACGTCGGCCTAAGATTCCACACACGCCAAGAATGTATGGCTTGCCAGGCGAAATGTATGTCTGTGGTTTACTCACGACGTAGTTGAAGATGTGGCTGTTCGACGCACTCGTCATGCAGGTGTAGCCCACTTGGATACCCGCCGACGGAATGTTGCTGTCTACGTCGCGGAAATGGATGAAAACACTCTCGCTGTCAAGCGGTGGCGGCGGCGGCGGCGGTGTTGGCGGCGACACGACGGCGGATCCGGCATGGGTCAGCTGATGGACAGTACTTGCCAACTTCGTGACCGGCACAGAAGCATAATTTCGAAGAACTGCTGTATCAGACCGATGACGACAGGCCAACCCGTTAGGCCCTACCTGGTACTTATTAACAGTTGTTAATCGTTGTAGTGTGTATTGTCACGCCCCGAGAAAAGCGAGGATATACGTACGAACACCAAACCAGCTTGAAAAAGAAGACACTTCAACTCTACTCGTACCAGGCATACGTAAGTGTGTACATGCATGTTCTTGCCTTCTGCATCGCCGACGCGGATAAGATACCCTAAACCGCAAGCAACCACGCCCGGCCGTGTGTCGCTGCCGCTCCTATCAAAAGGTGCTACACTGTACATACAGACCAATCCCTTTTGTGCGCTGTATAGCCTGTCCCTCTAGGATCAAAATGAATGGATGTCTTGAAATAGTATGAAGTATAGTTAAAACGTGTCCCTCGAAGCTGAAAATCATGAATGCCGTAAACAATAAATTACGCTTCACCTGTGAGATTCCCACTCGCCATTCTCGTCGATGCACGTATCCGAAGCGTTCGCGCCTCCGCCCGGGTACCAGTACATCTTTCGGGACGGAGGGCGGAGCCGCAATGCGGGAGAAACGGTTAGCCTCACATGCATACGACGGTCGAAAAACGCTTTGGTAGACGACGCATGCTACGATAGAGGTGCACCATGTTTATTCTGAGCTCCTCACCTAAGGAGCGTCATACCTCACCGACAAAATGATTTTGGAGGAAAATCAAAGTGCTGCCGGATGCGAAATCTCATGGCCGAAGTATACTCTGAAACATTATCCGTCACAAAAAAACAAAGTCCGACGAATATGGGTTAAGGAGCCCACCCCGATCGTTCAGAAAACGATTCAGCCAAAAAGTGCTACCTCTGCTACCGTAGCACGCGTCAGACGGCGCATGCTACTACGGCAGAGGTGAGCCGCTTGTTTGTTAAGTCCCTCACTTGAGGAACCCCATACTACGCGTAATAGTAAGTCAAAAACTGACTTTGGGACTTGAGATATACAAAACTGACGGTAAAAGTGGCGATTACAAAAATGGCCACTGCGTGATTGGGAGGTGATGATACCGCAAATTGATATCCGAGTTCCAATACAAGGAGGCGTAAGGCACACGGGTGCAACCTCATCCTACCTGTACCGCTAGGCGCCCACGCTGTTCGTAGATGGCTGATAACACCAATGCTATCAATATTTTTCGCCACTATCTCGGTGGCCCAAAGGGGTTAAAGGTGCTACGTAGCCGATGAACACTTCCTTGGCCTACTGCAATGCAAGAACGTTTGGGTTAAGGATCCCCCCCGGCGCCTGCTACGGTAGAGGTAGCACTTTTTGGCTGAATGTTTTCTGAACGATCGGGCTCCTTAATCAAAATTCGTCGGACTTTAATTCTTGTGTGACGAAATATGTTTCAGACTATACTTCGGTCGTGAGATTTCTCATCCGGCAGCACTTTTGTTTCCCTCCGAAATCGTTTTTTCGGTGAGGCGGGACGCTCCTTGTACGTCAGGAGCTCAGAAAAAACACGGTGCACCTCTATCGTAGCATGCGTCCCCCGTAAGGGGCCCGTTTTAACGAAGAAGAAAAAAAACAATTTGGAAAAAAAAAAAAAAAAAATCCGCTTTTCATTGGTCAACACACGCACCAGCATCAAATATTAGGATCTTGGGGTACGATAATCTTTGGTGCTGGTGCGTGTGTTGACCAATGGAAAGCGATATATATATTTTTTAATTGAATTTATTTCATATTCGTTAAAATGGGCCCTAATAATGCAGAACGTAATGATGCTAAATAGTACCTCTGTCGAAGCACGCGTCACTTGGGGTATACAACATGTATGTGCTGTACGTCGTAGTACGCTTTGATGCCCGTCGACAAATAAATAACGAGCGTCGCCGAAAGGGCGCCGCGGCATACCATGCACAAAGCTGACATGTACCATATAAGGACCGAAATAAATAAAACGAAGCAAAACTACTGTACACCATCCCTCAGTTCGTCTTCGTACTCGTAGGGAAAACAAGTACAACTTGCGTCTCAAATATAGAAACCAGACTGGCTGTACGTATTCCTTTCTGCTAGACATATCATACACCCCTCTCTTGGAATGGCGGTGGCCATCTATCTGTAAGCAATGCCAGCCTCGCGGCAAAGAAAGGTGTTTCGTGTCTCACTTGCTCGTGGTTTTAAGACAACCAATCGTTGTTTGGGGTATCACAGACCATCTCTTTCGACGATGAGCTACATAGTATTATTGATGATATCCGGCCCCTCACATTCAGTAGGATGTAGTCCTCCGGGTCTCGCTCGCCGTCGGAAATAGCGATCTCCGAAGCAGCAAAGGAAACGCACCAGCCTCTCTGTGCAACCAAAGCCAGCCAGCCGTGGTGCGACACAACAGGACGCGGTCATACATCATAGACTACAATCTACATAGCAGGAGGTGCGTGCACACAGAGGGTACGGGGAGGATTGTATAGACAAAAATTTCGTTGGGTTTAGGGGATGTGGCGTGGTTGGGTTGGGAATGGGGCGGAGTGCTCCATCTTGAAGACGGCGGACATAATCGGTCAGTGCAGCGCCGTCTGCTGAGCGCTCCTTAACCCGTTTTTTAACATCAACCCTGTTTTTGGGGATACACTACTACTGTACTGTGTACGTGCATTAGTCCTGTAGAGTTGGATTTGTTTTTAGTTATTGTGTGTGACAGTGAAATTGATCACGTGTAGACAACAAGTCGCCAGTCGTTACATTTCACCAGTAGCTGCCACATCGACAACCGCTGCATCCACGGGGCGTGAAAATAGAGGAGAAGCAGGCGGGGATCACCTGGCCCGTATGGAGCACGCCGACTTCGAGCTCTTGCCTATCGTCCCCGAACGGATTGAAAACTGCCGTAGAGTTTCCCCCCTCTGTGCTTTGTGCGGAGCGCGTGCAGTCCTCCAGCAAGCTCTCATCGTCACACCCGTAAAAGTCGTAGGTGCACACGTAGATGTCTGGGTACTTGTACCCATCGTTCTGCAAGAAACCCATACGGAAAACCACGAGGGGGGGAAGGGAAAGGCAGAACCGTACGGGCAGACAGACACGCCGGCCATGCACCTGATTGAGAGGTCAGAAGTTTCTCGTGTGAAAGTGTGAAAGTTGTACGGGATGATGTCTCTCCACCTGTTATGCATCATACTGAAATTGTGGGTCAGTGTGCAGTTTTTTTTGCCACGGTGTACCCCTGCCGTTTGTGATCATATATCACTATAGGGGGGAGCTTTGGCCAATGAACGTCGCCGATGCAAGGTTGCTTCTTTGTTACCATTTTCCAATGTACCGTAAAATGGCGACAAAAAACCCGGTATACCGTTTTCTAGAGTACTTGCTTTAAAATGGTTTTATATGCGTCGTACGGACTGCCGCTGTAACATTAGTTTCCCTCTTTCGCTAAATTAATTAATTATACCCCCCCATACCACTCTTTTCCCTCTTTCGCTAAATTAATTCATTATACCCCCCCCCATACCACGAACAACCATATATCGCGCGCGCGGCACATACGGTCGCTACGATTTCTGTAGTACGACGACTGCTGCTACGGCGGGCACCGAAAGGCCGTCGACCGTGTGGGAGGGGTGCCATCACTCGGTATAGGTGCTGTAGGTGCCTGCTAAGAGATTTCACTCCGCCTACCAAGCAAAGCAAAGGGTGTTTACTTCATCCCGACACACACGGTAGGGGTTACCCTTTTTTCCTTCTGAGGCAATACCCCGCAAATGGTCTACGAGTACGCGTACACGCAGTGGGTGCACATTGACATTCGGCGCCACGACCACGATGCCCCTCCTGCTCCGTTTTCCCCCAAATAATTGTTAACGTCGGGAAGGAGAAAGCTATATGTGACGCGAGTCTTTTCTCTAGGTCCAGTAGACATGCCCGAGCACGACACCGCGGCACAGTTAGTGTAAATACAGCAGGGTGACGATCTAAGCGCGGGTGGGTATATCGTTCTCACCATAAACACGCCAGCCAGCGCAAGTCTAAATTATTTAGAGCGAGAGAGAGTTTTTTTATTTTCAGAAAACGCATTTTTGACGCACCACGCACAGGTTCTCTTTTGGCGTATAACGCACACCTGTTCTGGCATATGATACAGTACATAGCCCTCTATAAGGGACCGTAATGCCTTCGGAAAAATTGTGCCCCTTACATACCAATATATATTGTCAAGATGTAGCCTTGTTTACTGTGGGTCTACCGTAGTGCCCGCAAAGTGGGCCTCGCCGCTTTAAGGCAACCAAAATTCCCGCGTGCACCGGGCAGACACTTTGTCTTTACAGCGCAAAATCGAGCTGTCGCATACATGTCTCAAGCAGGGGGCAAGACTATTTGGCCCCTTTCAAGGGACCTGCAGTCGTTTATAGTGAGCGCTACCCCCCCTGTACAAGGTACCAGGCCCCTTAGAGGGGGGGCAAAAACGGCGCGCATTCATTAGTACAGTAGTAGTACGGGCATCCCTGTTATAATCGAACTCCCTTATCGCGGGGTCCCTTATCAAAGGCGGCCATCAACCATGTCTACACACCAAGAGGACCATCCAATGCTGGTGGTGCCCGCGCGCACACTTACTTATTGCATCACGAACAAACACGCCCCAAACCATTAGTTTTCGTTGAAAGTAGATACTGTAATATATACATATATATGATAGGTGATGCGACGGAAAAGTAGCGGGATAACAAATAAATGGTTGTCCCATTTCCGATCGTGTACGCGTACGTACGTGACGCAACGCCTAGAAGAACGATCATCGCAGTTTGCGAGTTTTTCCTCATACTGTTCAATATATATATATATATTTGACGAGCTTACCGACAACGCGAACGAGGTGTTCGGGTTCTTGTACGACTCCACCGCTTGGTAGATGAGGTTGGCGGCATCTGCCCGAAACGAAACAACGCCACCACCGACCGGGAGGAAGGCAGGAAGGGTGGAGGGGGGGGGGGGGGGGGGGGGGGGGGGGGGGGGGGGGGGGGGGGGGGGGGGGGGGGGGGGCGGAACGAAGAGTAAGAGGCGAGGAACGCGGCGGGTGATCTTGACCAGGTCTACAACAACACATCTCCAAGAGTAGAAAGTAGTGAGAGGCGTGAAATGAGAGAAGGAAAAACCGAAGGCAAAGAAAGGGAGTAAGAGTTTTTTGTGTATATACTTCGTACTAAACACGACAGCAGTTTATAGCACATGTTTTCTCCGAAAAGGGAACTATTCATATGAAGCATGTGCGATCTCTTTTCAACTTGCGACACCCCCGGGATTTCAAGTGACCAACCTTCCGAAGGGGAACCTCGTGCTTCGTACGAGAACGTATAGGTTTTCTTTTCTTTTTGGTTCCCCTTGGTTTTCGTCTTATTTCGTGGAATGTTTTTGAATGATCATCGTTTCGATTATCATGCCAAAAGAGGGAGAGGGGGGGGGGGGGGGGGGGGGGGGGGTTTTTTTTTTTTTTTGGGGGGGGGGGGGGGGTGACAGACCCACACCGATGGCGTGGGCATGGAGCTTGGATGCGGCATAGGACTTAATAATAGAACGTAAAGAGCGCATATTGAGAAAGAGAGAGCAAGGACAACAAATGGAGTATAGTGGGTAAAGGTTAGCGGGAAGTAGACATAGGAGGAAGTTAGACTTTGCACACAGGTTTCCTTCGTTTCCTTGGTTTTCTGGTTTCGGGAATGTTATGAGTGATCAACGTTGAAGCCCATGCTGCACATTGTTAAGGATGGCAAAGCTGATACTAATAATACACTGCTACTATTATTGTTCGTATAATAGCAAAATACTATACTGTACAGCATGCTTCAGTCCAGCTGTGCGCGACTCCTTCACAAGGTGTGCACAAACACCCTCCTACCTGCTGCTGCTACTACTGCTTTAGTACACAGGAGAAAACACTATCTACACACACGGTGCGCAAACTAAAATACTACCTGGTACCTGGTGTGTACAGTACAAAATGTCTGATTTACTGGCTGTGGTGTGTTATTGCACGCGAGATGAGGGAGGCTATGTATGGTAGACCCGCGACACATATAGCAACCAAACAATGTGTACAATTTAACAATCCCGCCCCCGGTTACCCTCTCTGCTGATGCGCATGGCTGTTATACATATATAGTTATATGCATTGCTGTGTCTACCGGTAAGAAGGCTGCGGGTCGGGTGTTTCACCTGTGTTGCAGTGCCCAAAAAACCAAAAAAATACTCTTGACACAGAGACACTGGAACCACACCTACCCAGTTTTTTTTTCCTGTAGGACATTCCGTAGTTCTGCTCTAGCTCCGAACTTTCCCATTAATCCAATATTTGGCAAGGCAGATATGAGCTCCTTGGTGCACTCCCGTGAGTGTGCCAAAGCGACAGCAGTTTCCGCGCCCTCCTTCGATGCGGACCTCGTCGCTGAAAATTGAAAATGTGGTTCCAGGCGCTTGAATTTGTGGATTCCAGTACTGTAGCCAAGTATTTTTTTTCCCTGCCGTAGAACGAGCTCGTGCTCGTTCTACAGCAGATTTGTTTTCGAAAAGTACCTCGTGCTCGTTTTACAGCAGGAAAAATATTACTTGAATACAGTACGAGAAACCGCATATTCAAGCGACTGGAACCACATTTTCAAACTTCAACGACGAGGTCCGCATCGAAGGAGGCCACGGAATCGGCTGCCGCTTTGGCACACTGACGGGAGTGTACCAAGGAGCTTATATCTGCCTTGCCAAGTTTTGTATTAATGGGAAAGTTCAGAGCTAGGGCAGAATTACGAAAAGTCCTCCAGGAAAAACTACTGGGGTAGACGTGGTTCCAGTATCTCTTTGTCAAGAAATTTTATAAAATCGTGTTTTTTTTGTGGGCACTGCAACACAGGTGGTTTTGTTCCCCCTTTCGCGATTATTGCAGATCACCCCAAAACCCTTTTTGTTGCTCCCACCAGAACCCTACCAGCGCAGTCCCATCAGCACCCGATTCCCGATTATAGTGATTTGGAGCGGTAGCGACCCACCAGTATACCAGCGCAGTACCACCACTACACGATTCCCTATACCAGCGTTTTTTGTACTACAGTAAATAGTGCCAGGTAGTAGGTGGTATTGATTTCAGAAGAGAGGCAAACCCTCTCCCTCCCGCCCTGATCCACGCTGAAATTTACGCGCTGGTATACCAAGCTGTTCGGAAATTGAGGGACCGTTCAAGTGTTAACAGGACAACATAAATGATCCTTACATTGTCGGACAGAGTGGCACGCACCACCAGCTGCTATAATTTTAGACGGGGTGACTCTGCGCTTGGCAAGCAGAAAGAGGGTGTTTAGCGAACGATTTGCGACCTGGGAGGTTGTTATGGGGCTCGGCGACCCTCGAAATATGTTAAATAGTGTATTACTAGTGTATGAGGGAGATTGCAAGGAGATGGAGGGGTGAACGTAAACGAAGCAAAACATAAAAAGTGGCTCGAGACATGTAGCGGATTACCATTATTATTATATTTGCCATCCGACAATGTGCAGCATGAGCTTCAACGTTGATCACTCATAACATTCCCGAAAGCAGAAAACCACGGAAACAAAGGAAACCTATGCGCAAAGGGACTATCGTGTAAGGAGATTGCAAGGGAATGAGGGGTGAAGGTACACGAAGCAGAACATTTAAGCGGCTCGAGGTCGGAGTTTCGCAAAAAACGATGAACGGAGGAACTCCTGAACCACAGGCCTATGGTTGCAAAAACTTGGACTGAGGCCACGCATCATGTGGGGGGCCCACATGCCACAGCACCTACCTATCATACCTCCTACAAAAAGCTACACAGAATCAAGTACCACACGCCCACTAGTAATAGGGTGTTTGCTAGAAACCATTGGTTTGGGGTTATAAAAAGGTTTGAAACCTTACAAACACGAGGAGTTGATTGGTTGAAGTGGGTGTATCCGAAGATGCTAGCCAATCAAAAGTCACTCCATTTGCGAACCACTCCTCCACAGACGTACTACCCAATACCCAGTGGCAAAAAAACGACATTTTTTGTCATTTTTCCCACCGTTCGTGGGTTGGGATTGCTATTGTATACCTGCAGAGTCGCCTTTACCGCAATCCTGAATTATTATATAGGATAAAGTATAGAAATCGGGGACTTGGTTGTGGCCCGCGTGTGGTTCCAGTGTTATGACACCGAATATTTCGAAAAACGCCGAAAACACTACTTTAGACCCTAACCCTAACCCCAACCCCAACCCCAACCCCGACCCCGCCCCAACCCTTATGAGCTTTGTCTCGAAAAAATCAGGCGTTTTTTTTTTCCTTCGAAAATTGGTCAACCACACTGAAAGGTATATAATAAAATATTCCCCGATTTCCATACTTTATCTTAGATAATAATTCAGTGGTGCGGTAAAGGCTACTGGTAGGAAATAGACTACAGTCAGTGCAAGAAACTCAACTCAACCAAATTATTCGTAAACACGACGCATGCTACGATAGAGGTGCACCATGTTTTTTCTGAGCTCCTCACTTCAGGAGCGCCATACACCACAGAAATGTTTTTTTGGAGGGAAAATAAAAAGTTCTGCCGGATGAGAAATATCATGACCGAAGTATATTCTTAACCATATTTCGTCACAAAAAATGAAAAAAAAAATCCGACGAATTTGGGTTAAGGAGCCTTTAATAGATCGTTCAGAAAACGATTCAGCCAAAAAGTGCTACCTCTACCGTAGCACGCGTTGCCACCCTATTATAGTACTATTAATAGTATGTATTTCGTGGGGAGATCACGCTATATACGCTGAAACCAGCGATCGTCGGCAGGAGGAAATTATCCAAATAAACATCGCTGTTTGGATGTAGATGATGTGTGGTGGATGGTGGATGGGATTGTTTTATGCTGTCGGAAAACTTGCGTACAGTTATAGTAGCAAGACCAAGAATTGCCCCACCAAGCACCGTTCCATAGACGTGTAGCTTCTTCTAGAGAAGCATCCACGTCGTCATAGCGCCAGTTAGTTGCTGCCAGTTGCTGCCTGGCCCCTAGTTATTAATCGGAGGTAAGTTCTTTAATTTAGAACACGTCTTGCCTTGTTCGTGACCCACCTCTTCCTATCCTTTTAACCACAGACCAAACACTGGGCGTGTAGCTCTACGTAGTAGTAGCAAGTAGTTTTTGGCCAGCGACAGGAACCAATCCTCACTCCGGGCGGCAAGGCATCCAGGGAGTTATTGACGACTTGGGATGCCATCGAGCACTCGTCCTCTCCGAGAAGACAGAGCGGACCCGAACTATGTCCTTACCTCTACTGTCCGCTGTCTGCAGTGAGTGGATGGTGGATACAGCCGTTTAACCTTGAATCCCGCTACTACTATTACCACCGTACTTGCTGCTGCCCGCTGATACGTATAGAATATGAAGGCCTACCATGTTTTCTATCCCTATACAATGGAAACGACTGGTGCTACGATAGGGGGGGGGTACTCACATTTTCACTACCGGGTTTTGGCCACTCGGACGAGTGGCTCCGGATATAATTTGAAATTGGACCTAAACGTAGTTCGTTGGTGTTGCGTAACAAGTCCTCCAATGGCGGTACATATAGAACAACAAAAAACACAAAAAGGTAATATGAGTACAACGTAGTAAAGCAGTCGCTCGGCCGAGTGGCTCTGTGCAGGTGAAAAGGAAGCATCTATACATGACCCTCCTACCGTAGCACCAGTCGAGCCCCGATTTACGAGCGCCGAAGCAAGATAAGAGCATTCGGGAGTTAACCCTTGAAGGACTGGAGTCCCGTTTTGGGGACAAATTACTTAGAATTTGCGTATTTTGTCTCCAAAATGGGACTGCAGTCCTAAAAGCGGTCAAATCGGCCTGTATATATGTCTCGTCTATACTAAAAGCTATACATTGCCCACTGTAGCAGATAAGAGCTATGTGTACTTAAGAGCGCTTGCTTTTGGCTTGTCACGGGACGGTCTTTGAATCGGGTTACCTACTACTACTGTATGCCGAGGACACGACGCGCACAGCCCCTGCGAAAACGATGGTAAAGCCTGCGTGGGGCAGGGTCTGTAAACGAGTGCAGTAGTAGTGGTCCCTCTATAGTGCTGCTGGTTTAGTAGTGCCGACTGCCCGCTACATATACATATATATATATATATAGACGTCGTGCCGGTGAAATTATTCGGCACGGGTGGGATTAATGTTGCAGAGCTTAGTTCGGGTAGGCGATTGTTAACCTTCTACCAGCAGCCCAACGGGCTAGTGACTCAAACAAATACTGGGACCGCGTGTTGATGACACACGCGTCGACCCGTGTATTCGGCCCGTTGTAGAGGGGGGGGGGGGGGTGATAAGGCTTAGTTTGGTCAGGCGATCGGTCAGCCTTTTACCACAAACTAGTCCCTTCGTTGACAAAGACCTTAACAAATTACGTCATCGACAGGGACATGGGCCGTTGGTCGATAGTTGGAATCAACTCACAGCTGACGTATTTATAGTAATTTTATTTAATCTCACGCCCACCATGGGAAACTCTTTTTATAGAAAAGGGAAATTCTCACATGTCAAGAACTTGAAAAATACTTCTGGATTCCCATACGTTTTGGAACCGCTTGTTGGTGACACGCGCCGATCCGTATATCCGGTCCGTTCCAGGGGGGGGGAGTGACACCATAATGCTTAGTTTGGGTAGGCGTTCGGTTACGCTTTTTTTGCCAGTAGCCCAACGAAAAGAATGTCTTGACCTTAACCAGTGTGTGGCAGTGTCCGGAGTATTGTGCGGGTTGCCGCTATCGTATTGTTCGCCGGCGTATACCGGCACCATAGAGGGACCATCACTACCACTACTACTACTGTAGTCTGAATTTGTCGAAAGAAGTGTGCATGATGCCGTGCTGCGCGACCAAAAGGGTCAGTTTTGAGCGCGGGCAAGTCAACGCGTCGGAAGGAAGGGCAGCGAATACTGTGTAATCCGAAACGCTATCATAAAGAAAGTAAAGACATAATAATCTATAGAAAGAACACATACATCTGGATGAATCCCCGGGGGGGGGGGCGGCCATAACTATATTCTGCACTAACTACTGTACCGCGTGTGACCTGGAGCCAGACTGTACTGAATATGGCTCTGGACGAGATGCCGTGGTGTACGAGACCAGCATCAATGACACCACACATTGTCGGATGGTCATACAAATACGAAAGAAAGTAACTCGAAGACTTTCAATAACAAACGTGTAGCGCAGGCACAGCATGAAGTCGTTCAGCTGGAAGCAGGTAGGTGGCGAAATGAGCTAAACTTTAAGCACAGATAGATGCGTCCCTCTACTACTGTACCCTGGGTTCTTCTTCTTGATGTGTCTGTTTCGTGAGCGATCGACTGTCAAATATAGATATGTATTTGTGTGCAACGTGCATACACACCATATATGCTGCACATTGTGCGACGGCAACCATGACAACTGTGGCGTCTGATTGAGAACGGTGCTCTGTACATTCCATGACTGGGTCTATTTTGAAAAGAACACGCAATCAAACACAAAAGCAAGGACGGTAGGAGAACTAAAGGCAGGCAAGAAGGGCGACGCGAAATATGCAGTGACAACCGATCGATACAAGAGAGAGAGGGCTATACATATAGAGAGAGGGAGGGCGGGGTAGGGGGGTGTCCTGCCTATCTATATTGTCGGCCGTGCAGAATACGGCATATTTTCACTTCGCCACCCAGGCCACACAAATGTATGTGTGTTTGCAGGCTGCACTCCTGTAGCCACGAACTACAGTACACTACAGTAGTAACCATCTGAGAACGGTACTTTTTTTTTGTGGGTTCTGCCGATGGCTGTACTGAAAGAACCAAGGCGACAATTCACACGCCGGTTGTGTCCAACAATGCCCTGAGTGAAAATGAAAATTCGCGTTCGCGTCGATCTTTATATTTTTCAGTTTTGCTTTAGTTATAGCCTTGAAAGGCTATTTTTGGTAAGGATTTCAAATGGTCAATTTTCAATATATTTATTTTCGGCTGGCTCAGGAAACCACATTCTAGACCCGATATTGAAAATGTGTTCCCGGAGGATTGTGGTGACAAGCTATACGATCATACAAGTTGTATTGTAGTAAAATATCCATTTTTGATGGCGCTGAAAAATTTTCCGTTTTCGTTTTTTTTCCTCACTGACAGTAAGGAATTAACCCCAAAACGGAAAATTTTTCAGCGCCATCAAAAATGGATATTTTACTACAATACAACTTGTATGATGATCGTATAGCTAATCACCACAATCCTCCGGGAACACATTTTCAATATCGGGTCTAGAATATGGTTTCCTGAGCCAGCCGATATTAAATATATTGAAAATTGGCCATTTGCAATCCTTACCAAAAATAGCCTTTCAAGGCTATAACTAAAGAAAAACTGAAAAATATAAAAATCGACGCGAACGCGAATTTTCATTTTCACTCAGGGCATTGTTGGACACAGCCAGCGTGTGAATTGTCGCCTTGGTTCTTTCAGTACAGCCATCGGCAGAACCCACAAAAAAAAAGTACCGTTCTCAGATGGTTACTACTGTAGTACGCACATAGAAAATTAGGGTGTGCACCACCGGCAGCCACGTAGGAGTGAAAACTGTAAAACGTGACGTACACAGAGTGCAAAACGCGCACTCGTATGATACATAGTACGCGTTGCATCGTAGTATGATGTCACAGCGAACTCGAGGCCACAACGTGACATATCCTTCATGCCCTGTGCAGCAAACTATACCAACCAGTAGTAGTGGTAGCAGATAATAAGCGGCCGTCATCAAATCTGAAGTGGTATTTACGGCAACGAACTAGCTACTGCTGTACCCGGTAGTTAGCCTGCGAAACGACTACGACAGCGGTCGGCGGCCGAGTTGCAAGTAATCCCCGTTGCTCGAGCGTCTCTCTCCATGTCGCCGACGTATACACAACAACGATGTCTGCGCATACATATACATACGGGGATACTCATCAATCGAGTTGCCGCGAGGAAAGCACCGTATGAAGGCAACAAAGAGTATGTGGTGCAAGGAAAACAATCTACCGGTACAGTACAGTTTATATAATTCGTATGTACGTCGGAGAGAGTACCAGTAAGTTTGGGTGAGACCACCGACCCGAGCTCAGCGGTCAAAAGCGGGAGACAGAGACGTGAGGAAGTATGGGTAGGACCGCCGACTGGGGCAGGAGGCCTCATTTAATCCAATACTTACTTCAAATAGTCGGTGAAGGCGTAGAAGAATACTGTAGTAAAATCGACAATCAACAGATCCGGATTTACCGAGGATACCGAGGTGGATCCAGCATTTCGATTGGAATTAATTTACGTACACACTGCACGCCTCATCATTCCGGTTTGAGAAGACCTAACGCCAGATTTTACAACGGGGAAACGGGAAAAACACTGACCATCCCACCCACCCAGCTTAGAACATCAGGGTTTTTGTTTGTAGGCAGGGCCACTTCGGGCAGACATAGGCCGCGATAAACCCGAGTTTATCGCGGGAAGATATCCCAGGGTAGGACCACCGACTGGGGCAGGAGGCCTCATTTAATCCAATACTTACTTCAAATAGTCGGTGAAGGCGTAGAAGAATACTGTAGTATTAATGGCGCATGATCCTTGTTTTGGGGGCTATACGCAATACGAGGCAGTATGAGAACAAGAACTACATCTATTAATAGCAGCGTATGTATATTTCTTCGTGTCCGTTCGTACAGTAGCAATATGAACATAGTGGCCGAGGGGGCATGGAGTGAATTGACACACGACACGAAGTGAGACGTGGAAGTGTGGAGGGCTTAAGCTTTATTTTTCCCCATCCGCCGGGGGATAAAAACAAAAACAAAAAAACACACACACACACACCTTGCACACACACATAGAGGCGCTTGCCAACAATCGTACGAATAGGTAGTGATACATGGCTCTCACATCTCACATGATCAGAAAGGCATGCATGGCTCTCACATCCGAAAATGGCGAGAATGAGGATCGAGAAGAGCACTACCGCCCGGCACTTGTGCTGTGGCACCACCTCCGCTGGTTTCCTGGGATCGATCGCGGCGGAGGAAAATAAGTAATAAGCGCAATCAGCGAAATAAATGCACGCCTGCGCATCCACACCCAACTCGTACTACTACAGCAGCAGCAGTGGTTTTTGCACAACACGTTGAAAAAGGCAAAAAAAAATGGCTACTCGTAACAGTACTTGATTATTATAGTGGTACGAAGTATGACACGTCGACCACAGAAATAAGTATATACTGTACTTCGTATATTATGTCTTGCAGAACCAATTGTACACTTATTTGTGGTACTTATTTAGCGGGGTTGGCTTAAATAATAAAGGGTGGACTGGATGGACCGCCATACCGGTGGTTGCTCCGTGTTTCGAAACTCGGCTGGTTCTGCTGCTGTAATAATGCTGCAGTATTTTGCACAAGCCTTTTTGTTTTTGCCCGTGAGATTTATGTCGTCGCTGAGTTTACTGTGGTTCTGTGCGAGAGCGCGAGTTCTGGCAAAATTCGTGTTTTCGGAATCGGGTGGGGCAGAGGGAATGCCGAACTCTCTATTATTATGCGTGCGCGAAAAAAAAAACAAAAAAAAGGGAAAAAAAACGGCCGGGGAGAAGGGACGACACCTGTGTATCATACCCGCTTGCGGCTAATATTACTCCAGGAAGTCGCTGAGGGCCAATACTCCGAGGAACTGGGCTGCAAAGCAAGCCTGGTGGCCGAAAATAACCAAAGAAAGAAAACAAAAAAGTACACCTGCCTGGTAATAAACAGTATAGACTTTGTATTAATAGTATAACAACAGGAAGTGAAAAGCATCGACCTGCTGGAAACACCACAACAAGATAACGCTACCACCGCCCTCCCTTCGCATGCACCTATACCTGGTGTCCTCGTTTATATATATATACTCCGTGCTGTGTGTAGGTCTCTCTCTTTCTGATGGATGCTGCCGCGATTGAAGAAGGCATGGCGTCTTACATGCATGCCTCTTCGCGGCAAGCCACGTGCGTGTGTGTGTGTCCGTTTTATGGAAGGAAGTGCATTGAGCCATCTCGCCTCTCTGGTTCACTTCTCTGACTCCCACTCACCACATGGCGCCAGGGAGGTTCGCTGCACGTCCGCTGTTGGCTCCTCGCTACGAAGCCCACGCAGCGTACGCTAGTCGTAGAGCCTTCGGAAAAGGCAGGACTGGCGGAGTAGCAGTAGAGAGAGCAGGTGCTCACGACCACGGAGACAAGTGTAGGAAACGCGCTCGAGAGCGGGCTACGTTGGTATTGGAGGTGGAGCGAGCCGGACACTCCTTTTTTTCTGGTGGATCACCTTTTTTGTCGAACCCCTCTCTCTCCCTTGTATAGGCAAGCAGCAGCAGTAGTAGCAGCAGCAGTTTCAGCGCATTTAGTGGTTTGGTGGGAAACTGACTGACTAGTAATAACAGCTGACCTGTGGATGTGTGCGCCTGGCCTTTTACAAGATGCACCTATGGGTACATATATACTGCAAGTTGGCAACCACAGTCGTATACCAGGTAAAATATCATACATATTTGTTTTTTGGATAAACCCAAACTTTCGTCATTCTCGAATTATATAATACGTACGTACGGTTTGTGGGTCACGATGGGTCACGAAGAAATCGTACATAGTACCTGGTACAGTATATGCTGCAATATGTTGTCGGAACACCCGGCTTGGAAGTGCCTCGGTGTGGGATTTACTCGTATCAAAGTCTGATGTGATATTCCTGAAATGTATGATACGTAACATTGCCGTATTAGTACAGTATCTGGGTTATGCCTCTGCAATTCATCTACGTAGATTGCGGCGGGATTTGTGTTTCCCCGAGGGGTTGGACAAATTATATTTGGATCCCTTTTCGGGGTCCTGGAGAAGAGTGGGCATGCGACCCACTCCTCCATAATCAATATTAATAAATATGATAATATAATTGATATATATTTTTCTTCTTCTTCTACCAGCCTCATGGCTTCCCGACTCTCGACCCACCGCTCTTCGTGAGCGATACTGTGCTTGTCCCCTTACTCGGGAGCGAACTGGAAACCATTTCTCCCAAACACTTGTCTCGCCGTTGTATATTTAGTGCAGGAGTTATATAGGACAGCGCCTGTTTGCAGCATGCAGGCTGCAAAAAAAACACACAGCTCGAAAAAATATACTACCACACACAGTAGTTTTTGGGGCACGGGTGAACATTTGGTTAGGGTTAGGGTTAGTCTAGCCGCCAAAAAGTTATAATGTTCATCCGTGCCCCAAAAACTAGTACGCGTACCTGGTATATTTTTTCGAGCTGTGTTTTTTTTTTGCAGCATGCATGCTGCAAATAGGCGCTCCCGTTATATAGTATACACTACAGTGGTTGTGTGGCCGATCGCTCGCCCCGCGCTCTCGCCGCTATTATTACATAACGCAACGGCGGGTGGGTGTACTTTATATACCCGGGGTAATAATGTTGGTGAGCTCGGGCCGGCGTGGCATCAGGGTGCCACGCGGAGAAGCAGGGGGGGTGTGGACAGTTACTCTTCTGTGATTAAAAATTATTTGAAAACAAAACGACAGTGTACGTACAGTAGTACAGGACACCTACGTCGTATTTATAGTAAGAAGCAAGCTAATAAGAAAGTCAGGCTGAGATTTCGAGGAAAATAGGAAAGTATCGAGTCGTCATCTTGCAATGAGTGAAGAAAGCACCCTCTCTCGAATAATAAATCCAGCCTGGACCAGATTTCCTGCTTCTTATTAGGTGTCCTGTACTACCTGTATTATGACATGATAACGCCTGATAGTTTTACGAGGTGCCTGGTACGATATATCTACAATTAATAACTATGCTATACAGTTATGTTACAGGCATACTGCACTAACTGTAGTACAATTCGTAATGTTGTGCTCTCCCGCGCTTGGCGCTTTGATCCCACCACGCCAGCCTGTCTGTGATGTCACCCTCTCGGTCAGACCTGAGCCCGCCAGCACTGTGACACGTGCAACGCTAGAGACGGTATTTTTGGGTGAAACGTTTTCTGAACGACGGAGCTCCTTAACCCAAGTTCGTCGGAATTCTAGTTTTTTGTCGCACTAAGTTTCATTTTATTATGGTTAAGGGCAAGAGGGCCATTCTTATCGGAGCCATATATTTCCAAAATTTCCTAAATTTACAATAATATTTGTTTTCGCGCAATTTTCTAGATTTCCATTTTTTCCCTTTTTTTTATTCCCATGTATTGGCCCTCTGAAGAATTTCCAAGATTTCCAAGATTTTTTTTTTTCAGATTGGAAATCATGGGGAAAAGCTGCTCGATAAGAACGACCCTAAGACCATGGTGGATGGGATTGCTCGTCGGGTACGAGCACTTTTTTTTTTATCATTCTAAATCAGTTTTTTTTCGCGTTAGGCATAGAACTCCTCAAGTGACCAACCCCAGAAAAAGCATGGTGCACCTTTACCGTAGGATGCGTCCTGTGTGTCCCTGATGGGTATATACAATAGGGTGCGCCCTACGGTTGTACCCCGGCCTCAAAATTTGGAACCGGTAACCGGACCGGATTGTGGGGGGTTCAGACGGAACCGGAACCGGGTACCCGGCCTGCTTTCAGCCCGGGTACCCGGGTACCCGGGTACCCGGGTTACCATGCACTATTTTCTCCCCTTTTAGCGTTTCAGCGGGCCTGAACGGTCCGCAGGCGGCGTGGTAAGGCGGACGGTGGGAGGCAATGACTTAATTTCGTCTATTCTCTCGATGAATCATGCCACAGAAAGAAGATGGAAGGCAGAAGGCTGCCTCTCCAAATACCCGGGGTAAATTTATTTGTTCCGGTCCGATTCCGGTTCCGACGGTTCCGGGTACCCGTCACCGGATACCCGGTTCTCAGTCAGACGGGATGCCACCCTAGTCGCGTGTTGTGCGAAGAGGCTGTAGGAGAAAAGGAAAAAGGAGAGTCTAGGGGCACAGTGTATGTATAAATCAACGTATATCCCAGTCTTGGGGGCTCCGTAAAGCACAATCAACGGGTACCCGGGGTCCAAATACCCGGGGTAAAATTATTTGTTCCGGCCCGATTCCGGTTCCGACGGTTCCGGGTACCCGCCACCGGGTACCCGGTTCTCAGTCAGACGGGGTGCAACCCTAGTGCTCCCACACGGCGGGTCAAAGCGGGGCGACTGATCCCCGCCACAAAAAGCCATTTAATAACTCTCCCGCGCTACGTACGTGCCTCTACCATGTACCTGGTATATATTACAATGTTATGATCTTCTTTTTTGTTTTTTGTGGTTTTCTTATTTCGGGGTGCTTTTGAGTGATCAATGTTGAAGCCCACATTCATCCTACATACATACACATTATTACAGGGATGGCAAGGATATTCATAATCTATATATTTAACTCTTGGGGGCACAGGTTTTAGATAAAATCTGGCCCCCGGGCGCGATCATACGCAGGCGGCGTGTTGTCTTTGACGGTTGTCGGAAGGCGTATACATAATAAGGAGGCGTTCTACGATGATGATGATAGGGGTACATAGCACTTACTTCTTGGTCTAAACATTTCTAACCGGGGGGGGCGGGCTCGTTATCTCAATATCCTTGGAATACCGTTAGTTGGTAGTGTTTTACAGCAGTGTGAGTCGTGATAAGCCTAGCATGATAGTAACTGCAGTATTAATAGTACGTTTTGACATTAATTGGTGATCGGGTCGCATGTTTAGCTTGATTCGCTCAAAAACGGTTTTCGGGGTGGGGTATACAGCTCCTATACTATAATCAAGTGGCTATCATAACCTCAAGAATTAGGTGATACCCCGCTATCACACAGCACCACCAGTCTACGCATGCTGATGGTGTTGGTGTTTCACTGTGGCCGCAAATGTAACCCTCGTTTGGACCATCAATTTTAATTTCGAACACATAGTATATTTCCGGCCATAAGAGTGGTGTACACGTATACAAACCGTCTCCGTTCGTATTTATTTCGCTCTGAAGCTTCGCATGGGGTCAAGGTTGTGGTGTTGGGGGTTGGGGGTGGGGAAATAAGCTTGGAGTCAGGGTTAGGAGCAGGGTTTTCTTTAACCGTGGAAAGCACGTGGACGATTTCTACGCACATTATTTCACTGTGAGAACGGCAATGTTACGAGCGTTACGTCTTGTTATTCACTTACGGAAGGTCCTTAAATTCCCGCCCAGAGTTAGTTATAAGTGGTATGTATTTGATACGGGTATCTTGCATCATTGGAATGTCACAGAGAGGTACCCTGTGTCTTTATCAATCCCCCATACCCCATGGCTTGAGGATGAAGCCTGGGTGCGGTTTACTGCGAAAGGAGACAACATGGAGGAAATTAACGCATGCATGCATGCATACACATTGGCCGTGACCAGAATGTAATAGGGAGGGCAACAACAACAACAGGAGAAGATTAAATCGATTTGAAGATGGAGGCAGGTAGACAAAAAAAAACGTTGTACGAGTAACTCCTGTTACAACTGTAGTCCTACTTGTCCGCGTTTCGGACAGATAGAGGATCGACTGCCACTTCACGGTCTAGATATTTCGATCTCGGGGAGATCGATTCCCAACCAATCAAATGTTATAGGGTCTACAGTTAGTTACTTAGTAGAGCTCATGTTGCAGGGTAGGAGCCCTATAAGCTGCATGGATGGGCTATATAGCGTGTGTCTCGTCGCGGTTGGATCTATATTGTACAGATAGATCTTGTTGTAAAGATTCTGCACAAAATATCATAGTAGAACTGTAACAGCACAGACAGGCAGGTTAGATGATCTACTTGGGATAGTATTAGCGTATATTGTCATCTGTCCGGGGGCGTGATAATTGCTTGATACCTGGGATATGTTTCGGGGGTTTCCTTTTTCCGACTGTGGCGGTTGTATAAGGGAACGAGAGGTTGAGCTGTGGATAGTGTCGGAGGGCTACTGTATTCTCACAACAAATACGATACTCGTACTCGTAGCTGCCGTGAAAATAAAAAGAAAGGAAAACTAAAATCTCCCAAGAACAATGAATACTAAGGCAATATTCGTAGCAGTATACGTAGTGTCTCGCGGTTTTGGAACTGACAATCAGCAATTCACTTCACAGAGGTTAGACCATATATGGTCGCTTTGGACGTGCGCTCCTGACGAACAAAAACATAATACAAGAAAAAAAAACACGAAGTCGGCTCATACAAGATAGATACGGGTCAAACACGGAATTTTCGAAGATTCTTACACTTGGGGGTGCTGACACCACTAACTACCAGTACTTTGGGATGACACCACTAACTACCAGTGCAGTACTGCTGCTGCTGTTGTTTTGGACACGTTACCGCATTATCGGCAACCATTTCAAAATTCCGGCTGAGACGCACAGACCAAAACTCCACATCACAGCTATACAGCAGTACCGGGTACTGCAAAAGAGTATAATGTATATATACTTCGTATATGGTTGTCCTGCCAGTGACGGGAAATTCCAAAACACGCTAGGATTCGCCGCCGGCCTCGATCCGGAGTTTTAGTACTCCGCACGCGCCCCCTGTGTTACAAGTCGCCTATCAAACAACAATGGAGAGAAAGGGAAAAGTCTCACTCCTTCGCGTATGTTCTTACCCTGTATTACGTTCTTATAGCTGTACCTACAGGTTTGACGGGATGCCCCTGCACCTGGATACGCACGGAATCTCGCAGGCGTTTAGATGGATTGCTTATTATCTTGTGGTAGAGATGTATCACAGGTAAACGAACACACATATACATAGTTGCAGTGCCCCATGTCAGAAAGGCAAAACATCCCAACGGGTCTACTACAGCAGAGCAGTAGTATGTAATAGTACTTCGTATATGCCCTTGGAAGGCCGTTGATTACCTCGATACAGGTAATGAATTGGTCCGTTTTCGTATTTCTTGGACTGGCATTATCGTACTCGGGGTAATTAGAAGAACGTAAGGACAAAATGAGACCCTTCCATCCGGACCAGATGCCACCACGGCTCCGGGAATAAAGAAGCTGCGTTTATACACATTACGCTTGATTCTACACGAAAGTGAGTAAGACACCCGGGACATGCATGCTTAATAGACAGGCCTGCAAAGAGGGGATACTCCGTGTCACACCCAATATTATAATAATACGGCGTCGTCGGCAGGACATGGATGCGTTGCAGTGGTCGTGAGTTCGAATCTCACGACCACCGTAAAGAAACGTTTTTAGAAGAAAAGCGAAGTTCCTCATGTTAATAGTCTGAAAACACACACAAGGTGCTCTCCCTCCTCCCCACTACGGTTCGTGCCTTGAATGTTTATCGCGAGAAGACTTCAGCGCGCCTACCCACGCTGCTAGGCGCTCTCAGCAGTTGATTCCGTTTGTTTTGTTCATGTTGTTCGCAAATAAACTCAAAAGTATGACCCACGTAGGATTCGAGCTCACGAAATCAGTTCTAGCAGCACCCGAGGGTACAACTAGCCCACCCGGGCCACCGGGGTATACGAGTATCTTAGTGTAGACATTCGGGTGAAGGTAACGTGCGGATAGATTACGAGTTTGTCTTACTCGCATAGTACGGTATTTCGGACTGGTACGTCCGAAGCAGTACCATCACGAACGATGTCGAGAACGGTTCTCGACACAACAACGTTACTAGAACGTTGTACATAATATTACAGGGAATAGTAAGGGGTGCCGTAGCGTTCAACTACCCGTAGCATGGGCATGGCACTGAGATGGTCAGATGGAGGCACCCTCCACCTCCATCACTCCCCTCTCTTCTCCTCTCCCCTCCTCTTCTCTCCATTATCATCTGCTCCTCTTATCTCCATTCTTCTCTCTGCTCCTCTCCTCTCCATTCTTCTCTCTGTTCTACTACACATTTTCTCTTGATCTCTCAGATCAACCTTCTTCCCACTCGTATGGGCATACATTATCACTCCTCTCTCTTCCCCCCTCTTCTCCTCTCAACTATCACCTGCTCCTCTCCTCTATATATATATGTTTATCTCTGCTCTTCTTCTCATTTCCTCTTGATCTCTCAGATCAACCTTTTTTCCACTCGTATGGCCATATAAGCGCCTTTTCAAACTATGACTTTTCTTCTTCTTCACAAGTGAGATATTCACAGACACTTCGGTGCCGCTTCTGCTATCTCCCTTCAGAGAGACAGGGCTTCGACACACGAATCATGATTCTTTCAGTTGGACTTTAGAGAACCGCCTCTTTAGAGATGGGAATGACTGCCCGCAAAATCCCAGGAAAAGACGTGAGATTTTTGGCTCAGCTCCGACAAAATATCGGGTAGAGTGCACACCACGTCATCGTTATAGCTTAGTCCTCATAGTTTTCCCAGGCGGGCAAGGGTATTACCGTGATTATATTCGAACCAGTATAGTAGTATCTACAGTACTTGCCTTGTATAGCAGTGGTGCAACTTGTGCTACCTGTTGTGTACAATTTGTGGCACACGGTTCACAGAGCCTTCGATACCGTCCCTGCCCTCTACCGCACCCCTGTACTGCACAATCAATCCAGACCACCAGGGGGCACAGCAGTCGTGGAATCGAACACACGGTCCGCTCATCGTGCGGTGTGCGAAAGAACGACGGGCTGTGCTGAAGCCGGAGATTTGTTTTGTTTAGCACCGGAGAAGAGGAAGTGACAGCTGTTCCAGGTTCCAGGCATCAAAATATGGTATTGTTTGCTGTCTTCGGTCCTATCTACTGTCGTTCTTTGGTATGTGCGGGAATAATTTGCGTCAGAGTCATGAAAAACCAAAAAAAAGATGACAACACACGCAGTTTGCTCGTTTGTGCATCACGCTAATCACGCATCCAAGGGCGGGAAACGTGCAGTGCCGTGAAATAAGAAGCAAATACGTAGCGACCTGGCGAGCAGGTCTGATGTCGTTCAAGCAATGCAGCATTTGAGAAAGGCCAACAAAAAATGAAAGAACAGGGGGCACCATCCAGGGGGGGCTGAAGATATCCCGGGGAAAAAAGTTGTTTGTATAGCTCGTATGGTATTAAGCAGCTGGATATTCCCCGCACTAAGTAAGGCAGTCATTGATTGCGCGAGAGGAAACAACACACCAAACTCGAGGCATGTCACCTTGAAGTTGTACCAGCGAAGCGAGAGCTCCCAACGCCCCAGAAAGAGCCGAGAGCCTTCATTCGAGGTCGCCGTTGTGCATGTACGGCGATATTTTGTTGGAAGATTTATCGTTGAGTGAGTGCGTTGCAATGCCATTGCCGCCGAAAATAACGGTGGCCGTTCACTCTCCTTGTTTTGGCGTCGTCAAGAGGCATCCCAGGGCTCCTATATGTGCTGTACGTATAAGGGTGCAGCACTATATTACAGCCTGCTCTGTGTATTCGACAGCCCCCCTGAACAACGAAGTGGTGGACGGCGATTAATAGTGACAGCAGTGCGAGTGGTTACTATTTTAGCCTAAAAAAAACACGTTTGTCTGTAGACCGTGGGCCAAACACTTTCTCCCATCTACGTGGTATTGTACTGTGTATTTCGTATGATATGGACGTGCGTATCATACATATTATAAACCTGATAGGTTTATAGATAGAAGAACGACTTTCCCTCATGTCTACTGTTTTTTGTGGGCTTTTCGCGAATCATCCTGCGCTTGGCAAACAGAGCGCGAAGATAGCGGATGTGTTTCAAAACATCCTATGATGCTACGCAGGAAAGCCCTGGCGTTCGGTAACCCACGAAGTCTCGTGGATCATGCATACGTACCATGTTGTACAAGAGAGATCACGGCGGAAAAGGTATAAAACAGTGAAGCTGTGTAACTTCAAGTCGGCACTTCACAACACGAAAAACGAGGCAAAATTGAGAAGAAGAAAAAACAAGATCAAGCCTGGTTAAAGTTGAAAGCGACCTGAGGTCATGGATCGGGTGCCCACGAGCGTCAAAACCGACATAATGCCACACAAGCTCGAGCAGCACAGCTTGTTATTGTTGTTTGAGACGAGCTGACATTACCGGTCTTGTCGGCTAACAGTAATCATCAAATCGCTGTTTTGATGTGTCGCGGTTGGGATTTGGATGGCAGACAGCCTACTGCCTGGTGTCATGAAGTGCATACATACGTCATGCAGGATGATAGAGATAGAAAAAGTGGTGTCACACTTCTGACAGACGATGCATATGGCGCAATATTAGGGGAACCTTATTCGTCTACTGGGCTCCCCTCATCTGGCCACCGCTTCCTGCATGCCGTATCTCCTGATTTCTGAATCGTAGCTATGCCCATGATGGAGTGAGAGCTACAACAATGGAAAGGACTCCTACAGTAGTACCATCATGGATGAGTAACTACTCAGCACCGACAATCCTGCACCCCCCTTAGGAGGTAACTCCTTCACACCAACATGTATATTACTGTAGTCGTACATGTTGTATCTCAACATCTTAAACTGCTCAAAACATAGTTTCCAAGGGACCTTCAACTCCTAGAGATATGTTGCCATATAATCATATTGCTAGCGGTCTAGTTGCCGGTCATTGCGCTGTTGCAAAAAATACGAGGTTCATACGAGACGCGATGTGAATGATTTGTTGTTCGTTTTCGCGCCACCAAAGCAGCATGGAGGAACGACCCAACAGACTCACCGTAAAACTCTCACGGACAAGCGCCATGGACTCACCGTGCCCTTGACCCACCATGGAGTCACGGAGGCACAATGTCATGGGAGCATCATCGACCCACCACGGACCCACCATGGACTTACCATGGAGGCACCATGGACCGTCCATGGACCCTCCATGGATCTACCACGGACGTACCATGGGCCCTCCACGGACCCCTGCCCTGATGGAGTCACCATAGAAGCATCATGGACCCACCATGGAGGCACCATGGACCCTCCAACGAGGCACCATGGGCCCTCCATGAACCAACCATGATCAACCATGGACCCATCATGAACCCACTATTTAGGCACCAAGGACCCTCCATGGACCCACCATGGAGGCACCGAGACGCCATGGCAGCACCATGGCAGTACCATGAAAGCACCATGGACTCACCATGGACCCACCATGAACCAAACCTGAACCCGTCATGGACACACCAGGGACCTATCATGGAATCACGATGGACCTCTCATGAGCACTATGGACCCGCCATGGACTCACCATGAACCCGCCGTGGACCCACCATGGACCCAACATGGACCCACCAAGGAGGCACCATGGGCTTACCATGGCAGCACCCTAGACTCACCGTGGATTCACCATGGAGGCACCATTCACCAGCGACCGTCCTCATCGTACTTCCGCGGTGCCTTCAGGAGGATGCTTACTACGTGGTGGGTTCATGGTGAGTCCGTCACGCGGGCTACGATAGAAATAGCACCCGTCACGGATGAAACGTTTTCTGAGCGACCGCGCTGCTTCACCCAAATTCGTCGGAGTTTCATTATTGTGCTGTAATATGGTTGTATTGTATACACTTAGGCCATGGGATTGCTCATCGGGACTGGTGCTACGGTAGGGGGGGGTCGCTTTTCAAGTCGTTTGTTTTCAGCGGATGAGAGCCACTCCGCCGAGTGACCACCATATTTGTTCGCGTTTTTTTTTAGTATTAACACTTTACGTCGTTGAGATATGCACCACCTTGGTATGCTTGCTGCTTTGCGGCGTCAACATATTTCTGCGTCCAGTTTTGAGTGAGGTACACAGCCACTCGTCCGAGTGGAGTAGGCGACGCGTGCTACGGTAGAGGTAGCACTTTTTGGCTGGATCGTTTTCTGAACGATCGGGTTCCTTAACCCAAATTCGTCGGACTTTTATTCTTATGGCGAAATGTGTTTCAGAGTGTACTTCGGTCATGAGATCTCTCATCCAGCAGCACTTTTATTTTCCTCCAAAATCATTTTGTCGGTGAGGTATGACGCTCCTTAAGTGAGGAGCTCAGAAAAACCATGGTGCGCCTCTATCGTAGCATGCATCAGGCGTGGTAGTGAAAATCAGGCTACCCTCCCTACCGTGGCACGAGTCTCGGGTACGTATAATAGCCCTTTCTTTTCCTCCTACTGTAGTAATTCAGTTTTCGGGTTAGGTATAGAGCTCCTCAATTGATAAGTGACCACCCTTATAAGGAAAAAACACGGTGCACCTCTATCGTAGCATACATCCCCGTGTTGGGTCTATCTATGGTGCTGATGTGTGGTGCTTTCACACTGCGTGCCGGGCGTCGTGGATCCAGTCCCTGGTGGGTTCATGGTCGGTCTATGGTATGAATATGGTGGGCTAGTGGTAGGTCCACGGCGCCTCCGTGGTGCTTTCGTGAGTTCATGGTTGGTCCATGGTGGGACTATGGTACCCCCATGGTAGGTCCATGCTGTTTTCATAGTGGGTCCGTGGTATGTCCATGGTGCTGTCATGGTGGGTCCGTATTGAGCCCATGTTCATGATGGGCCCACGGTGCGGTGTTTGGCCCATGGCTTTTTCATGGTTATTCCGTGGTGGATTCATGATGAGTCCATGGTTCGTCCATGGTGGGTCCATGGCAGGCCCATCGAGGGTCCATGGTGGATCTATGGTGCTTCCATGGTGCTGAGATTGAGGGTCCACGGTGGTTCCATGGAGGGTCCATGTGGGGTCCGTGATGCCTCCATTGTGAGTTGTTGATTCGGATCCAGGGCGCATGACGGGCCCTTACACAGGCGGACAGGGTCAAGGTGCTGTAGCGCTCCTCCATGTAGAAGGCATAAAACTCTTATATCATTATTGTTGCTCCCAACGAGTATAGAATAATACGGTAGACACATGCTACGGGTATAGGTTAACCCTTTTTTATGAGGCTCCGCACATAAGGAGCTCTTTACCCCACCCGAAAACTGATTTTGATCAAACAAAAAAGAGCAAACCTGATGAAAAATCCCATGGCCTAGGCACACAAAATATCAAATTGCAAAAACAACAGATGTCATTCCGACGAATTTGGGTTAAGGAGCCTTTGATAGGTCGTTCAGAAACAAATTTAGCCGAAACGTGCTACCCCTAGCGTAGAACGCGTCAGCTTGAAACACCGAGGCATAGCAATATCCCGTTACCAACATTCCCAATACCGATGGAACTCCACAACCTCATACCGTCTCCACGTCAGTATCCATTGCAAGCACAATCAAGATGGGTCCATGGCGGGCCCATGGTGCCATGATACGCCCATGGTGCTTCCGTGGTGCTGTCATGGTGTCTTGTTGGATCCGGGGGACACCCGGCTTAGGCTACTATGTAATGTACCTCTCTCAGAAACAGAATTTGCTCTAAGAGTAACTGGACTTGCTGGCGCGAAGCGTAACATAACGATTCCCGTTAACTGATAGTTGCCGTACGTCGACTGTCGACGCCTAACTACAACCACGTCAGAATTACCCTTTGAGGTCACGACAACGACCACTACAGTAGTAATACTGTTGTAGTGCTTGCCTATGGCATACTAACCAGTAGTGCTACAGCGCTACTGGAGCACCTGCCTACAAAGATACCGACAAGCCACAAGCCCCCGGTGGGCGGTAAGGGGGCCACCCGGCTTAGGCCGCTTTGTACTGTACCTCCTTTAGAAACGGATTTTGCCGTACAAGCAACTGGCCTTGCTCGTCGAGAAACGTAATCAAACGATTATCATGGAACGATCGTTGCCGTATGTACATCGATTGCCGATGCCAAACTAAAAACACAGCTAAAACCCGTTGGAGTCACGACAACGACCGGTGGTACTATTACTGTAGCGCCTGCCTACAGGACATCAACCAACCACAAGCCCACGGTGGGAGGTAGGGGGTCACCCGGCTCGGGCCATATTTTACTGTACCTCCCTCAAAAACGGACTTTCTTCCACGAGTAACTGGTCTTGCTTGCGCGAAGTATAACAAAACCAGTATCATAGAACGATCATTGCCGCACATCGATTGTCTATGCACAACCACAACCACGTGAGACATGTCAATTGGGGTCACACGACAACGACGACTACTAATACTACTATAGCACCTGCGTACAGGACACCGACCAACCTCAAGCCCACGGTGAGAAGTACGGGAGGCCACCCGACTTAGGCCACTACGTATACTGTAGTACCTCGCTCAAAAGCGGACTTTGTTCTACGAGGAAGTGGCATTGCTCGCTCGAAGCGTAACAAAACGATTCCCATGGAACGATCATTGCCGTACATCGATTGTCTGCGCTAACCTATGACCACGTCAGAAATACCCAGTACGGCCACAACAGCAAGCAGTTGGTCATGGTGAAATCAGGTGCTGGCTACACCAACGTAGCGCGCCACGCTCCGGCATATGATCCGCGCTCAAGTGCCGCTGCGCGACAAGCTATCCAGGCATAGGTAGCGCATGTTAGCTTGGGTTTTTAGTAGGCCGCAGGCCGAAGTGAAGGTCTTGTAGGCCTTCATCTTGATGTCATCGGCAACTCCTCGGGGGAGGCCTTGGACAATGATGCCCATGGAATGCTGTTCTTTGACGGGTTCCTTCACCACGGTCACAGCCAGCTGTGCAGGCGGTTTGCCTGCGTTATGTACTAGTAGTGGATAGAATATTTACCCGGTTGCATGAGTGTGGCCACGAGGGCACGAGGGCCGCCCCCTGCATTGCGCGGGTGGTCTCCTGTGTGAAGCTGAGGTACTTATCCCGTCCGGTTATTTGGTCGCCTGCTGCCCATCGCAACGGGTCCTGTCCCCATCGTAGGCATGGGTGACCATCAGCAGAGCCACCAGCTTATATGTTGTCAAGTACAGGATCGCATACAGGTCCTGGCAGGCGGGGCCACATGCAGCCGGGCGTTGTGTTGAAGGGTCCCTCCAGGAGTGTCCGGCAACCAGGGTGTCACAGCGGTGCGAATAACATATAACGCCCATGTCGACCCCGTCCGTGCTCACGTCATCTGTCACCTCTCTTCGCCTAGCCTCGCCTTCTAACACGGCAAATAAGTCCGGGCCTAGCACGGTGTTTATGCGCCTACTTCGAGGTATACCATTATGCCAGTCTCTAAAGTCCCCGGGTGTCCGGATACCACCATCTACTATTGTAGCACTTGCGCGATTTCGAGGCTCATAACCGGCAAGGACGACTGCCATAGTGATTCTAAGGATGCGGACTTGGATTACTGTCAGGCGAATTCGATTGTGAGTTTCAGCTCAGAAGGGGGGTGTTGATAGTAAAGATGGCAAGTTCGGGCCAGGAAATATATGTAGACGTTGATGAGAGTCAGAGAGCGTGCAACGACCGCGCTTGACACAATTCGAACTAATCAAAGCAAATACCGGAGACCGGTACAAACGGCAACCCTGAAGGTCGTTGTTGTTCGCTCGATGATTTTCAGGGTTTCCAAGGTTCTGAAAAAGTGGCAACCGAAACGCCACCTTGACAGTGCCGCGAGGTAATCAAACAATGGCATACCGCACTGTTTGTGCCACTATAGTTTATTATGCTGCTGTGGTCTACTCGCTATAGACGACTGCGTTACCAATCAGCGACCCTGTAGGCTACTGCGGCCACGTACAGCTGTCGCGAGGTATCTCTGATTTCCAGCTTAGGCATATAAAATGCCGGCATGGGCAACGCGTCGCCTCGTGCTGACGCATTTCGTTAGAAACAGGTGCTTACATGTCTTGAAATATCAATGGGTTCAATGTTCTTTTACTCGGGTCCTTCGTGGTTTGTGTTTGCTTGAGGACGCCACTGTGTTTAGATGTTCAGTCCACGGAGATATCGGGGGTAAACACTTTATTTCACTTTTTACGCTACTGATAACATATTTATTATGTACCCGTATGGTCGAGTAGCACCCCCCGTCGAACTAGCGGGGCTAAACACATAACCTGCAGGTCCTACGGGTAACTTCAACGGTAACGCGTATCGATTTGCCGACGATTTATAGTTTCTCCTTCACCACCACGGCGTTTCCGTCTCCATGGTGCCGGGCACCACCAAATTGGGCGGATTCTTGCTGTTTAGGGCCGAAGTTTGGCTAGTGTCCTCAAATCGGAGCGCGGCAGCGCAGCCCACACATTGTTGGTTTGCTGGGCACAACTACAGTTTACAACGTTTGTTTTCAATGTCGCAGGTTGCTGAACGATCGTGGTATCCTTCGCAAGAAAAATGACGGTACCAACCACTATCCCCGTGAGTGTGAGTTCCGGTCCCACGATCTTGAACACGGCCGTGGTTTATGTCCTTTTGCTCCCCCCCACGGAGCGCAGTACACCCACCCGTGGACACCAGGGGTACGCCAGAGCGCCAAACAAACGATTTGGCTGTGCAACAGCCACCCTGAAAGGGTGTATACCGAGCATGCCACATAGAGCACTTGATTGTGCCTTGTCTGTCCTTGCTCGTCAACGGGTAACTCGTGAGGTAAACAACAACGATGCGAACACCAACGATCACCACAGTGTCTGGGTCTTCTCGGAATATATCATCAACTCGTGCTAACCGTTACATCGTAACGCACTATTTCTACGCTGCCTCGGGTTTGGAGTCGTCGTTGCGGCCGTTTTCCAACGCAACGGGTTGGCAGCCTCGTTCCCCGCGTATTCCCCTGTTACACCCTGTGAGGGAGCCTTGGACAAAGACAGCTACCTAATGTGGCAGGAATACTTTGTATCATCCACATACAGGGCCGTGCCGAAATAGCTCAGCGTGGTTTGACCTATACAGTAAAAACGGCGGATGCTTGGCTACCGCTGAGGTGTGCCGTCGGCGGCGCTGCAGGCAACGGCCTTTGCGGCGACATGGGGCTCTGGTTTGGAGGGTCCCTCGCATCCTGAAGCCCATTACTGGCTCTTGACTGCCGGGGAGATTCTGCCGATGACCTCAGGCGTGAAGCTTGGGGGGGTACCATTAGGCGCG
This sequence comes from Saccharina japonica, assembly GCA_008828725.1. Lineage (NCBI taxonomy): Eukaryota > Phaeophyceae > Laminariales > Laminariaceae > Saccharina > Saccharina japonica. The sequence continues at coordinate 93,382 of MEHQ01004122.1, read as the reverse complement.
TCACCCCTCCCCTTGAAACGGGAGAGACGTAGGCGCTCCGTGTGGATGAGACGTCCTCCGAGACGCGGGGGTGGCGGGAGGCGTGTTCGCTTTGAGCGTTCTGCGTGGTAGGTCGAACGGGAAGGAGCCGAGAGTGCGACGGGCGGAACGGTGTGCATGTATAAGGCGTGAGGTCACGGACCACGGATCTGAGGAGCAACAGAGCTGGATATGGAATTGCTGGTGTTCGTTGTTGGGTATACCATCAATATTAGGAATATGGGCCGTCGTAAACAGAGAAGCTTCGGTTTGTCCGAGAGAAGAAATCGAATAGTAAGAGTAAAGCTCCCTGGGTTGGTTGGTAGATGACAGATCCCTATTCGAGTGCTTCGTATGCGTCGGAACACGTGACAATGTCGTGGGCTTGCGTGACTGACAGCCCTCCATCCCTCTCAACTGCCGTAGTTCTTATACCCCTTCCTTGTTTGTGTGGGGGTGTGGCAGCCTTGATCACCCCTGGTACCGGTCCTTTAAACAGCCGAAACCCTCACACTTAGGACACATGCTACGATAGAGTTAGCACATCTTTGGCTGAAGCGTTTTCCGTATGGCGTGGCACCTTAACCCAAACTCTTCGGAAAATTCAGTGTTGTGTTGAAATCATTTTCATTTTATATATACTTAGACCATGGGATTGTTCGTCGAGTAGCACTTTCATGTTCCTCCACAACCAGTGTTTAGACTACTGCAGGTATATAGGCATATAACTCCTCAAGTGAGGGGCCTCAGAAAAAACATATGGTGCACCTCTTTCGTAGCACGCTTCTTAGGTAGCCCTCCCAACTACGGTTGTGAACATTTTGTGGCCTGTGGTAGACGAGGGCAAGGCATCATACAAGCCACACACACACCTGGTGACGAGCGGATGCATCGGCATTCTCCCATGTAGAATCTGTGTTTGCTTCATCCGCGGTTGGTGGTTGCATGCCCCGCCTGACCAGCTCATTGCGGCGCCTCAAGGACGCAGAAAGGAGGACTGGTTGTGAAAATCCCACCACCCGTTCCGACCCTCTCGTTATCGACTTTTTGAGGTTACGAACCTTAAGGTGAGGCTCTTGACGGGCTGCCGCAACGAAGAACAATGGCCACAATAAGAGGAGCAAATCTGCGGCAAAAGGGTAAGAATGACATCGGCCGTACGGATTGCGTGGGATCTGTAAGAAAACAAACAGCTTTGCCACCGTGAGCAACACTGCTAAAACCGCGTTAATTTAACATTTCGATCATAGATTACTGCCTATAGCGCAACAGTTTAATCTGGAGCTCGTCGCTAATAGAAACAATTTCGCCGTGGAAGGAAGAACAAAATGGGCCCAGCTCGCTACCCCCGTCCTTGTTTACCCCTCGCCCATGGCTGGTTAAGACGTTCACTACCCAAAGGTTATGCCACTGTTTGTAATAGCCACAATTCGAAAGCAACAGCCAAGCCAAACCCACCCTTCTTAGGGAAACAACACGGAATGTCATCACACCGCTCTCGTCAGCACCTTCGATTCCGCTTGTGTCTTTGACTCACCCCAAAAGCCGCCGACGTTTCCGAATATTTCAGCGATCTTAAGGGGGTCGATCTCCGTGATCTCCTCCAGCGAGTTTTCTTCCTGTGCTAATTCCATAGACAGCCAGGCGTAGGGGCTCGCGATTCCTGTTACGCTGGCGTCCATCTACGAAGAACAGAGCCACGAGGGAGGTCTTTGGATAAGGGCTGAGCACGGCACGTTGATTTTTCTCACCGTCGTTTTGAATAAGCCAATCGGCCGCCCCGATGGTCTAGTGGTAACCTCGAACGCTTCTTAGAGTTGATGTCCGGAGTTCGAATCTCACATGGGTCAGACTTTTGAGTTTATTTGCAAAAATAAAAAAAATAAAAAAACGGAACCAACTGCTGAGAGCGCCTAGTAGCGTGGGTAGGCACAACTCGATGCGAGTCGACGAGGGAAGAAAAAGCTGAAGTCTTCTCGCGATAAAAATGCAAGGCACGAACCGTAGTGGTGGAGGAGGGAGAGGAGCCTACTTTGTGACCCCGGATCTGAGCTACGACTAGGAAGGAGAGAGAAAGGAAGGGCGAAAACAATAAATGGGATGGGAAAAAACAAACGCAAGTACAGGATTGTAGTTTAACTTGTTTGGGTGAAAAATCAGGTTTAATGTTACGAGTGCACAGCACGCAGTTAACTGATATTTGTCGCGCATCAAGTTATATGATATAAGATACTTGCTATCAGGCTACTCGTACGAGTAAACAGTACATAACAACTGACTACTGTTGTACCACATGTAAATTGTGTCGACCAGCAATAGATGGCTACCGACTACTGGTGGTGTAGTACGTACCAATCTCTAAAACACTGCCCGAAAAAACACTTCGTTTGGTATGCCCAACAACGGACAGAAGCTTCGCTTAGAGTCCTTGTGGATTGGGAATCGACCAAGCGACCTAGAAGAGGTGCCCACCTTGTCCTTCTGAAGGGCGGATGATGTTGCCACAGCCTTGTACGCTGCCGTGTTGCTGCTCCTAATTTTGTTCTCTTTCGTTAGTCCCACTCCCTGGATTCACCATATACACAGGGATTAGCCCCAGCGGTAGTTATGAACGCTTTACAGTAGCTGACAATACCAGCTTCAAAAACGCATTTCAGTCAGCTCTGATCAGGCACATTAGCTCTGGGGCAGGAAACAAGCACCATGTACTATAATTGCACGCACGCCTGGTACACCAAATCAAAGACACGTAAGGCACTACCCCGGGGTAACTGAGCCCCGCCGTGTCAGACGTCGAGCTGCCGTGCTTCTCGGTGGGGTTTTTCGGAACTCGTATGAAGCCAAACTTGATAGGCACGCCACCACCACTCCAACGTCTACGAATCACCAAGAAAAGTGGAGTGCCATTTGAGTACTCGTATTGGTCTGGTTTTCTCACCATATAGTTGAAGGTGTGGCTGTTGGACGCACTCGTTCTGCAGGAATAAGGCACTTGAATGCCGGCCGAGTAGATGCCGGTGTCAGAGTCACGCAAAGAGACGAATACGCTCTCGCTGTCACGGCGGTGGCACGACGGAAGACACGAGATGGTTCAGATACAGTAGTGTGTCAAACTACTAAAGTTGTGGTGCAGGAGTGTCTCGAAGAAGACCCTATAGGATGTCATAATGTCCAACTAAAACAAATCCTCAAAAACCCAAGGGTGCGTGCGGATCAGAATCCCAGACGCCCCACTACCCCTAAAATGGAGGGGAAAAAGGAACCGTTGTGATCCCAGGAAACAATAAGTCCACGTTTTCGCTCATTTCGTCCTGTGATCACAGCGATCGGGTTTGTTTTTCATTATGACCTTCCTAGGAGTGAGAGGTCGTTTTCTCTTTTTGACGCATACCCTTGAAAAATCCTATGACGTTTCCTACTATGTGCAAGGCGGAGACATACGCATCGCGTCACTTACTAAAATAGAGTATGAACGACAGTCATTGTAGTGATGGTGCTCGTATGTGCCACAGATTGAGAGCCATGGCAAAAGCATACCTGTGAGATTCCCACCCCCCCTCCTCGTCGATGCACGTTGTCGAAGCGTCTGCACCACCACCCGGGTACCAGAACATCTTATGTTGGAACAGACGGTAGAGTCGCAACGAGGTACAGTAGTAACGATTAGCATGCAACTACAGTTGTACGTCGGTAAACTTTGTGGTGTAAGGAGAACGTGTGGTTCGCCTATGGTTGCACGCAAAGAAGAGGTTACCCACACCTGTATATCCCTGAACTCAACAGGAGCCATTGGCCATCATCGCTACACACACGACCAGAGAGGTGGGCGCTCAGAAGCACACGTAGGTAGAAAATGGATGATATCTGCGCCAAGGGCGGTAGCGTTCCCAGGTATGTACGTAGGTAGAGTATTTCGGTCCGAATAGACATATGCAGCCTACGCATCAGCAATACACCCATGGAAAGATCTGGGTGACCCCAGACATCACAAGGCGATGGATATACTTATCAAAAGGCGCATCATCGAGGTGGCGACACGCGCCTTCGTATAAGATAACGCTACCGACAGTGCATCACTTCCTTAGAAGGACGGCGAATATCGGCTAAACCCCGGTGGACCCCGGCATAAAAGCGTAAGGTGCCCCGCTGGTAGGTTTTAGACTACTGTAGTTTTGGGTACGTAGGCTACACCTGGTTTTCCGTCACTTCATTCATGTGTGTCGGTTCCCTTACGTTTAGTTTGATGTAGTCCTCTGGGTCCCGCTTGCCCTCGGCAAAAACTATCTCCGAGGCAGCGAAGGTAACGCACCATCCTCTCTGCAACAAGAGCCGCGCGAAGCAGGACAAAAGGATGAGGCCGTATATTGGCATGCACCGAGGGAGATTATTGTAGTGAGGACCAAAGCAGACATCTCGTGGTTTCAGGCGTGTTGTAGCAGAGGCAGTAGCACACTCCGTACATTGCCGAGGTATTTCGGCATGCGCGCTGCCATCGGGTTGGAGGTGCCAACCTTAAGACAGATATTTAGTATTACAGTGCAACACCGCCTGCAAAGAATTGATCAGTATTGCCGCGATCGGCCACCGCCCTACGAGCACGACAGCGCTGTTCAACCGCGCGAACAGAGGAACAGGCGGGGGTTACCTCGTCTGTCAGGAAAGCGTCAACTTTAAGTTCTTGCTCATCGTACATGTCCGGATTGAACACTGCGTTAGATATCCCCCCCTCCGTGCTTTGCGCGGAGCGCATGCACTCTTCCTCCAAGTCCTGGTCGTCACACCCGTAAAAGTCGTACAAGCACACGTAGATGTCTGGATATTTGTACGCGTTGTTCTGTGACGGGCCAAAGAACGCCAACAAAACGAACAAGACAGGGGAAAAAGGGGGATAAAGTCAATATAGTTTGGGCAAGGGGCACCACATCGTTGTTTATGCAGGAAGTATCTCTGCCTAAATGGTGTTGAAGTTGTAGGTCACCGCGCAAAGACTCATCCCACGGTATACCGTAAACTGGTTGCAGTTAGCTTTTGCCTTATGAGGCAATATTTGTGTCACTGGGGCCGGTTGAGCTCCTCTAAAGTGAGCAACTACCGGTTGGTATGATAGTTTACTTGTGTATTCGTTTTAAGACTACCACTGTAGATCACATGTATCTTAGTCAACTTGCGCGAACAAACCTTTTTCGAAGGCATGCACCGGGTGAGATATTAAGCTCCCCGTGTGAGGAGCTCAGAAAAAAAGCAACCACACTAACCCCTACAATGTGGCAGTGCTCGTAAGCTTTCACCGCGCTGTACGCAACGTGCTTGAAGGAGAACACGCCCCAAGCCCGACGAATCAAGCAGGTTGGTGTGGAGAGCCCACAGCTAACAGCGTGCTTTTTTAAACCAGAACAATACACATAATGGCACGCACATGTTACATTAGTAGTAGGCACACGCGAAAAACTGTGTGATTCGTGATGCAGACAGCAAATACCGAAAGAGTATACATTCACCGTCCATTCCCTGTTTCCGGTGTAGTGCGAACTGCGTCACGCGTTCTACTTCGTATGTGCTCACCGACAACACATACGACGTGCTTGGGTTTTTGGACGCCTCCACCGCATGGTACACAAGGTACCCGGTATCTGCCGGGAAAATAACGACGCCGAGAAAAACGCAGGAAGGGTTAAATGACAATGTACGCAAGGTGATGGTTTTGGGTGTGCGCGTCCAGCGTAGTCGGAGACGTAAGACTTTAAACTCAAAGCCAGTTAGATGCAGCCTTTTAATCTGCTGGACGTGTCTTTACGTTTATACTTCTACCGTAGATGCGACTTGCTGCAGCTCGTTTACATCATAAATATGCGCAAGACTACCAATGAAGCGTCATGGTGGACAAGGGATTGTCATCGTTCATTTTTTTGCTTGGTGGTTTTAAAGTCACAGGAATTTTGCGTGCAGGATTAAGGAGGTTGTAGATGTTGGTCCCGGCGGCGCGTCTGTCACTGGGCACCTAACGGCAGGAAGTGCCCGCTTTGGGTCTACGATAATCATGCGTCTGGCAAAGGAAAGGTGTAGAAACGCCGAGTCGATAGTGAGGACTGGAGAAGGAAGGCATACACCCTTGTTGCCTGGCTATGACGGGGATGCCCTCTTTGTGCCGAAGATAGTTATGCGTCAGACAGGGAGGGGGTGTTGCAGCGCGGTGGCGCTGAGACTTGATACGCTGAAATGTAGCAACGATTCGGATTCTCAGTGTTGCGTGGAGGTTCCATTGAATAAGCAGGAATCGGGCTTTGGGGGGCTCGCTGCCGCAACACTAGAGGCATACGTTGAGGGTTCCGTTACTTGCGGAAAGCCCTAAAACCGTAACATGCCATCAAGACGTATACTAATGGTGTTTACTGAACACCATCTTCGAAGAAGGAAGATCAAAGTAAAACCTGCTGTCCGTCAGTCGAACGATACTTCCACCGGTTACGTGCCCACCTTTCGGGCATACATTATCGTCCGCCCCGAGCTTGATTCCTACTCAATCGACCGCGTTGCCTGCTCGAACAACTGAAACACTGGAAACATATGACAGATCCTAGTGTTTCTCTTGCTCGAAGAGGAAATCACCTAGCAAAATATGTAACGTAAACGTATCTATCAACGAACTCAAGAGAGAAACAGGTGCGAGGCAGTCTCGGGAGTAGCTGTCCTGGTGTATCTGGGGGCGAGGGCTCACACTGCTGCAACACGTTCCAACGGAGGCACCACGGAAGTACACAGTGGGAGTCCCGTGAAAGTTCTGATGGAAGAATCACGGGAGCACCACACGGAAGCCCGCATGGAAAATAACGTTGGCATTGCATTGCAACGTTTCATCCCTTCACTGCACATATTTCCGATCTATTATCCCGAATTCGTAGTTTTTGTGTCCACATTTATATTTACTCATGTGATATCTCTCTGGAACAGTCGTCACTAAAACGAGCAAAAAACAAAAGCAAAGAGCCAACGCCCGTTCTTTCGCGGGGGTAAAACAAAAAACTGATGGGGTTTACTATACTGCTGTAGCAAAACAAGGCAAGACCGCGGCTAAGGTGGGGTTCGAAGCCCTGCTTTGCCTGCTCATAATCAAGCGCTCCTATTACTGTAATATCAGCTGACCCAAAGAAAAGAGCGAGTGATTGTTGTTTGCCGCCTCAGGGAAGGAGGCCACTTGAGTTTAGCAATGTCAATGTTTTCTTATAAACATCACCGCATACATCTTCACACATCAGCCAAACCCTAAGCAAACCCCCATTAATTAAATAATCTGTCGAATTCCTCGCTCTAAACAGATAGATAGCAATGTGATAATAATCGTCGTCCTGTCAGCAACCTAATGGCAGAGCACGAACATATGTATACGTACGCTAGGATCTTCGCACTCTCGGCCTACAACAATCTGTAAGGGGGGATTTGGCCTCATGAATCAGGAAGCGACTGCGACGGACTGTTCATCCCACACTTCCTGTGATACATATATTACCCACGCCCGTATACAGCAGGTTTGCAAACTGGTGTCCCGACTTGCCAGCGTCTCGACGTCCATAAGTAAGTGCAGTGATACAGCAGTCTATGATATGTAGATACAGTACCAAGTATGATGATTACTACTGTAAATACCAGGAATATAACAGGCACCGGCATACAGCAGTAGTACCTGGTATGCACAGTACAGTAGTAGCGGTGCATGGGGAAGCAAAATGCTTGATGTTTGGTGCAGAACAGGACACCTATATTAATAATAAGAAACGGGGAATCTGGTCCTGCCTGGATTTCTTATCCTTATTCGAGAGAGGGTGATTTCTACACTAAATTCAAGATAACGACTCTCGAATTTATGATTTTACTCCAAATCTCAGCCTGGCTTTCTTATTGGCCTATTTCGTATTAGGTGTCTTGTACTACTGCTGTAGTACCAGAGGTACAACAACAGCACCTGGCACCTGCTAGATGAGAAGTGAGTACACGGCAGTGTATATATATACACTCTAATAGCAGCAATACAAGACCGGTACAAATTACAGCTCTACCGAAAGGACACTACCGCCTACCAGTTTACACGAGGTGATGGGCTCGCGAGAACGAATGAATGGCCCCGGACAGATTCAAATCGCATGGGCAACGAATATGCCTCCTGGCTCACATGTAAAGATGCCGACAATCAAGCCCAAGAAGAGCGCAACTGCCCTGCCCTTGTGCTGCGGCACGACCTCGGCCGGTTTCCTGCGATCGATCGTAACAGTTTGAACAAAAAAAACGCTCAGGAGTATACAGTAGTGTAAGCGAAATACTATTAATAGTGGCGTCTCGCACTCGCAAAAGAAAAGGAGAAAATAACATTTTACAACACAACAGCAACAACAAACAGCAGCAACAACAGCAACAACAAAACCAACAGCAGAACAACAGAACAAACAAAAGCAGCAGCAGCAGCAGCAGTGCATAAGAGCTGTTATATGGAGAGCCCAATATGACTACCAGGTTAACAAATAGAAGATGAATCTGTGGTGGCACCGCCACAAAAGCCGCCAGTGTTGCTGCTTCGGCTTGGCCTCTGCAGGAGACATACAGCAGTAGGTCTGCTACTACTACAGTACATACAGTACTATTACTGTAGTATCTATTCCGTGACGATGTATTGCGCGTTGTTCCTGTAAGGTAGTAGTAGTAGCTGTCTGGTCAGGTCTGTGGGAGATAATGTCGCGATTGAAGATGACAGAACTTACTCACGCGTTTCGAATAATAACGTCCTCGCTGCGACGTCTATCTGCTGCGTGTTTTACACGTGTGGGAGGTATGCTTATTAGGGGTCATGGTGTCATTGTACTTCTCACCACATAAGAATGGCGGCACAGAGTGCAGCTCGATTGGCTGTCCGCTGGTTCAAGGCCACACACAGCGCGAGCTGAGCTCGGGGCTTTCGTGTAGCCTAGTAGAGAGAGGTGTGCTCGTGACCACGGGAACGACGAGCGCGAGGAAGGATTGAACGAAGAGCTTTCTTCCATGGTAGCCGCACGCGCAACCCAGAGCCATCACGCCCTTCCATATCGCGTGTCCCTCTTGTGTCAAAACTATTAATAGTTAACTATCCAACCAAAATACATAAAATTAAAATTATCTAAATCCGTCCCTATTTTGCAAAAAAAAATATGATACGTGAAGCATGAACTACGATAGAGGTCAAACTTTTTAACAAAATTGTTTCTGAGTGCTGGGACTATAGCTACTGCAGTAAGTACCCGTTCAGAACTGAAAAACTTATCCCACACTAATTCCAAGTAGTTTGTCCTCGAATACGCGGCACCTGTTCTTACAAAACGTTTTGTATATCCCTCGAGCATCCCTGGTAAATACACTCACAATATCCACCTTACACACGCTCGTTTTACCCTCTCGTATATAGTAGACGGGCACCAGGCTCCTTTTAGAAGAGTCAATGAAAATATCGTGTCCCTCTCTTGTGTCAAAACGAATGAATGACTTGGGAATAGTATGAACTAATTAAAACGTGTCCCTCGAAGAAGAAAACTAAATACCCTACTAGATCACTGCTGTTGTTATGGAGGGCCATAGTAAATAGGACCAAATATTGTTAGTAAAAATAGGTAAATCTATAGGTTTTTTGTGTGTTGTGCCGTACTGTAGGTCTTATTTACTATGCTCCCCCGTAATATTACTCGTACTGCTTGTAATTCTGTATTGTACTTCGTATTTATACCAGGTTGGGTTGTATTATATGTACTTACTGTAAGTATTGCTGCTACGTGCTATATTGTAGCATCATACCTAGACGTCAGCTACCTGAAGTTTTTTCAGCTGCTCGCTCGCTGAGCCGCCCGCAACTAAAAAAGTACTATTCGATGTTATATCGTTCCACTAGTAGTATACTATATATATATACTGATGCCACTCCAAGCCAGCGGAGACACACCGAATAAATAGATAGCATAGATATGATATGACAGATAGATGTCACCTGGTGGTACAAATGTCGCCACTACGAGAGACGGCAAAACTGCGGGCCTCGGCTCGGGATATATATATATATTATAGATATATCCATGAGATACCCCAGGGCCAGCAGGATAATATTATTCGGACGGTTACCATAATAACTTATCATTCGTACACCGCACGTTTTGCAGCCCACCGAGTGGCTGAAAAACTTGAAGAAACGCTTCACTTATTTATGTATCTATTATAACCCCACAGACGGCGGCGACAGTATACCACCACGTTTATGCCGCTTACCGGGCGGTTAGACCACAAGGCTAGACGCATGCTGCGATAGAGGTGCACCATGTTGTTTCTGAGCTCGTCACTTAAGGAGCGTCATACCTCACCGAAAAAATGATTTTGGGGGAAAATAAAAGTGCTGCCGGATGAGAAATATCCTGACCGAAGTATACTCTGAAACGTTATTCGTCACAAAAAATGAAAAAAAAAATCCGACGAATTTGGGTTAAGGAGCCCGATCGTTCAGAGAACGATGCATCCAAAAAGGGCTACCTCTACCGTAGCACGCGTCGCTATGGGCTCATGACCCTACTCCTCCCGCCCCCCGCCCCCCCTTCCGAGGGGGGGGGGGGGGGGGGGGGGAAAAACGAAGGGAAAATCGAGCTCAAAATATTCCAAGATTCAACATGAAGGATGCAGGATCCACCAAAATGCCGTTCTCGTACCAGGTATAGGTTTTCGGAGGCGTTACTATTCGAAATAGTTCGAGGGCCTGTGGTAGTACCAGGTATACTGTATTACGTAAACGATTTGTTTTTGTTCCGTGGGTAGTTTATAGCGTGTGCAGTATGATCTGCACTCTGCAAGGCGACTATCGGGTGCCCGTAATCACTGTTGATACTGCTACTGATATACATATTATACATATTCATACCTGGTGTATATAGTCTACCGTATAAATATAATATATGGTAAGTCGTATTCTATCTGATTCTATCATTATTAGTATTATTATTCCATTTACTTGTCATCTGACAATGTGCCTTCGTAGCGCGGCAAGCGGGATGCGACGCGAGTCGACGAGGGAAGAAAGTGCTGAATATTTCTCGCGACAAAAAATGCAAGGCACGTACCGGCATAGTGGGGAGGGGGGTGAAGAGCCTACTTGGTGACCCCAGATCTTAGTTACGACGAAAAAGGGAGAGAGAAAAGAAGGGCGAAGAATATGAATGGGATGGGTGGGAAAAAATGAAGGAAAAAAAATGCGCAGGTCTTATTTCAATCATACCATCATCAATCATCCCCGAGTACGTGAAAAACTTATAGCAGTAGTAGTAGTAGTAGGATTTGCCATTGTGATGTGTCACGCTAACCAACTCATGAAGTGAACAGATAATCCGGACAAGGGATTGCAATAATGTACCTGCCAGCTTTTAATATGATTTATGTCAGAAAAAAAACTGGTCAAGATGTGAAACGAAGAGCCCGCCAAGGCAACACGGCAACTGCCAACTGGCAACCGATACCACGAACAAACATATAATTAATTAATTTGGCGAAAGAGTGTGTGTGTAGTAATTAATTAATTTCGCGAAAGAGGGAGAATAATATGATAATATAAAAATAAGTATACTCGAACTACTACAGTAGTACAGCAGCTGAGCTGCTGTTCTTACCTGGCACTACAACAATAATAGGATTAAATAAAATTATCATAAATACGTCAGCTGTGAGTTCAACCGATTGAATAGTAGATACGTATTGTGAAGGCACTAGTCCGTTGGGCTACTGGTAAAAGGCTAACCAATCACCTACCCAATCTAAGCCTTACAACACTCTCCCCCCCCTGGAACGGACCGGATATACGGGTCGACGCGTGTGACCAGCACGCGGTTCCTGTTCATGGGGATCCAGGAGTGTTGTCAGATTCTTGACATGAGGAAATTCGCTCTTCTTTAAAAACCGTTTTCATGGTGGTCGTGAGATTCAAACTCACGACTCACGACTAGAGGTGGGCACCTAGAGGGAAAATTAAAAAACCGAAAACCGGCCAAGGAGGCGTTGTTCTCAAAACCAAAAACCGGTTTAAACCGGTTTTTTCATCCGGTTTAAACCGGTTAACCGAAAACCGGTTTAAACCGGATGGCAACATGAAACGCCTCCAAACCATTGAACATAACGGTATGTATGCGTCCAGTACATTATGTGTACGTGGATTCCGAGCCACTGTTCGCGTACTAATAGAACACGAGGTGGTATGGTACAACAACAGCACAACAACACATCATATTTTACGGGGTGACGTGAGTTTCAGGTACAAGTCATTATATATACGACATTTCTGCCACAGGTACAACAACACTGATTGCTGCTGCAGTGCGATTTTCGTGGGCAGTCGAGAGCGCAGCAGATCTACGATCGACAGGGTAAGGCGCTGCATATACATACACATACCACACACTAAAACCAAATAATTTTCGGCCCGCACACAAAGAGCAAGTGAACTTCGATCTCCCCGCTGAAAACATCTAATTTTTGGCCCGCACACTAAAAACCAAGTCAAGTTAGACCCCCCGAACAAAAACCAAGTCAATTTCGATTACACAAAATCAAGTTAGTTTTAACCCTAGCACTAAAATCAAGTCAATGTCGATCACAAATAAAAACCTAAGGCAAATTCGATGCCCCGACAATAAGACATATGCCAATGGGAAAGCAAAGTTGGAAATCGATCTTTGAAATATTTGCCTGGAATTTTCAGGCTGAAGATCCGCTCGTACCGCCGCTGTGGGAAAAAACGGAAAAAAAAGTTTGATTTTTTTCTTATTTTTTTTCAAACGGCTGCAGGCGGCGCAATTTGCATTTTCTCGTTGTAAATCGTCAACACCTAGTACATCACGAAGCCTACACCAATACCACAAATAACACATAGAACAAAAATTCTACGCAGCTCGCAAAGTTGAGTATCTACTATTCAATCGGTTGAACTCACAGCTGACGTATTTATAATAATTTTATTAAATCGTCAACACCCTGAGAAAAATCAGCTCGTGCGACGATAGACCTTCGATCTCGACAAAGACTCAGCCCACGGCCAACCCGCTTCGGGTCGGGCAAGGCAAACGAGTGTAGATGACGGCCTCGAAGGTATAAGGTGGATCCATGGTCTAGGAGGCGAGAGATTGCCGGCGGCGTCCTACGCTCTTCTCCCAAACCCGAAAAAAGCCCGATTTTTTGCCATTTGACACGGATCGAGAAATTTTGTCATCTGTTTTATGCACACCAGCAGCCAATTGTTTGTTTATCAGACGCCTGGCCAGCGCCCGCCACATATCACCGGCCATCGTGTGAACACGGTGACCCTAGGATGGGTCGGAGCCCGTAACGAGCGCACCGCGTTCAGAATTCATGACGCAGTCGTTGGTTTCGTCGATCAATGTCTGTCGAGGACTCGGAATCTCGCCGCTTCGAACTAACATTCGCCTGAGTTTTTCTCAAGCCGATCTTGTCCCAACATCGGCCTGAGAATTGCCTTTTTCGGGCTTTTCCAAAAGTTGGGAATATTCCGTTTTGAGAATCGGTCCCATAGCAAAACCTTGTTCTGGAAAAATCTGGCGGGGATCTTAGGAATTCAAACTTTTTAGGGTAACTTTGCTTTCCCATTGGCATAGGTCTAAAACCAAGTATTTTTCGGCCCTGACACAAAAAACAGTCAATTTCCATCCATACACTAAAACCAAGTTCGGCCCTGACACTAAAAACCAAATAAATTTCGACCCCGCGCACAAAACTCAAGCCAATTACTATCCCCGCACAAAAGCAATTATATTTCAATCCCCCACACAAAAAACAAGTTACAATTTCAACTCCAACGCTAAAACCAAGTCAATTTCGATCTCTATTCTAAAATCAAGACAATGTCGATGCCTCCACACTAAAACGAAGTCATTTTCAACCACCTACACTAAAACGAAGTATTTTTCGACCCGCACACAAGAACCAAGTCAAATCGGATACTGTAATGATATGGGCTTAGAAGGCTGGTAATTACCTCATATCATAGGTAATTGGTCTGTTTTCGTATAACTTGGATGGCATTCGTATTCGGGGTATTTGCAAGATCGGAGGGCCATACTTGAAACCCGTCCCGGGGCAGATGTCATCTGGCTCCGGGATTAATAAAAGCTGCTTCTCTTCTACGCTTGATTCTACGGAAAGTGAGTAACACCAAGAATGCTTGATAGACAAACCTGCAAGGGGATACTCGGTGTCTTACCCAGTCATATAACACGTGGCAATACCTACACTGAAATCAAGTCAATTTATATCCCCCGCACAAAAAATAATCGTTCTCGGCCCACACGCAATTACCAAGTCATTCAGACACTAGAACCAAGTCATTTTCGACCCGTACTATATTACTACTGCTGTACGTAGCAGTGTAATCAGTCAAGAGTCGGTTCGATTCTGCCGGTTTAAACCGGTTAACCGGTTAACCGCGGGTTTTTCCGGTTTAAACCGGTTTTCGGTTAACCGGTTCAAACCGGCCGAAAAAACCGCGGTTTTTTTTTCCAAAAACCGTCTACTCGGGCACGCCTGCTGGGTTTCCAAAAACCGGTTTAAACCGGTTTTTTTCTTAAAGGTGCCCACCTCTACTCACGACCACTACAGCTCATGTCCTGCCGACGACGCCATTTGTTAAGGCATTTGTCCGTTGGGCTACTGGTAAAAGGTTAACCAATCACCTACCCAATCTAAGCCTTATAACAGTATGCTGATATCGCGTCCCTCTTGTGCTCTTCTTGTGTCAAAATTATACAATCCACACTATTAATGGTTCAAGCCATTGATTAACTAATTTGATCCACCCCTACCCTTGTTAGGGACATTAAATACCAGGGAGTATCATACAATGGGAATGCGTCCAATCAATGCAGTGTGTACCTAAAATATTACCTGGTATCAGAGTACGCTGTGAGTTTGATCGTGTTGTTCAGCACCAAACTCAATATTGGAAACTGCGTGTGGTGTTACACTAAAGTACTTATGTATCAGAGCATATACTCTTGCCAGGCTTGATTGATACTATTGCTGCAGTAGTGTAGAAAAAGGTTTAAAAAAAAGCTATTCGGCCTTATACTTGCTTTCAGCATAGAAGATGTGTTGTACGCGTTGGAAGTGGAAACAAAACGAACCCCGCCGCTCTTGAAACACATCGGGGCAACGCCCACCGAAAACCAAGACCCACCTCAGCACAGCGACCGCGACCAAATCGAGATTGAACTTGCAACCAAAAAAGTACCACGTGTCACCGCAAACTCGCAGACATCAAGCGTATGAAAATCAGCTCTTGGGGGGTCTGGCAATCTACTATGCAAGCGACGGCAGATGCAATGCAGAGATACAGAAAGACAGACAGACAGACAGACAGACAGACAGACAGACAGACAGACAGACAGACAGACAGACAGACAGACAAGCAAGCCCGTACGGACCCCACAAGGACGAAGCTTTTTCGCTAAAAGGCAAAAAAAACGCCGCGTTATCATAGGGTATTGGAGCAATGCCACCTTATAGGGGTGGCGCCTTATTAGTTTATGGGTTCCTCCTAGCATGAGGATGAGCTCGATATCTCATCTGAAACATACATGACTTTTCGAAGTACGTTTGTTCGCGCAACCCGACCAAGATTTTTTATGCGCTTTTAATAGTCCTAAAACAATAATGCTACTGCTGTGGTAAAAATATAATTCTACTTTAATAACCGGTAGTTGCTCACTTGAGGAGTATACTAATACTCAGTCAGAAAATATTGCCTCAGAACGCAGAAACAAACTGCAACCCCTTTACGGTAAACCGTGGAATGAGTCAACGCAGGATCTTAAACCACCCCCCACCGCTGGGATTCCAAGCGACTCTATTATCCAAGTACGGAGTGCTTTTGGTGTTCGGTAGTTGGTTCAGAGCCGCTATTCCGAGACGCGGCATTCGGACGTTCGGCTGGTTCGTACCTTTAGCTTAGCAGAAAGGGGGTGTTTCGGGTTTAGTAATTTATCTACTGCAGCGTGTTATCATCTCCAGATAGATGGCTTCCGCGCTTCCTCAACGAAGGTCTATACCTCGACTTGGGGGTGCTGCAGTGAGTGATCGAAATTGTTCGATAACTCGGGAAAGACAAAAAAAAGGAGACGAAAAGCAAGCCCTAATTGAAAGTTTTCACTTCACTTGCAGACAGCTGCAGCTCCCCACTGGCTGTTGATGTAGCCAGTACTATACCAAACCGGTGATCGGTAACAAGGTCGTAAATGTCAGGTAGGTGTATTCCGCAGTCTTTGCACGCTTATCAGGGATCGCGGTACGTGTCCTCGGAATGGCGTGGTAGCAAGAGGCTAGCGCTGGAGCTGACGAACACTAAAGCCGGTGCTGATGCACTTGGTTGAAGAAGGGGGAAATATGTGTAGTAAACCATGGGGCCAAAACTGGCTTAGAACAGTAGGCTTGCTGGAGTCTTCGTGGGTGCTGTGATGACCAATGAAGGGCGACAGCGTGGGGGCTGTCTCCTATGCCACAGCATCTAGAGCTACCGGGCTGTCGTCCTCTGCCACAATGTCTAGACCTACTGGGCTCTTGCTTTGTGTAACAAACTAGAGAAACTGCTCTGCTGCTCTGGCCTCGAAGAAAGCTAATCCCACCACACTATTCCAGAAGGTTCCCGTTCAACTACTAAACCGCCATAGCTAGGCTGTTTTGTTTTTGCACCCCATGTTTTACCCTGGGTGTACATGTATAGCGATAAGCTATCCATAGGCTACATCCTCAACACAGCAGCTCTGATGCTCACTGCTGCTACCATTGCTAACAATGACTACTGTCTTTGTTTTGAACGTTGCCTGCGGAAATATAGGCTACCCAGACTACATTAAACACGCCCCCCCAATGGAACTGCGATGGTCATACGACTACGGCCGTGCACGACATGATGAGTACACCCTCCCAATGGAACTGCAAATCAATTTACTGGTCATGCCTACATGCCTACTGTAGCGACAACCAGCACTTGATGGAATCGATAGAACAGATGGTCATGACTAACGATGACCAGCACTTGTCGGACGCTATAGAACTTGATTAAAGTGCCGATCGTGGCTAACGATCACCAGTACTTGTTGAAAGCGATTGAAACTTGATTAAGATGCCGATCGGGGCTAACGATCGCCAGCACTTGTTAGAACCAACGCCATTTTACGAAAATACTAATAATTGAATGGCTGCCTCGATCATCAATGATTGTGGGGAACAAAACGACCGCCTACTGCATCGCTAAGAGCCCCTCCGTGCAATTGCGAAAGAGCTCCTCGCAATGCTGTTGATGTTGTTAGCAAATGGACGTTGAGATCCATACGTATATATTGTGATGTGCAGTCACTACGCACTGATACGAGTATATGAGTATCTTAGTCTAGATATTCGGGTAAATACAATATGCGGATAGATTACGAGTTTGTCTTAATCGTAGTGCGCTTTATTGTATGTCCAAAGCATCTCCATTAGGAACGATGCTGAGAACGTTGCTAGAACGTTACTATAACGTTGTTGAGAACATTTCAGGCAATGGCACACACTACGGTAGAATGTAACTGTCCGTAGCATGGGCATTGTACCGAGATGACCAGGTGCAGGCATCGCCCACCTCGATCACTCTACTCTGCTCCTATCTTCTCTCTACTCTTCTTCTCTTCTTTTCTTCTCCCTTCCCATTGATCTCTCAGATCAATCTTCTTTCCAATATGGCCAAATACGCGCCTTTTCAAACCATGATTTTTCTTCTTCTTCGCGAGTGATCTTCACAGACACTTCGGTGCCACCTCTGCTATCTCTCTCCGCAGAGACAGAGTCTCGACACACGCGTCATTCTTTCACATGTGTGTGATGTCACGGCCCTAGACTTTCGCCTGGGAATTATTGATGAGCTCGATCAGGAACCAGTACCGCTGTTTGTTGATAAACTTGCCTCCCACATCCGCGAGCTGCCTCTCCGCCGGCAAGTAGGGAATGCCCACGTGTCCCTCCTTGATGACCACGCGGTTGCATCTCAAAGACAAGTGCTTAGCGCGCGAGCTCTAGGTATGGTTTCCAACTGCATGTCCGTGGTGCCGAAGTAAGTGTTGTCGATGTGAAGCGGGACGCACTTGAAGTCCTCGTTGAACCCCAGTTCCGTCATCTTGTTTCCGAAAAAAACATTGCCTCCCTAGTCTCCAATGCTCCCGGAACAGGCTCCGCTTCCGTAGTTGACTGGGCCGTTAGCTTTTACATTCCCACATGAAGCTCGCGGGTCCATAGCACATCATCATATTGTACGATTAAGTCGACTTTCCGTTGTCTGGGTTGATACCCCATATGGCGCCCGAGTACGCGTTGAGCCTAAGATATATTTTCTTGCAGGTGATGCTGAAATCCACCGTCCCGGCTAGGTACCGAAGTAGATGCTTGGTCGCTTACACGTGCACCTTTTACTACGTGGATATTGCGCTCGCCAGCTGGTTTACCGTGCACGAGGTGTCGTGGCGTGTCACCTGGCTCAGGTGCATGGTACTGCCGACAATAGCTTTAAACCGCCCTTTGGCCTCCTCGTCCAGAAGCCTCTCTTCCGGCTGCATCAGGGACAGCTCCTTGCCGTACCCCGGCTTCCCCAACGGCTTGCAGTCTTGCATGCCGTACGTTACGAGCAGCCCCTTGGTGTAGTCCTCCTGCGTAATAACGAGCGACCCTGGCTGCGTATCACGGATGACTTGCAGCCCCAGGAACCACGGCACGTCACCCATGTTGGACATCTTGAGGCAGCTTTCCCTTGACCCTATCGAGCGTGGCCTTCTTGCTCCCCGTCAGCAGCACATCATCCACACGAAGAGTGAGGACCACCGTCCAGTCGTCGTCTGTACCGAGTCCTTCATCGCGGTAGTCCAGTTGAAGATGTAGACGCGCGTGTCGCTTTCAAGGAATCTGAACCCATATCCCACTAGGAAGGTGTCACGTTCCATGCCAGTTATTGGGGATTTGCTTCAGGTCGTCACACAAAGAGACAGAGATGCTGTAGTCCGCCCACGGTGGCTGTTGTTAATAGCGTTGAAGCAGCCCTGATGCTACTCCTTGAAGCCTGCTGGCATCACCTGGTTCTGGGGTGCCGCTCCGCTTTAGATGGAGGCCATTCCTCTATCGAGTCGTCCTTGCTTCCCGCTTCCCCCACGTGCTTCCGGCTGCTGTCGGCCGTTGTCGTCGTACGTAGATGATTCTTGTCCGCCGACGCCGTCCGCCGGTGCTCCCGGTGTCACTTTCACGGCCATCAGATCTGCTTGAGTTAATCCGCCGATTTTCGGTAAGATCTCGGCTATCACCGGGTCGCGCGGTCGCACGATGGGAACGTGGTGATCGTACGTCACGTCGTTATTGAAGTTGATGCGCGATGTGTCGTAGGCTGGTACGTCTCGCAATATGTCGCCGTCCTCTGGTCCGTCGTGAATATTGATGATGCCGACGTTGTCCATCTCATCGGTGTTGTACGTCTCGCTGATCGGTGGCGACACCACAATCGACGGAGTCTCGATGAGCACGACGTTCTTGCTTCCACCACCTTGTATATGGTTGCGTTGTAGATGCTGTACGCCTTCGTGTCCTGGCTGTACCCGCAGAGCCTTCCCTCCCAAGACCTGTCCTCCAGATTATTTGCGTATACTTCGATGTGTACGAAAGCCTTGGGGCCGATGGCCCTGAGGAGTTGCACTTCCCATGAAGAGTCGTATACGGGGTCCCCCATATTGAGCGCCGAGTGCGGTGTCTGGCTCGCCAGGTACGCCGCCGTGAACATTCGCTTTCCCCAAAAGGAGTTCCGGGCGCCCGCTGTTTGCCAATAGGCATCTCGTGATTCCCGTCAGAGTCTTTCCATCGCGCTCCGACACCATTATCTGCTGAGGTGTGCTGACAGCCGTGTAGTGGAGGTGGGACGCACTTTGGCGACAGTATTGCCGGAGGGCTTCTCCAGTATAATAAGCTGTCCCACGGTCAGCGCGAAGCCCTTGGATCCGAACACCGAGGGGCATCGCCCCCGACTGTACGTCAAGCTGGACGGTGTCGACGGCTTCCGGCTTGGTTTGGATCAGGTAGACATGCTTGTACCTGGACTCATCCCACGGTAGGCGTTGAACTGCTCAGCTCAAAAACATTATGAGCAGTTAAGCTCTTCAAGTGAGAAAAAATCGGTTTGCGTGATAATTTTGAAAGTAAACTTATGTTAGGACAAGCACCTAGACATGATGGTCTGGTTGTTGACGTCCGTGGTCATATATTGAGCTTCTCCTGTAAGGAACTCAGAAAATTAAACACCATCCCTACCGAGGCATTGCTATTCTTGGGTAAACTCGCCGGTAATCTTGCTGACGTACTTGAAGGCTCTCATCGCCCTTCGGCGAGATGGGCCTCATGAAGTCGGTGTAGACTAGCTGAAACATCACGGTGATCCCGAGGTTGCACCTTCTCCGGGCGGGGTTGCTGAATGCCCTTCCCGACGGTGCAGACGTCGCAAGGTTGTAATTATTTGCTGAAGCGCACGCCGTTGGCGTCCGTTAGGTTGAGAAGCTCCAGAATCCTGCGTTCACGTGGCCTATGCGACGGTGCCAGTGGTCAGCTTTACCTCAGCATGCATTGCCAAGCCTACTCCCTCTAGCTCGACGTTGAACGTATACAGGGCGCGGCGCCCGCCTGCTTCCTGTAGTGAGATGGTGAAACCATTGGGGTCGCGATCCGCGACTCCTCCAGGGGGGAGATGGCTGTAGCTCCTTGCTCCGTTCCGCTCGGAACCGAGGAGAGTTTGCGCCCAAAGTCGATGCCACAACGGGAAGCCTTACTTGTTGCCTAACCCCGGTCTTGTCGATGATGTAGCCGCTGATAATTCCTGCAGCGACCCCCTTTCAGCTTGTGGTTCCCGGGCGTGGTGATCTCCCGTGGTTCTTCCATCCGTACGTAGTCGGGTAGTTTCTCCCGTAATCCGGGGCAGTCATTGAGGTAATACAAAGATGTCCCGCTGTCCACCAACATACTGTCGCGGTTGAACCTACTGCTTTTCTTAATCCGAATTGCCTGCGGATTAACAGCGCGAAAAAGTCCATGGCACTGAAGGCAGAGCATTGGAATTTTCCCAACGAGGGTTATACTGTAACTAACCGGTCGGATGTTATAAAGTACTTATCCGTCCATCTGGTCGATGAAGCAACACCCGCGAGGTGACGTGGGCAAACACGCACACGCCGTTGCCGGCGGTAACGGAACTCTCACACACCCCACAACGAAGAAGAACTTTCACCAAAACACTTTCGCCCTGCCCGATGCGGTATACCTTCATACCGCACTTCCTGTTTTCACAACTCCGGAGGATGATGTGCCTCGCAGGAAGCAGTCTCGCAGGTGCATCAAAGCGAACGCTGAAGAGCCCGTTCCGGCCTCAAGACCCTCGTGGAACTCGTCGGCTGTTTCCCCGCACCCGTTATATGTCAGGAAGTCGACGTGAGTTCGACACACGCATTGCCACCATGCTCACAATTGGACGCCTCCACGTACAATGTCTCGTCGTCCGTCTCCCTGAGTACCTCTAATGTCGATAGCTCCTCCGCGGGTAGATGAGTCTCCATACCCCTAACCCAGAGCGCTTCTCGCTGAGTCATCCGTTTGTCGTACTCCTTACGGCTCTTACGTCCGCCAAGTCTCTCGTGATCGTCGATGTACAGTAGCATGACTGGTTGTGTCGCTCACACCTACTGAAGAGCCTCATCAGTGTCTTCATCCACGCGTGGATCGACGAGCATGTTCAAGCTGTAGTCTACTGGTTCAGATTCAGTATTTTTCCCTCGTTCGAAACGTACCTTAGTTGGTGCCCTCACTCGTGGGCGTTTCTACACGTCCCGACGAGCTTCTTTCTTGAGCCACTCCAGCAACTAAGTTTCTACATTATATGAACCCTTATTATACAGGTACCAGGTACATAAATGGCCCCTCTGTGTTGCCGGTATGCGACAGCCAAAACTACCGACACTATGGCGGCAACCGGCACAACTCCACACACTACGTACCACACTGGGAAATTCCTAAACAATTCCACAATTCCGTAGGCACTACCGTACAACACGGAAGAAAGCAGACCCCGGGGATAACATTTTGGCTTTTTTAAAATATTACCACCGGGTGTGCTGTTGTGGGGGGGTGTGCTATCTAACGTATCTCGAGTGATAAGCACCATGCACGGGAGCCCCGCAGCCAGGGGGTGTCGTAACGAGGGTGTGCGCCAACAGTATTACCGGTAACGATTACTAAGAAACAGACCCAGGCCAGATTGCAGGGGGTGTACTAACGAAGGGGTGTGCTACGTTGTCAACGACTGTTAGGGAGTGTCAACAGACCCCGGGAAAATTAAATGGGGTTGTGATAACAAGGGGTATGCTAACACATGAGCGGCTTTGGTCTGAAACCAGTTCGTCGGTATTCTTCCATTGTCGCGTGATGCCGGTGATGGTAAGGCACACATTTGAAACCCGGAGATGGCAGCAAACCCTCCTTTGTACGATACGGGAAAATGGTTGCTTGTACCGGCACTGGTGTTCAATGATGAAACGATTGCCCCTCAAAGGTATTGTCCCACTGACGATAAACTTCCTCTTGTCATCTTGGTATGAACGAAGCTTTTGTTTCTAGTCAACACTCAACAACACTAATACCGCATCATTAACACTGTAGCACGGCGCCCTGGATTTTTGTATTCATACCGGTACCGGTAACGGTACCGGTACTATCGCTGAAAACATAAAACCAGTGAGAAAATCAAACAAGCGATAAGTGAAACAAACGGGGAGAGTGAAGAGAGAACGCAAAGAAAGAATACTTCCGGCACTGCTTGTCGGTACTACAGGTACCGGTACTCATTCCCAACCCCTGCAGGAAAGTACCGATATCATGTGTTACTTAAGGTACACCGGTAATCGGCTGATGTCACAATCGGGTGCACAGACAAAACAAGTTTAGTGATGCCCCACCACACCAGGTATCACATCGTACCACGGGTATCGCGTACCAGTACTTGGGTGCGTGCACCATGTCATTATACCAATTGCAGCAGTTGATCCAGTCAGGCGTTACAAGCACTACCACCACCAGATGCAAAAAACACGCCCGACGCGAGGTGCGGGTACCTACTGGTGCTGGGAGTGTGGGCTACTCTTGACGCCGGGTGGACCGCCAAGCTGGCACGAGGTGGCCTATAGGTTGCTCGGTGGCTTGTAGGTTGATCGGTGGTACATACAGTAGGAGTTTGGTGTGGGTATCCTGTACGAGTATGTAGGCAGGTCGTGGGCGCGGCGGGTATTTGGGTAGAGGCTGGCGTCGACGATTTTCTTCCTTCCTGACCAAGGATCGTTCCATGATTTGGGTATCGTTTCCGCGTGTACTCGTAGCATTCGTGTTGTTTCTGAAGGAGGTGCAGGTATCAACTGGTGCTACTACTGTAGGAATGTGGGCTACTCTTGACGTCGGGTGGACGGCCAAGCTGGTACGGGGTGGCCTATAGGTTACTCGGTGGTAGATTGGCCGATGGTACAGTAGGAGGTTGGTGTGGGTATCCTGTACCAGTATGTAGAAAGGTCGTGGGCTCGGCGGGTATTTGGTTGGCGTCAGTAGCCTTTACCGCACCACTGGATTATTATCTAGGATAAAGTATGGAAATCGGGGAATATTTTATTATATACCTTTTAGTGTGGTCGACCAATTTTTCAAAAAACAAAACGCCTGATTTTTTCGAGACAAAGCTCATAAAGGTCGGGGCGGGGACGGGGTTAGGGTTAGGGTTAGGGTTAGGGTCTAAAGTAGTGTTTTCGGCGTTTTTCTAAATATTTGGTCTCATAACACTGGAACCACACGCGGGCCACAACCAAGTCCCCGATTTCTATACTGTATCCTATATAATAATTCAGAATTGCGGTAAAGGCGACTCGTTGGCGTCGACGATTATCTTCCTTCCCGACCAAGGATCGTTCCATGATTAGGGTATCGTTTCCGTGTACGAGCACTCGTCGTAGCTTTCGTTTTGTTTCTGAGGGAGGTGCAGATACCTATTGGTGCTAGGAGTGTGGGCTACGCTTGACGCCGGGTGGACGGCCAAGCTGGCACGGTGCGGCCTATAGGTTGGTCGGTGGCTTGTAGGTTGGTCGTTGGTAAGTTGGTCGGTGGTTCACACAGTAGTAGGTATCCTGTACGAGTACGTAGGCAGCTCGTGGGCTCGGCGGGTATTTTGGTCGGTTGGCGTCGACACTATTTTTTCCCGCCACCAAAGGATCGTTGCATGGTACTCGGCGGGTATCACTGGCTTCGACAATTTTGATGCCGACCAAGGATCTGTCGATGAGGGTATCCTGTACCAGTATGTAAGCAGGTCGTGGGCTCGGCGGGTATTTGGGTTGGTTGGCGTCGAAAACTTTCTTGCTTCCCGACCAAGGATCGTTCCATGATTAGGGTATCGTTTCTATGTACTCGTACGTAGCTCTCGTTTTTTTCTGAGGGGAGTCTAGGTACGAGCTACTGGTAGTTGGAGTATGGGCTACTCTTTACGCCGGGTGGACGCCCAAGCTGACACGGGATGGCCTAAAGGTTGGTCGTGGTTTGTAGGTTGGTCGGTGGCCTGTCGGTCGGTGGTGCATACAGTAGTGGGTAGGTGGAGTGCTGTACCAGTATGTAGGCAGGTCGTGGGCTCGGCGGCTATTTGGGTAGGTTGGCGTCGACAATATTCCTTCCTTCCCCACCAAGGATCGTTCCATGATTTGGGTATCGTTTTTGTGTACTCGTGGCTTTCGTTTTCTCCTGAGGAGCGTGGGCTACTCTTGACGCCGGGTAGACGGCGAAGCTGGCACGGGGTGGCCTATAGGTTGGTCGGTGGCTTGTAGGTTGGTCGATGGTAGGTTGGTCGGTGGTACAGCAGTAGGAGGTTGGTGTGGGTATCCTGTACGAGTATGTAGGCAGCAGGTCGTGGGCGCGGCAGGTATTTGGGTAGGTTGGCGTCGACAATTTTCTTCGCGGCCAGGGATCGTTGCATGATGCTCGGCGGGTATTTGTTTAGTTTGGCGTCGACAATTTTGCTCCCGACCAAGGATGGTTTCATGATGTGGGTACTCGTATCGTATCCGTGTACTCGCAGCCCTCGTTTTGTTTCTGAGGGGTGTGGTACTCTTGACGCCGGGTGGACGGCCAAGCTTGCACGGAGTGGCCCATAGGTTGATCGGTGGCTTGTAGGTTGGTCGATGGTAGATTGGTCAATGGTACTGTATAAATAGGAGGTTGGGGTTCCTGTACCAGTATGTATGTAGAAAGGTCGTGGGCTCGGCGGCTATTTGGGTAGGTTGGCGTCGACCATTTTCGTCCTTCCCGACCAAGGATCGTTCCATGATGTGGGTATCGTTTCCGTGTACTCGTAGCTTTCGTTTAGTTTCTGAGGGAGGTGCTGGTACCTACTATTAATAGTGGTAAAGAGTGTGGGCTACTCTTGACGTCGGGTGGACGGCCAACCTGGCACGGGGTGGCCTATAGGTTGGTCGGTGGTGGGCTGGTCGGTGGTAGGTCGGTCGGTGGTACAGTAAGTTGGTGTGGGTATCCTGTACCAGTATGTAGACAGGTCGTGGGTTCGGCCGGTATTTGGGCAGGTTGGCGTCGACAATGTTTTTTCTTCTCGACCAAGAATCGTTCCATGATATGGGTATCGTTTCCTTATACCGGTAGCTTTCGTTTCAACGCGCACTGGGATACGTGCACCAGCAGTCCCTATGGATCGCAATAGTTGGCCCAATCAGGCGCTAAAAGCACTACAACCGGGTCTAGAAAACACGTCCATACGAACGCATACGCAGCAGCAGCGCAGGTCAAGTCAACAGCATGTGGCACGCCAGCCCCCCTTGCCAGCTTCCTCGTTGGGTCCATCTCCGGCTCCCGGTCCCACGCCCCTTTCATTGCAACGTCGTTGTCGTCCTCGTCGTCCCCCCCAACGGCGCCCGTGTCGTCGTCGTCCGTGATATCGAACACCTCCAGCAAGTCCTCCCCAGCTCCACCCTTTTCCTCACTGCTATTCGTGTCCAATGGGTTCCTCTGGGCGTCCGAGTAAAGGTCCTTCCTGGACCACGCTTCGTCTCCCGAGCCGTCGAGGAGAAGACTCACGCCAGCCTTCTCCCAGCTTGAACGGACGACCTTGCCATCAGTTTTGTCATAGGCTTTTTCACCCACTGCGCCAGTAGCCCCCTGGAGGGGGGCTTCGGGGAGCCGCCGTCGTCTCGCTGTATGCCACGGGAAGTCATGTCCTGATCATATAGGGCTGTCATGTGCGACATACAAAACTTGTTGACCAGCCCGTCGCACGGTTGGACGTTCGGGGTCATTCCTCTGGGCAAGAGGAACAGGAGGGGTGTTCGATGCCACCATCGTCTCTTTACACGCGGTCGTCTTATGGGGTGCGTAGTACTGTAGTCCCACACGAGCAGCGTGTCCTGCTGACGGAAGCCACTAAGAAACCCCCGCGCCCTGGGCGCTGGTTTCACACGCTGGGCATCCTGGTGGCGTGACTCAAACCAACAGCATTGCCTTCCGGGCCCTTCCCGCCCCCGACTACAGGTAGCGCGTACCCGATCGCTTTCAGTTTGAAGTCTATTGTGTATCGCTTTCGTTGGGGGCCACCGCCAAGCTCCGTGATTTCGAAGTCGGGCGGCATCAGCTCCAGCTCTCCGTAAGCGCGCTTGCCCTTCTTCTTCGCGGGGTCCGTGAAGAGGGCTTCACCGTCGTTATCCTTCCACTCGTGGCTTTCACCGGGCAGCATGGTCTCTCGCCGCTTGTGGAAGTCGTAGTGGCTGGCGATTCGGGTGCTGTTGACGGGGATTCAGGCCCTTTGGCTGGCGCGTTGGGCGCTGCTGCCAGAGCTTCGGGCGCTTGACTGGTAGAGGTACCCGTAGTCGGGCCTTGGGGCACGGCGAAAGAACCGCGAAGGGGGGGTGGTACCCGTACAGTAGTACCAGTGCCGACAAGCGGGCTAGTCCTAGAGAAGAACGACGTGATCGTAGCTCGAGCCGCGACAGCAGCAGATGCAGTACCGGTACCGGTAGGGTCGGGGCCGTCGACTCGTTCGGCCCCCTATGATCGGGAGCAGCAGTTAGTTGCTTCCATGCTGGTATCCAAACCAGTACATGTTGCGGGTGAATGGCGAACGGTATCCACCAGACGGTGTGATACGTTTGAGGCTGGTACTGTATGCAGGCGTACCTCCGTACAGGGGCGGGGGGGTGTTCAACGCACCCCCGGTGATAAAGTGGTGGTCGAAAAACGAAAAACATTATATCACCGGGTGTGCTATTGTGGGGGGGGGTGTTATCTAAGGGGAAGGCGCTTATTTCCGTGTTTTACGGTACTTAACCGGCACTATAGGGAGACCACTACTACTTTACATGTTAAGAACCGATCGGTCCTTGTGCAGGACCCATTCCCAGTCAGAACCCATTGCCCTTTCGCGTATAAGGTATGTCCCTTGCTTTGCGTCTGAAGAACCCGGGATGTCTCCATTTTACGGACAAAAGCAAGGACCGTTGAAGACATATACTGCTGTAGTTGCGACTTCCCCGCCACCTTTGCCGCAATCTCCAGAAAGAGCGAGAAGGCAAAACGAACGGGCCGCTTCGTCCATGGTGGGGTTGTGGGCAACCTAGACGCTATGCTGTCGCTGCGTGGGCTGGTTTGGATAGGATAATCGCATTCGTGCGCAGGGATTTGCTTTGCCTGCTGAGTTTTGTGTATCATTACCGATACATACGTATCCTGTACCGATGCTTTACTGTAATGCAGCGCCAACGATACATGTGTCCGTGCTGTTCCCCAGTGCGCTGCTCAATCGTTTAGGTTGGGCGGCGGCCGGGCGAGGGACTTGCCACAGTATGCAAGGAGTATGACCAACAACGAAGTACTGTATATCCTGCCTCTATAAGTACGCAGGTTCACAAGGTGTAAATTACGGTGTACATCTTATAACAGCATGCAGAGGCGTAAAAAAAATGAGAGAAAACGACACCACACACGTAGGAAGGTCAGAATGAAAAACAAACCGGATCGCTGTGATCACAGGACGAAATAAGCGAAAACCATTTTTTCCGTTTTTTGTTCCCGTTTTTAACTCGGTTTTAGAGACCCCCCTATTTGTTTTTCACTGGTGGGTGGGGGGGGGGGTGTACTCATGTTGTGCACGGCCGTAGTCATATGACCATAGACCCTCGCATCCCTACAATGCCGGGACGGAGCGCGTTGGGTTTTCACCAACCAGGCAGACATTGCTTGCACCAAGCGCGAAACGCCGTGAGGTATTGGGCGAGTCGCATGGAGGGTGAGCTGCATCCTGCTAAGAACCGCCTCTGAGGCGGACTTGCATATGGACGACAGCTTCAATGAGTTAATTTAATTTCTGGTGTGGCCACTTCCGGAGACAGCAATGGGTTTTACTATGTAACTGCCTCGCGGACGCCTTACCATATTAACACTACGTGAAACGACCATTCCCCTTGTGCGGAGCAAAGGTTCTCCACCCCGCACAAATGATCTACTCGACCGCCAGCTTTGGTGACCGCCAAAAAAAAATAACAAAAAAAAACGGCACCCTGGTTGTCTAGCTCACGCAGCGAGTGGCGTGTTTTACAGCGTCGTTGCCAACCGACGCCAACCCAACAGTGTGGGGGCAGGGGGGGTAATTAAAAAAAAACTTGACTTATTGTTTTCTGGGATCACAACGGTCCGGTTTCTTCCCTCCAATATAGGGGGGGGGGGTGTGGGGTATCTGGGATTCAGATCCGCGCATACACTCGCAGCATGTGATATTACAGTAATATGCGAGCAGGAAAAATATATAACACAAACAACACCCGACTTTACCTCCTACTCCTTGCGTATATACGAGTACGTGTACGAAGAATCGTTTGAACCACTTGTATGTGTATAGCATACAGTACCTGTATCATCATCTGAACCTGTCCCCCTACCTAGCCGGTTGGCTCCTAAATTCAGCAGCAGCAGCAGCAGCAGCAGCAGCATGAACCGGCCGCTCCGATCCTCGGCCATTCCTTCCCGCCCTATTCCCGCGAGTGAATGCCAAAAACCCGCGGTGGCAACGCTCTTTCCCGTCCTAACGACGTGCGTTGCGGTTGAACGCCGATTCCTCACGCCGTATTTGGTTTCGTTATTTTCCTGTTGAGCCGCATTCTAACAAGACGATGGTTTTCCACTTAAAGTATACCACCCACGATCCCATGTTGTCTCGAACAGAATATTCCAATCGAGGGTTGCTGATTTGCTGTTGGATTATGGTTGATCATTGCTGTTGCTGTGTGTTTTGGTGTTAGATGCTTGCTGCTGTGTGTATCCGTTTTTTTGTTGTTTTGGGCCTTGCTGGTACGCTTGCTGGCACACTTGCTGCTGCTGATGCTGCTGCTGCTGCTGCTGCTGCTGCTGCTGCTGCTGTTGCTGCTGCTGCTGCTGCTGCTGCTGATGCTGCTGTTCTTGCTCTCACTTGCTCTTCCACCGTAATGGCGTCCATCCCCCCTGGTTTGGGTGCTGCCTCAACTTTGCTTGTTTGGAGCAAAACCCTCCTTCCGAGCGTTGCTGTTGTAGGGTATGCAGCAGGCGGTTCGTCGTTGATGTTTAAAGCTTCCTCCTGTGCTGTATTTAGGTATTTCTTCAATTATGTTTTGCATTGACCGTATTTGCGTACTGCAGTACTGTAGTGTAGCGCCAATGACATGCATCGCCATGCTGTTCCCTAGGTGTTCATATTTTAAGGTTGGGCGGGGCCATTGATCTTTCTGGTTTTTTGCAGACTTTAAAAAAGGAAAGCAGCCAAAACCAGGTAGGCACACCAGTTGGAAGCCGAAAACAACAGATAATTCTTCGACTTCGGGATGAAGAATAAGTGCGGGATCACTTTCTGACGAAGTCAAGAAATAATTTGGTTTTGAATTTTGACTTTGAAATTGAAACAGCCCGATAACGGAGTCAAAATCTAAAATCGGCATTCACGAGACTGGCGAACAGAAGCGCGGTTGAGCCTCTCCGTAGGGTCAAGCGCGTTGTACCGACGCTTATAGCGCAGGCGTGTGTCGCATCTATGGTGTCGCACAATAGTTTTGCGGGTCGGTATGTGAGAGAATTGCATATATTTTCTCGAGAACCACGCTACGAGTACGTACGAGTACGAAATCATATGTTTTTGCGTGCTTGTTTTCTTTTTGTTCGTCATGAGGCATCATAAAAATCCTTGATGCGCCACGAGTGTGAGCGTATATGTCATCCTCCTGCCTCCAAGCCTACGCTCGTCACTGTCAATATGGCTACCACTGTTGCCGTAGAGAAAGGGCTCTACGTCAAGACGAGTGTCTTGCCGTGCTGTGTGTGCTGCTGTGCTGTGTGTGCTGCTGTGCTGTTTGTTGTTGTATAGAAAAGGATAAAATCATAACCCTGAAACTTTATTCCAGGGCGCGGAGGCCGGGCGCGGAAGGAAAATTTACGTGCTCTACGGCGCATGAACTCGCGTCGTCTCTCGGGATGTCTGCTTTAGTACTCCCACCACAACCAAACGGGATAGCTGGTGTATCTATGCTGTGATGGAAATTAGAGCTAGGCTGGCGTGGAGTCAAAAGCAAACAAGAAGGCACAGCGCTGTGTGCTAAAACTATCTTCCACCCCAGATTCAGGACAAAGAGTTGGAGAAATTCTTCACAACAATGGAACAGTTTGTCTAGGTTTTAAAAAATCTGTATCTTACTCCCAACCGCAATTTTGCACTGCTCTGGGTGTGTAACATATCTGCATCGCCCGTACTCTCTTCAAGTTCAAGTTTATTGGACGGCTCGCCTTCTGGTCAGTTGTGTAAATAAAAAACACATCGGCAGCAACCACAGCACGATTTACATTTCAACCCACAGCGCTGCGCTTCGGAATTAGGTTGTCTTATGATAGCTTCTTCATAGCAAGTAGAAGCCTAGACTATGAGGACTTCCTTTCTTTTCGGCAAAATAAAAGGAGCTAGCAGGGCATACGTAAAGGATTAACGCGGGTACGCAGCTCCACCCGCGCCCCTGTCTACTCCTGTTGCTCCTGAAGACTTTGGACGTGAAAAACCTAGTTTGGATGAGCAGGAAACAGCAGCCAGATCTGAATGCTGTACGAGTACATGCGTGTCTACAGCAGTAGTGCCACTACTCTATTCAGCTCGTGTCGTTTCAAATACCACACGGTAGTTCCAGCCCACGGCATATCCTTGCATCCAGGTGCTAGGCGTGTGCGAGGCGCAGTCCTTGGCTAGCTGTATATTTATTGCTGCGTACCACCTACCAGGTACCTGGTATCTCACAGCATACTACAGACAACACAGAGATACTCGTAGAATACAGACAGGATACTGCTACGTATATGTTGATACCAACAAGGAGATCGACGAGAGCAGAGATACGATGGGATAGATAAGATGTGGTTATGTGCCCAGAAGGGTCGTCACCACAGCCAGAGAGATACAGTAGATGCTTCCACCTGGCGTGGGTCACGCGTGTATCCCCCTTTGGATAGACCTATAGGCCCACACACGACCACCTCGCCGGGTGAGGTATCTCAAAGCATCAGCAAACAAACACAGAGTAGGTAACTCGGCGCGTATGGATCTTTATGTGCTATTAATATTACACGAGTATGAGGTTGGTTGCAGCAGTATTCTGGGAGCACACAGCGAAGAACCGAAGAAGCCTGTCGACCTCCGAACTGCGCATAGAAACACCCTTAGATGTGATAAATATATGCCGAGTGTTTACGCCTAGCGTCGACCACGCGCGCGTCCGGCTAGAGGCTCCCAAGCGCATTCGTTCGTAGTCACCAGCAATGCGTTGTCGGGTTGAGGTGTTCGATTTGAAGCTGGTCTGAATTTCACAGAGAGAACTAAAAATCAAGTTATTTCTTGATTTCGACAGAATGTGATCCCGCACATATTCTTTATCCCGAAGTCGAAGAATTATCTGTTAAACGCAGTTTTTTCATACAATTACGTACATACTTGGTATTTGATCACTTGTAGATATCGTTTGCGTGTTGGACGGGCACAAACGGACCTGACAGACACGGTAGGACTTCGGCCACAGGGCACATTAGTAAACTGGGGAAAAAATCGGTTGAAAGGCCTAGCAAACCACTTCCTCATGTTTGTATGGAATACTGCAGAAGAGCGGAAACACGCCACCTTAGGTGGTCGGACTCTGAACATCTACGGTAGCGTAAATAAGCTGCTAAAACCCGACTCAGGCGTTTGATGATAAATGCCATGGCCATCCACGCGCACGTTTCTCGCGTCATCGACATCCTTTTGTCGTTAGTCGTGAGAAGATGCGTTGGGTTCATTTTGTACTTCCTTTATTCTGCAGCAAAAGTTTAAGGTTGCCAAAAAAAAACGATTCGATCGACAGTACAACAACCATTAACACCATACAAACAAACAAAATCAATCGCAACGTGAGGCGCGCGAATGCAAGACGCCCCTCCGAACAGCGATTGCACTCTCCGCGAAGGGATCCAGAATCTACCGCAATTCTCCGATGTTCCTTACGTGTTGTGTCTATCTAGAGCACGAGGAACAACGTTGGACCCCCCCCCCCCCCTTAAAGATGCGCTGCTGATAGCGCCGGGCGGTACAGTTTGTGCGGTACCGAACTATTCAAAGTGTGTCGTTGTTGGTGACAACTTACCTACACAGCCACAGCAACGTTTGGTGGGGTTCTATCCGTAGCTGACGATACACCTATGAGCAGTTTTGTCTCATCTGGAACGACCAGCTTTCAAGGCATCCCACGTCGTCGAACAATGCCTTCGATGTCTCCCTGTTGCTTATCCGGCAGCTTGGGCTTCGGCGGCTGCTTCTTAGTAAACCAAACAACACAAAACCAGCGGCATACAGCATAGTCAACAGAATATCTCCAGCGCTGGCCCCACCTTCCTGCCGTAAGGGTAAGTATGTCCAATCCTGCCCCCTTACTACAGTAGTCCCCCTTCTTGCTCTCGCCCTAGTCTACAAAAACGCGTGGGCCGGCACGCCGCGGTCGTGTTGAGCTACTGCTTCCCCACCGCCGAGCGCATTGCACCGACCGGTGGAAACCAGGGGGAACCCCGAGCGCAAGGCAAACGGTGCGGCTGTTTGTAACGGTCAGCCACAAAATACACCTGGTACGATATATCACACAGAGCACTGAAGAGTGTACTGCCTTTCCTTCCTCCTGGACGGGTGACGACGAGTGGTGAAAAAAAGAAAAAAAACACAAAACACAAAACAATACCGCCTGGCTCTTCCTGAATTACATCGCCAACTCGCATGATGAGGCACTATTATTGCGGCCGTTGTTTTCGACGTAATTACGTAGATGGCGGTTCCATTCCCCGCGTATTTCCCTACCACGCGAAGGAGCGTGGGAGAAGTAAACGTACCTATTGGCCAGGACTAACCTGTAACATTCACATAAAACACAACACCCCAGATATACCAGCCCGCTATAATCTATACAGTAAAGACGGTGGGGTCTCGGCTACTGCTGAGGCTCATCGTCGACGCTGCACGCAGCGGTCCTGGCAGTGCCAGGGGGCTCCGGCTTGAAGGGGGCCTCGTAAACCGCAGGTCGTGACTGGCTCCTGACTCTAGGCGAGATTCTGCTGTTGACCTCAGCCGTGAACCTTGGGAGAGCGAATGGAGGCGCGCTACCCCTGTCCTTAAAACCGAAGGGTGGACGGGGCTCCGTCCGGATGAGGTGTCCACCGAGACGCGCGAGTGGCGAGGGCCGTGTTCGCGTTGAGGGTTCTGCGCGAGTGAAGCGTTAGGGAGGTGGGCGAGGTGGTGGAAGTGGGACGGGCGAAATGGTAGGCGTGAAGCACCGAACCACGGGTGTCTCCGGAGAGGCAAAGCTGGGGGGTGGGAGATTGCGGGTATCGGTCACTGGACCCCCACGAGGTAGAAATATAGACCGTGGTGAGCAGAGTATTAGAATGAACGATGTGAATCCCACAAGGTTACTCTCCCAACACTCCACCACCACCGCTCTCTAGAGCACGGCCACAGAAGCGCCATATTTCCAACAATTCCAGTATTATGTTCTATTGAACAACGCCAGTGAACCTCACGGTCACAAGGTGCCATCATCCACCAATGTGGCCCTCCAAGAGACATCCACATCATCATTATTATCTCACACAGGAGATTTGATTGGTTAGGAGAAATAACCAATACAGTAACAGCCGTAAGGTTAGTAGCTAGTTGGTAGGGAACAGATCACTCTTCGAGGGGTGACATGAGGTTTGCTATTTTTAGGGATACGTGACAATGTAGGGTCTGTATTGTCTCTCTGGTGGGTTTTCCTGCCTTGTAGCCCCCACTCCCTTTTAACTACCATCTTCCCTGTACCCCTTCCTGTTTGTGCGGGGCTGTGACCGTCTTGATCACGCCTGGTACTGATGCTCCAAACAGCCGGAGTGTCCACGCTTCGAAAACCCTATACACAAGCTATGGTTATGATTATCCATACACTGTGGTCTGCTGCAAACAAGGAGGACGCTCCAACCAAGCCCTTCACACCTGCTGCCGAGCAGACGCATTGTTAGTCCCCCATGCGGACCTTTCTTCGTCTGCGTTCGCGGTGGTTTGTTGACCGGCTCGCCTGGCCAGCTCATTTCGGCGCCTCAAGGTCGAAGAAAGGCGGACAGGTTGCACTAAGCGCGCCACGCGCTCCGTCCCTCTCTTCATCGACTTTTTGAAGTGGCGAACCTTAAGATGGGGGTCCTGGCGAGCTACCGCAACGAAGAACACTGGCCACAACAGCAGGAGCAGGTCTGCGGCAAGGGGTGATAACGGCGGCGGTGCAGATTTCGTGAGACCCGTGAAGACTAAACAAGTTTGACATCAAGAGCGACACTGTAAACGATTTACCCAGGGGTGCAGTCGTTTGATTTGGAGCTTGTCGCTACATCATCGTCGTGGAGGAAAGAGGCGGGCCTCCTGCGTCCTTCCCGCCTTGTACGCCCCTCATCCGCATCAGGCTGGGGCATCCACTTCCCAAAGGTTACGCGACTGACAACACGTGCTGCAATCACAGTCTAAATGCAAAAGTCAAGCCAAACGCACTCTTCTTAGGCGAAACAACACGATGCATCACCATGCCGCCATCGGCACCCTCAATTCCGCCTGTGTCTTTGAACTCACCCCAAAAGCCGCCGACGTTTCCTAATATTTCGGCGATCTCAAGGGGGTTGATCTCCGTGATCACCTCCAGCGAGTTTTCTTGTTGGGCTATCTCCATGGATAACCAGGCGTAGGGGCTCGTGATTCCTGTGATAGTGGCGTCCCTCTAGGTAGAACAAGGTAACGAGGGAGGGCTCCGGATAAGGACTGAGCATGGTACTTTTATTTCTTGCCAGCGGTAGGAATGACCTAACACACCAGTACAGCTATTTCGGATGGGAAGGGGTGAATCACTTCGGATGACTACAGTGGGCGTGCACCGTATCGCCCTACGCACTAGGTAGCAGGAATCAATCATGGAGTGTGAATTTTCACCTTCCCTTGGATCCTTGCGTGTTGGTAGGGAGTTTCTGCTGAGGTTTATTGCGTCAATATTGTACAAGTTAACGCACGGGGCCTTCACCCGACAAAAGTGTGAATGCATGCAGCACATGATGCTGATCTCGTCTCGAGGATCCTTTCATGTGTGCACGCCCAACGGACATAAGCTTGGTGTGGAGTCCTACGGCCCCGAGCAGCGAGCGCGCGGTCTAGAGTGGAAGATCACCTTGTCCTTCTCAATGGCTGACGACGTTGCCACAGCCTTGTACGTTGCTGCATTGTCGCTCTTGAGTCTGTTCTCTTTGGTCAGCCCGATCCCCTGAAGGCACCACAGACGCAGCGTTCAGACGCAACCGTAAGCATCATGAACTGTTACGGTGACGGTGCCGTCCTCACGAACAGCTTCCAGCCAGCTCTAAGAAGGGTAAACAAACACGACTCACCCCACTGGTAGCGGCAGGGGTTGATGCAGTTGGGTTTCGTCCTCTGAGGCAATATTTTCTGGCCGGTTGAACTTTTTAAGTGAGAGAAACTACAGCAGTACCTGCTAGCATGATGATTTTGCAAGTATGTTGCTTTTAGTACTAGCGCATAGAAAACATGCTGGTAGGCTTGCGAGGAGCTCCGAAACTAAGGTACCATCCCAAGCGGGGGCATTGCTCACGTTGTGTGCCAGAACTGCACTCACGCCTGTGGTGCATTGACAACAAAGACACACAAAACGCACTACCACCCCGGGGTGACGAGCCCCATCCGCGCGAGACGCTGAGGATCCGTGCTCTCAGCGGGGCTCTCCCTACTTCGTACGAACCCATTATTAATGGCCACCGCCAACACAAACAAACTTTAGGAAACGCCAAGAACTAGATGGAATACAGGACGAGTCTTAAGGGTTGCTCGCCATGTAGTTGAAGATGTGGCTGCTGGAAGAGCTCGTTCTGCAGGAGTAAGCCACTTGAATTCCGGCCGAAATGTTGCCGGTGTCTGCGTCGCGCAAGAAGGTTTGGACGCTCTCGCTGTCACAGCGGCGGCGGCGGCGGCGGCACGACGGAAGGCACTAGATGGCTCATCCGATGTATCAAGTTGCCACATTCGCGGTGCAGAAGTGCCATCTCGCAGGAGGCTCTACAGATCGCAACTGCAAACACCTGCCAAACCCCCATAATCCTTCATACCTTAAGCAGTAGCGCGGACATAAATGCGACACGGTACGTACTGTAGTTACTACAGTATCAATGTACACAAGAGGAACCACAATCGGCAATGATGCCCATATGTGCCAAGGTTGAGAGGAAACATTTTGTAGTACCTGTGAGATTCCCACTCGCCCTCCTCCTCGATGCACGTATCAGAAGCGTCTGCGCTCCCACCCGTGTACCAGAACATCTTTCGTCGGAACAGGGAGTAGAGTCGCAACGCGGTAGTAACGATTAGCTCTCGTACACATGATACAGTGGACGTACGATTCGCCAAACAGGCGTCGGGGACGTTCCCAGGTCTCTAAAAGTCGGTGATACTCAGCACAGTACAGTACAGCAAGCAGTAGCACCAGTATGTAGTGAGGCCGTTGATACAAGGATGGCCCTAGACGCCACACGTCGATGTCCATCGTCGTAAAAATGCGCGTCACCGAGAAAGCGGCACACGTCTTCGTAGGGGATACCTACAAGATGTCGTTATCCACGGTAGTGCATCACTTTCTTGGAATGGCGGCGAGCATTGGCTAAACAACGACGGGCTAGCTACAAAAAACACGCGTGGTGTCTCGCTCGTAGTTTTGATAGTCCCTCTATTTCGGTACACGTAGGCTACACCTGATTTTCCCCGTGACTTCGTGCGAACCGGTTTCCTCACGTTAAGCAGAATATAGTCTTCCGGATCCCGTTCGTCCTCGGGGATATCTATCTCCGAAGCAGCGAAGTGAACGCACCAGCCTTTTTGCAACGAGAACTGCCAAGCAAAGTACAGGAACGAGGTCGTGCATTGACGTGCACCGAGAGCGGTTATTCTCGTGGAGACAAAAAAAAAGCGGACAAGTTATTGTTTCAGGTGTGTTGTAACGGATGCAAATAACACACTCCCCACATTGCCGAGGCGTTCCGCATGCGTGTTGCGACTGGGAGGGGGGGTGCCAACCAGAAGACAGGTTCAACACCGCCTACGAGGCACCTGTCAACATATTTGCGGTCATCCTTCGGTCTAAAACAACAGCGCTGTACACCCGCACGAACAGAACGGTTTAGGCGGCGGTCACCTCTTCATCCACGCCAACCCGGACGTCTTGCCTATTTTCCTTGTCCGGATTGAAGACTGCCGTAGAATTTCCCCCCTCCGTGCTCTGCGCAGACCGCACGCACGCCTCGTCCAAGTCCACGTCGTCACATCCGCGTAAGTCATACAAGCACACATAGATGTCCGGATACGTGTACCCCTCGTTCTGCGTTGGGCCGAACGACACCAAAGAAAGCCCGGGAAGGGAGGGGCGGAAGGGTGCTGTACATCGTCAACATTTTACGGGCATATATGTGTACATACTCTTGGGGGTTTTACGGGTAGCCTCTCCGGTTGGGATGTATTGCAACCGTGCGAGTACTGCAGGTTACCTTGGAAGATTTCGCTGTACTACTGCACACGTCCTACCAGTACGCAATATATGTCAGCACTGTATGTGCGTGTTGGTGTGCAGTACTGTAGAATAAATGCACAACAGTAGTACGTGTAAATACTGCTATAACTGCGTGCAGACTCGGTCGCCCCGATGGTCTAGAGGTAACCTCGAACGCTTCTGAACGTTGATGTCTGGAGTTCGAATCTCACGTGGGTCGGACTTTTGAGTTTATTTGCAAAAATAAATAAAAAACGGAATCAACTGCTGAGAACGCCAATTAATAGTAGCGTGGGTAGGCACAATTCGATGCGAGTCGACGAGGGAAGGAAAGGCTGAAGTCTTCTCGCGATAAAAATGCAAGGCAAGAACCGTAGTGGGGGAGGAGGGAGAGGAGCCTACTTTGTGACCCCGGATCTGAGTTACGACTAGGGAGGAGAGAGAAAGGAAGGGCGAAGATAATAAATGGGATGGACAAAAAAAAAAAAAAAAAAAAAAAAAGTACCTCGTTGCACCCACCACCCTCCTCTTGCTTCGCTCCTCAACATTGGGAAGTGGCACGTGCCATAGCACGAGTACTTTTCTCTCGTAAAGAACCGCACTTAAGCACGACGTTAGGGGACTTTTCAAGCTGGGCGAAGCCCGAATATAACTATATATTAGGCTACACCAACAGTCAGCGCGAATCTACTGACTGTACGTATACTGTAGTAACGATAATTTCATCATGAATTAAAAACCATGTGCGAGAACACGCGCAGACGGGACGCAGGAAGCAGATCAGTGTTGTTGAGAACCCACAGCTGGCGACGTGCTTCTCTCAATAAGAAATGACACGTATTGGCACATGCCGTATACTTGTACATATATATGCAAACCACGTATATAAACAGTAGCATATAGTCGACAGGAGTGCAGCAGTACTGTAGACACTCGCCGAAAACGCTTCGATAAAAAAACGATGCAGACATAAAAAAAAGTTCCTGGAGGATATGAATTACAGCCCCCCCATTCCCTCCATGTGGTTGTAGCACGAGATACGCGTCGGTGTACATATATGCATCGTGTACTGAATAACCTCACCGACAACACAAAGGACGTGCTTGGGTTATCAGATGCCTTCACAGCCTGGTAGACAAGTAAACCGGTATCTGTCCGAAACAGAACGAACAGGACGGCACCGGCAAAAAAGTTAAAGGGGGGGAGGGGGTGAAAAATATATATATATGGAAACGAACAACGTCGGTACGAGAAACTTGTGACCATCAATCACTTGTGGGAGACTTCAAAACGCTTACAGTACAACACCGCACCAAATCACTGCAGCTGTATGATGTTATGGGATGTGCAGGTCCAGTGGACTGCCATTCATTGGTACGAGTATATACAGTAGTACCTTGTACTGTAGTAGCTCTCCCATTGGTAAATTTAGCCGAACCATCATGGGTTCACCATGTGCCGCCCACGGGTCACCCATGGGTTGATAGCGGTGGCCCATCATGGCATGGGTCACCACTCAGTGACTATGGGTCAGCCATGTATGCGTCGCCCATGGGCCTCCCATGCATGGTTTACGGTGGTGTAGTGGTGGCACATGGGTCACCCATACATTGGTCGCCCAATGGTATAATGGTCTCCCATGGGTCTGCCATGGGTTTCATATCTATGATGGGTTTGTTTATAGTACAGTACAGTACACGCCCATGAGCCCCCCATAGTCGTTCATGGTTTATAATGCTGCCCATCAACGGTTGGTCAGAATAGGTCACCCATAGCAGTAGAGGTTGCCACTTAATCGATGATATATACAATGGTTGAAGTACATTGTGTACGAGACAAAGGGCATAACGCTAACCAACGAATGGTTGATTTGGTCTGATTGACTTAGACTTAGGGTTAGGGTTAGGCATATAGGGATAGGGTTTCGTCTCGTACACAGGGCATGCCAAACCGTTTTCTCGAATAAGTGATAAGCCACCCCCCCCCCCCGTGAGTCACCCACATGCATGTGGCCACCTATGAAATGCCCGGGGGGTCTTCCACATACGTAGGTGACCCATCATGGGTCTCCCATGATGGTGCTCTGTCACATGCCTCTGTCACATGTCACATGGCGAGTGAGGCTTCAGAAAAGAAACACAAACAATTTGCATCATCACCCAATCAATACGGCGATATGCACGCACAGCAAAAAGTGATACGGGGAAGCAACCTAACGGAGATAAAACCAGAAATATCTTACTTTTTAGTATAGGTGGGACAAGGCGTTTGGACCGCCCTTAAGTCCAGAATGCCCTTAACTTGGGCGCTCTTAACCCTTTCAGAACTGAAAAAAAATCCCACACTAATTTCAAGTGGTTTGTCCCCAAATACGTGGAACCCAGTTCTTAAGGGGGGATACCCACTGCTGTAGATGTTAGTACAAGTGTCTCCCCCACGTCGGAGACCAGCCTTGACACTTCGCTGTCCTCCCAGACTGCTCTTAGCTAGCCCTTTAACGGCCAACGGGAAAAACATTTTGTAGGGATCGGTCCTGGAAT
The DNA here is from genome assembly GCA_008828725.1 of Saccharina japonica. Taxonomy (NCBI): domain Eukaryota; class Phaeophyceae; order Laminariales; family Laminariaceae; genus Saccharina; species Saccharina japonica. The sequence goes on along the minus strand of MEHQ01004122.1, from coordinate 52,563 downwards.
TGTTATTCTTCAAGAGATTTGTTTCTTCGGTTGTTAATTTCTTTGATTCACCCAAAAACAAAAGTGGTGCTTTGTGATTTGCGCACGGAGCAGTATCATTCATCGTGCGCGGCCGATGATGATAACTCGCCTTACGTCGTACACGGAACGAGATGGTTTTCTTCCTGCACGCACGACCGCTTGGCATTTGCAAGTCGCACTGCACCAATTCAACATCGATCGCGTGTTATATCTGATTACACTCTTGTCTGAACTACTTCTTTGAGCGAGCGTATTAGCGGGCGGCGTACAGCCGCCCGCGGAGCGCACCCTTGTATATTATAGACGAAAATGTAAGGACCGTTGTGGGTATAAATATCAATACATAACGTTCCTTATGTTCACGTCCATATTGGTGTCTGATACGGGATACAGTATATACTTCGAGGACAAGAAGCGCTTACCGGTATGTGCAAATTTTTCCGATGTGCCAGTCTGACCCGTAATATAAGGATCGTTTGTACATCAACATTGAATATAAATGGTGCTTATATTTCGGTTGAACGTGGTATTATTTTTGTTTTCGCTTTATGCAACTTCTTGCGGAGAAAAGACCGTCCGTCAGCCAGAGGTAGGTGGCGGTGCCTTCGAGACTCGAGGGCGACTCAACGCACTACTGTACTGTACTGCACGTATCCCGAGAGATGAAAGTCGCATGTGGGCTCACATCCAAGGATGGCGACAATCAAGCCCGCGAAGAGGGCAACTGCTCTGCCCTTGTACTGCGGCACGACCTCGTCTGGTTTCCTGGGATCGATCGTAACGCGGGGTTTGAGCACGCACACAGAGTAGAGTGAAAAGCGAAACAGCAGTGCCACAGCATAGTGCGACAGAACAAGCTACAAGCAGCACCAGCACGAGCACACAGCTGACGAGCAATAAAAAAGCATGCATACCGGTATCGACCCCACAACAAATAGAAGAACTTGATGCACCGCCAGAAAGATTTGTACAGAGTACCGCAACAAGTACGTACAGCAGTACGTACGAGCCTGGTGCGTATTCGAAGCAGTGCGTGCCTGGTACCTCGTACTGCTGTACATATGCGAGGTCTTATCTAACCGCAACCAACCGCAACGCGTTATACGTGTTTTTGTGTGCAACAGGCATGCTTGCGAGGTATATACTTGCTCGTCGCGGGCCTCTCACCACATGGCGCCACACAGCGCGTCTTGATAAGGTTGGGCGCTGGTTCAAGGCTGCTTGGATAACGCTGAGCCCACAGCACGCACCGACGAGCTCGGGATTTGAAGCGATCGAGGCAGGTGTACTCTCACCACCGTCTGTCGTGATCAAGCGCGATATGTAAGTAAGTTCCCAAAAAAGAATTGATTGCGGGCCAAAGTGAAGTGTGCGAGCGGCAAATAAATTAAGGGGAGTGATAAATGTGTCCCCGGGGGCACATCTCTTAACGACGCCCCCGGGGGCCCTTTTTGCTTGTTGCGCCCCCGGAATTGGGACTGATTACAAAGCACATCACCACGAGCGATTACGACGACCGACCGTAGAGCAGCAGACCTGTCTGGGAATTGTCTACTGCATGTGCTGCTGCGGTGTGTGCTGTAGTTCCGCCGGTCATCGCGTTTCGCGCAATATACAGACGGCTTCGTGTTGTCGATACCCAGGATATTTCCAGGCATTGGTTTAGGGTGCAACATCAAGCTAAAAGTGCCTCTACATGATGCACGCGCCACGAGCGATGACGACGGCCGTAGGGCATTGTCTACGGCATGTGCTGCTGTGATGTATGCAGTAATGCCGCCAGGTATCGCTTCTCGCTCGATATACAGACGTGTTTGTGTTCTCTTATTCCCAGGCTATTTTTGGGGGCACATCAAGCGAAAAGTGCCTCCGCAAGCAGACTACAGTACAGACATGAAGCACGCTACTACGACCGAGTACAACGATCGTAGGGCACCAGACTTCTCTGGAACTTGTCTACGGTATGTGCTGCTGAGGCCTGTGCACGAGTTCCGCCGGCCATCGCTTCTCGCTCGATATACATACGTGTTCGTGAGCTCGATACTAAGGATATTCTCCAGGCCATTTTTGGGGGCGCACCACGCTAAAGGTGCCTTCGGAAATAGGCTGCATGAAGCAAGCCACCACGAGCGATAACGACGATCGTACGGCACCAGACCTGTCTAGCAATTGCCTACGGTATTTGCTGCTGCGGTGTGTGCAGTAGTTCCGCCTGTCGCAGCTTCTCGCTCGACGTACGTATGGGTTCGTGTTCTCGATACTGAGGATCTCTCCAGGCCTTTTTTGGGGGCGCATCAAGCTAAAGGTGCCTCCGGAAATAGGTTGCATGAAGCACGCCACCACGAGTGATGACGACGACCGTACGGCACCAGACGTTTTTGGGTGTTGTCTATACGGCATGTGCTAATGTGGTGTATGCAGTAGTTTCGCCGGTCATTGCGTCCCGCCCGATATCCATACCAGGTATATGTTTGCTCCAGAGTACTTTCTATGATTAATCCTGCGTTGAACACTCAGACTTAGACGATGATCTGCTGACGGAAGATGTTAGAGTCTACCGAAGTATATATGTGGCAAGTCCTATACTTAAATAAGACGCGAACGCAGTAACTAACTGTTTGATGTACAATTCAGAGTTCAAAGGGGGGCGAACTTACCCAGATAGGTCTATGCGAAATTAATAATATTCCCGTGCGGAATGGTGCATACTTCATAGACTCGTACTCGAATGGACATGGAAGGAAGCGGAACATTGAAATACATTTCGAGACCACCAACTACTATTAATAGCACAGGCATACGAGTACGCGAATTGAATAATGGGTCTTAAATAAAATGTCAAATATATTCCCGAGCGGAATGGCACCAACTTTACAAATCTTACAACAGCAGCAGGCATGTATGAATGCACGAATTCAATGCCCATTAAATAGGGTTGCCAGTCAAATGGATTCGTGCTGAATGTCACTTAGTTTACACGCATACACGAACTCCAATGCAAATAAACGGAACACCAAAATAGATGTCTGGCGTCAATACTACCAATGATCAACATTGACAGAACAAGTCTACGAGTATGTATGCGAATTAATCATATTTCCAAGGGCAACTTAGAGTTGCTTCCGTGCAGGATGGCACCTACCTACTTTACGTCGTAGAGTTGGCCCTTAACCCATTTAGAACCGAAAAAAATGTCTATAAAACGCCAATGAAAATGGATGGACAAAGAACACCCAAATAATACATGTATGTATTTACCAGAATTCCACAACCCATCTGCTACACACACCACAGCAGCAGGTGCCATAGACAATCCTCACACGGGCCCACTACGTACTACAGCACTGCAGTACTGATCGTATCAATATATATAGATAGGTATAATAGAGGCCATATGATTATCATAGTATTTCCCATAGTAGTTTGGTAGTCCCTTGGTATAGTTTTACTACTGCTGTATGTAGTCTGTTTTCGGAGATATCCTGAATATCGAGAACATCACGAACCCGTCTGTATATCGAGCGAGAAGCTACGACCGGCGGAACTACTGCACACGCTGCAGCAGTACATGCCGTAGACAATATCCAGACAAGTGTGGTGTCCTACGGTTGACGTGATCTCTTGTGGTGGCCTGCTTCATGCAATCCGTTTCCGGGGGCATTTTTAGCTTGATGTGCCCCCAAAAAACATCGTAAGTATCGGGAACACGAACCCGTCTGTATATCGCGCGAAAAGCTGCGACAGGCGGAACTACTGTACACACCGCAGCAGCAAATACTCTACGAAATTCCTAGACAGGTATGGTGCCGTACGATCGTCGTGGTCGCTCGTGGTGGCTTGCTTCATGCAGCCTATTTCCGAAGGCACCTTTAGCGTGGTGCGCCCCCAAAAATGGCCTGGAGAATATCCTTGGTATCGAGCACACGAACACGTATGTATATCGAGCGAGAAGCGATGGCCGGCGGAACTCGTGCACAGGCCTCAGCAGCACATACCGTAGACAAGTTCCAGAGAAGTCTGGTGCCCTACGATCGTTGTACTCGGTCGTAGTAGCGTGCTTCATGTCTGTACTGTAGTCTGCTTGCGGAGGCACTTTTCGCTTGATGTGCCCCCAAAAATAGCCTGGGAATAAGAGAACACAAACACGTCTGTATATCGAGCGAGAAGCGATACCTGGCGGCATTACTGCATACATCACAGCAGCACATGCCGTAGACAATGCCCTACGGCCGTCGTCATCGCTCGTGGCGCGTGCATCATGTAGAGGCACTTTTAGCTTGATGTTGCACCCTGAACCAATGCCTGGAAATATCCTGGGTATCGACAACACGAAGCCGTCTGTATATTGCGCGAAACGCGATGACCGGCGGAACTACAGCACACACCGCAGCAGCACATGCAGTAGACAATTCCCAGACAGGTCTGCTGTTCTACGGTCGTCGTAATCGCTCGTGGTGATGTGCTTTGTAATCAGTCCCAATTCCGGGGGCGCAACAAGCAAAAAGGGCCCCCGGGGGCGTCGTTAAGAGATGTGCCCCCGGGGGCACATTTATCACTCCCCATAAATTAATGCCTGGTACATTTTCGTCGTGTATGGAAAAATACGTAGAAGATACAGCAGGAAGATATGTTCCCCACGGTTCCCCCCGGGTGAGGTGCATGAGCTATGATACATGATCATCATCGAGCAGGTTTGGCGGGTCTGAACTCCTTGCAAGACAACAGACAGGTAGATGGGTGCATATACGTACCTAGCCAACCTAGCTCGTCTGCAAGTACGCACGTTAGTTAGCCGACGGTGAGCTGTGAGAGTCTGAACTCCTTGCGAGACAACAGGTAGATGGGTGCATATATATACGTACGTAGCCAACCTACAGTAGCTCGTCTGCGGTACGCACGTTAGTTAGCCGACGGTGAGCTGTGGGGGGAGACGTATTTCCCGCGGGTGAGCTTTTTTTGTACTATAAATAAGAGCTACTGCTTGTACACGATGTATGTACGACATGTTTGTCGGGCGTGAGGTGTGTGCCATAATAAGTCCTGCTGACCCGGGTAGTATCCAGGGGAGTCACTGAACCATATCCTTAACGAGGAATAAACACATAGCACGCGCGAACGGCTTATTATAAAATCGAGTAGTAACTACCAGGCTCCTACTGTAGTACATCACGAAACCTACACCAATACCACAAATCACACATAGAACAAAATTTCTACGCAGCTCGCAAAGTTGAGTATCTATTATTCAATCGGTTGAACTCACAGCTGACGTATTTATAATAATTTTATTTAATAATCAGGGCCTTCCTCGGGAAAAATCCCGAAGATTTCGGGAATCGAGGTAAATCAACCATATCAAACTAACCAATGACGAATAAACAATGGCAAAAACACGTTGAGAAAGACAAAATCACGGCGAATCGAATGACGGTGGTTTTTTTTTTTTAACCAAGTAGGGGCCGCGGTATGGTCCATGGTAATTTACCACGGGAATTGACATTGCCAATTCCCGTGGTAAATTACCATGGACTGTATCGAGGCACGACGGACAAGGCCGTCTGCACAAGATACCATAGAAGGGTGTTAGACTGTACGCATAGGTTTCCTTGGTTTCCGTGGTCTTCTGCTTTTGGGAGTTTTATGAGTGATCAACGCTGAAGATCATGCTGCACATTGTCGGATGGCAAAGATAATAATAATACCAAGTGGTTTCATTTCGCAACTACAGTATATTATGCGTATCGTTTTCACGTTTTCACACCCTCTCGTTGTGCGAAAAAATATGTATGTACGAGTGAGTATGAAAAATTACAACTTTTTCTTTATTTTTTTACGACTTGCTCTCGCCGAGGTATATCCGCGAAAAATCAAAAACACCATTTTTTTTACACTAAATTCGTATAAGAACCATCGTTCCCGATCATACCTATTAATAGTGAAAGTTGGCGGATACAGTGCTGAAGACACACAAAAGGAGAATGTAAGTTTCATTATTGCCCAATCCGCCACCCATCAAGAGATATTACAAAAAAGAACCTATATATAAATCAAGTAACTTCGAAAAAATGGTATTTCTACGATGCCCCGCTCAATTTTGCCGCCTTTAGTGTATATCTTTCGAATTGGATTATTATTATCGTTTCCTGAGTCGTGGGGAGAGAGAGGTTGCTCCCCTCGGCCAGATACCTGTATCGCAGCTTCCTGTGATACCCTGAGTGTCTCGACCATCCTATTTTACGTCTCTCTCCCTACTATGATACCGGCCGGGTTCCTAACTAATACGGCCTACAGTTGTCTCGGATGACCAAGCCTCCGAATGGTAAGGTACCATTCGACTCCTCCGATCTAACTCAATCAAAAAACCATAACGGAGGAAAACACTTTTTCTCCGTAAACCCAGCTACTCGTTCCCCCCCCCCCCTCCCTTCGAAAGAAAAAATAGGGGGGGGTGGGGCGGCAGAAAAGAAGGCACAAATTCCTGGCTTGGATGGACAAACCAGCAACTACCTCACGTCTGCCCCGTGCTCGTCACAGGACCTCGTGCTTGCTCGTGCCCGGCGTGGGGATGCTGACCTACGCTCGATGCCTTGCTTGAAGGACTGCGTCCGAGGCCTTTCATCCCGACACCGACTTGCTCTATCCCAGTTCCCGATACCAACATGCCACATTCTCTCTACCAATAAACCCTGCTTTGTCCATTTCTCTGTCTGCGGGGGGCCGTTACATCGTCTACGGACAAATCTACCCTTTATTGTATATCTTTCGAATTGCATTATTATTATCGTTTCCTGAGTCGTGGGAGAGAGAGGTTCCTCCCCTCGGCCAGATACCTGTATCGCAGCTTCCTGCAATACCCTGAGTATCTCGACCATCCTATTTTACGTCTCTCTCCCTACTATGATACCGGCCGGGTTCCTAACTACTGTAGTACGGCCTACAGTTGTCTCGGATGACCAAGCCTCCGAATGGTAAGATACCATTCGACTCCTCCAACCCCGAGGTAATGTGAGACTACTGTTTACCGTATTTCTTAATTATTTCCTACCCCAGAATGTTCCTTCCCCCGGCTGTCTCTCCTTTGCCACCTTTGCACTCGTCAGCTTACGTGACACCCTCGTGGAATCTTCTATGTTATTACGCGTGTACGCCTTGTACGCGTCGGACCTCCACCTCCCCTCTCTCTGGATAACACGTTCCGATATGTCTCCCCCCGCCGCGAGCGTGGTCGCACCTCCGATACGCAACGAGTGCAGGGCGAACTCATCGGGATTCCGACCTGAGTTCGCCACCACCTCCTTGATTGCTCCAAGTTCACGGCCATACCTAACCACTCTTACGGCCTTGCCACATCGATACGAGGAAAGGGGGGCATGGTCGGGCAAACCAGGAAAGCATGACATCAACTCCACCATAAGGGCAACGGCCTCACCGTCTGCCCCAAAGGACGAACTTGGCCCACGAACCTCGCGACGGGTCCGCACGCGCACACTGCCAACCTGATCCTGATCCCCCTCATGCCCCTTAAACCGTACCTCTATCTTGTCAGGCTGTTGCCCTCGCGTGTTTCTCAACTGTGTGCCCGTGGCGAAAAACGTCACGTCACCCCGCGTCAGGCAGTGCACCGAGTGCACCACCCCCGAATCAGCGGCGAACATTTCGTCCGATCGCGTCATCAGGAAGTAACTCAGACACAGACACAGCCACAAGACTTTTCCCTCCGGGCCCCACGTGGGAATGAGGGTTTCCCCCGCGAGAAGCATACCGAAAGACACTGGTAAACAGACGCGGCGTGGCGTTCCTGCCGTCACGTGGGCCCGTGCAATACCCCTGAGCGCACACTGGACCACGGGAGCCATAACCGGCAGCTCCACGCCTACCGTCAGTCGGTGGAAATACTGCACCGCCGCGAATTTCCGGGAAATCGTATTCGCCAGGTTACCTTCCGACGCACAACCCCACGATGCAAACTCGATCAACGCCTTAAAACTCTCCGAATCGCTCGACGCCAAAAACTGCTGACAACCCATCAACCTGCGAAACGTGCTCCAAGACCGGCGACCAGACTCGTACGTACGCCTAGTCGAGCTCGCAACTGAGCCCCCGACGTACTGGAGGCCAAGGTGTCGGTACAGAGATCCGCCCCCGCCTCCCCCAGGCGCTGCTCCTGCCAAGCGATGTCGGGACGGAGCGCGTGGAGGTTGGGAGCGATGGTGGGACGATCCCACCGTGACACACCGTCCGCCAAAACATTCGCAACACCAAGCACGTGTTTGGCCCTAAAACACCATCCACTCCGCATTTCGAGGCAGCCAAGTATCCGCATTAGTGCGCCCGCCCTCGGCTCGCGCCCCGCCCAGCATGGGTTAACCCAGTGGACGGCCGACTTATTGTCGCCCCGCGTTAGGATACTCTCGCCAACATACTGGGGTGCCGACTTGGCCTCTACCGTAAAAGCCCATGCGGTGACCACCATGGCCAGCAATCCCAACACGTTAATAGACAAATCATCCCTCCCCTGCACGTGCGACTGGAGACGGTCCTGGGTGTCGTAATCGAAATCCATCCTCCACCACCGCCCTGCCTCCAAACAGAAACCCCCCATCGCGCCTCCTGAGGCGTCGCTAATGAGCGTACGCGAGTGGGGCTGCAAATAAAGACTCAGCAACGGGGCGTAAAGCGTGCCGCCCCCCCCCAGACCCGTCGCTTTTTCTACCATCAGCCACCAAAACGAAAGGTCGTCGTGGAACTCGTACCCGGGGCAAATGTGCGAGCGACTCCGCAGCGAACGTTCACCCCCCCCCCGGGCCCCGTACTCTCTCGTGCCAGGCCTGTACGGGGAGCATGCCTAACTGGTTAAGCATGCGCCGAACAAAACAAAATCCCGGTCGCACGACTTCGCACACGTGCAAGAGCTTCCCCATCAACAAACGTAACTCGGATTCCCGCGCGCTACGGCGGTCCCTTGGCCACTCCGCGAGCAGCAGGCGAAGCTGGCCAAATTTTCCTGGAGGCAAAGAAATCGTCATCGCTACCGTATCGAGCTCCCATCCCAATACCTCGAGCCGCGTGCGCCACGAGGACACCTTCTCCGGTGCTAACAAGGGCGGGTCACCCGCTTGTCGTTCACCGAGAAGGCGGCCGTGGTCGGACCCCATGCTCTTGGACGCCCGAACGCACCTGTTCCCTACAGGGGAACACTGTGGCTCTACCAAGACTGCGCCGTCCACGTACATTCGCGCAAATAACGGCTTAGCTGCCCCCCCCCCCATCTCCCGGAGGTACCAGGTACCCCGGAGGTAAGGGAACGGGGCATTCCCCTTCGGCCGGCTCGCTCACTGTGACGTGACTCGTGACCGCCTGGCCGAAGGGGGTGACTACCGCGTTACGGAATGTTGTGTGGACGTGCGCGTGTTCAAGAGCGGCCGAGAACAAACACCAGAATCCCGGGCTATTCCGCCATCCAAACTAGAGGCGGTCGACTACTGACCAGGTCGCGGAAGGCGTACCCGAACAGGGGGCAGTGTGCCCACTCCACGGGGATCTGCCGGAAGGCGTCCTTCACGTCCATCTTGCTCAGCAGGATGCGCGTGGGGGTGGCCGACGGGCGCCGCAAGTGTAAAATACGCCAAATTATACCTCGTAATACGTGACCTAGTTTACAGGGAGGGGCGGACGAGAAATTCGTGTCGGCGTTGACACCCGGCACGGCTGTCTCAAAAGTAAGGTCGTGAGTGATTCGGATCTTCGAGGGGGACACCGTCACCCCTAAGGGTGACACACGGAGACCGGGAATACGGTCGGCCGTGTCCCGCGGGAAGACGAATGCACGTCCGAGCCGCACGTCGTCCGCTATTTTACATAGTATGTTTCCCTCGTACGGGACGATCGATCTATGGTTACCATACTGCAAGGCGGCGCCCAAATCCCCGCCGTCGTCTACCACTACAGGCACCCCGTTAGTGATGATTTTCACCAACAGGTCAATCTGCGGAAAACGCTTAGTACACCCAAACCAGGCCGCCACCCGACCAACGTTCGCGCGGGGGACGGGTAACCGATTTTCGAGGGCCATCATGCACGTGAATTCCCCCCCGTGGACGGACAAAAAGTGGGAATAGTTACTCGCTACTTACTCAAGCGCCTGTTCTACCCCCCCGGCTCCGGCCACTGCCGTCAGGTCGTGTACCGACTCAACGCAAGCGCGTACAAGGTCCAGCCCACCTGCCGCTGGCCTCGTCGTCGGTCGACGAGACCCGTCCCACTATCCGCGCCCGGAAGGCGCTGCCACCAAGGCGACCACGCCCCGGGCGGCGACGCTCCCCCCTCCGCTGCTCCCCCCTCCACTGCTCCCGGAGGCGCTGGGTCCCCCGCCCTGCTTGGGGCGGCTGTCCCGTCCATGCCCCGCTGACGATGAGCCACCTTCTCTGCCGGTGCCAGCATTGCCGTTGCTTGCACGTCCGCTGGTCCCGCCGCGGCCGTTGTACGCCCGGTACTTCTTGTTGGCGTGGTGGGGGTACACGCATGTCTTGCCGAACCGGCACCCGCGTGGCTCCTCCCTCGCGAAGCAGTCGCCGAAACCGCTGCCCCCCCCCGGGGCCGGGCGGTCGCGCTTCTGATCGCGACCCGCTCCCGCCCTCGGGGACGTCGCGGCACCCAGCAGCCCCCCCCCTCGAATGTAGTTTGACAGCGCCGGCCAAGTCAGGAATATCACGCCCGGCATGTTTTCAATGACCGGGGGTGGACCCTTCGCAACGGCCACCGCTGCGGAGAAGAGGCGCTGGCAATACTCTTTCATGTCCGCGTCGATCAGGGTGGCCATGAGCGCCTTGTTCTCCGGCAGGACGGCCTTGAGCCGGTGCTTCCGGCAGTTGATCCGCAGATCCGAGAGGCCCCGCCGGAGTCCGTCCTCCAGCATGCTGAGCCTGTCCACGCCGTCCTCCAACGATACCCCGTTCCCCATGACCGCCAGGATAGCCTCGACCATGATCTCCATCTTCTCCGGTAGAAACATGTTCGCGGTCAGCCGAGTGGTGTCGTCCTCGGCCATGTACGCTCCGACACGGAACCCGGTGAAGGTGTTCAGTTGGGTGGTCGTCTCGTCCGACGCCAGCGCCACGTCCCCCAGCAGGGCCTGCATCTCCGCCCGCTTCAAGTTCTACACCGCCGGTTTCTCGCCGATGGTGACCCACACCTTACGGACGCCGAGGATGCGCCACGCCGCGAAGTACTCCTTGTCGTCGGCTCGCCGCCCCGGCTGGGTAAGCGAGTCTCCGTAGGTACCTGGCTGCTGCTGGGCCTCTGCGATGGAGAGCTGTATTTGTTCGCACATGGCGATAGCAGCTTCCCGGTCTTCGGCCATGGCGGCGACCTCCTCCTGCGTCGCGGAGAGTTGCTCGTGGAGCGCGCGGAGGTCCTCCCGCAGCTCGCCGACCGCCGCCACCAGCGCGTCCGAGTCGTGATCAGTTTGGATCTGGCGGATAAGCTCGGCCAGCGACGCGAGTGACACGCGCGCCGTGGGTACCGGCGGCGACGGCCCGCTCATCGCGGCCGGGACGTTGCCGCCCCGGCCCGTTGTACCCGCCCCCCACCGACCGCCATTCCTCGTTGCCGACGGCATTTTTGTTGTGCCACTGCGTATCCGAAGAGCGAGGCGAAAGGTTGGGGGAAGGGGGGGGGTGGATGGGGCGGTTCGTTATGGCGAATTCATACATATTTCACCGACGAGGGGGGGGGGGGGGCCGAGGTCTGTATTCCCCGACTCTGTGCCCCCCCCCCCTCGCCCCCTCTGCCACACACACGTCGGTGTATCGTCTACTGCATAGCCTTTGGGCGAGTAACGCAGAACGCATGGGCGTCAAAGCAAAAACACACCCCCGATCAGCAAAAACAAAACGCAAGCCCCTTATGGGATAGTCGCCTCTGCGTTGGCCACCACCCTGTCCCAAATGTGCTTATCAGACGGGGCGCCCGATCCCACGCCCGTCGGCGTGGGTCGTGCGTCCCGTGGCGGGGGGTAATCCCCCCCGCCCAACACGAATTCGAGAAATAGGGGGCGGTCAACAGCAGCAGAGCGGTACCTCGCGAGGCATTGCGTATGAGTATGACTTTTTCGGTCAGTGTCTATGTCGGTCGCTCGGTTCTCCCCACTATACGTGCTGTGCGGTGGTAAAGGAAAAGAAGGCACAAATTCCTGGCTTGGATGGACAAACCAGCAACTACCTCACGTCTGCCCCGTGCTCGTCACAGGACCTCGTGCTTGCTCGTGCCCGGCGTGGGGATGCTGATCTACGCTCGATGCCTTGCTTGAAGGGCTGCGTCCGAGGCCCTTCATCCCGACACCGACTTGCTCTATCCCAGTTCCCGATACCAACATGCCACATTATCTCTCCCAATAAACCCTGCTTTGTCCATTCCTCTGTCTGCGGGGGGCCGTTACTTCTTCTACTGACAAATCTACCCTTTACCGCGTTCTTGACCGACAAATCGTACCAGATAAAGTACCAAATATATTACGATTTTAGTGGCTGTCCGCGTGTTTTGTTTCAGCCGCGCTCTGGTCGAGCCTTAGCCTGGACTAGGGTTAGGGTTAGGGTTAGGGTTAGGGTTGGGTTGGGTCGACGCCTTTTGTCGTCATTTGGTTGGAAAAAACATCCAAAAACACGTAAAACCAGCAAGAAACCATAATATATTTGGTACCTGATAAACTTTATCTGGTACGATTTGTGGGTTAACGGCCGGTGAAGGCGCCTCCAATATTATTGCGAATCTCGATCTGATGTTTTAACCCCGTGTTTGAACCACACGTTCAAAGATATACTACGCTCGTATTAGCCGCCTGCCCTTTTTTGTTTTCTGTCTTTTCTTACTATTATAGCTGTGTGCGGTCGGGTTGTAATTTGTTTTAATTTTGGATCGGTCACATCTCCCTCGAAACGAAAAGGAAAGAGGGGGCACGATGCCAGTGTGCCGATTAGCACATGAACTAGGCCGTGTCGAATTTTCAAGTCCAAACTCTTGAAAAACAATGGTGGGGGCATGACCAATCTGCTGGATGAACGGCGGCTTGGCTGGCCTAGCTCGTAGCCCAGAGTGCCGTAAAAAACTCGCAAGATACCACACCCCCTGGGACGAATATCGGAACCCGATTTTCTCCAAACCGTGCCTTAGAGGGGCACACAAAACGAAAATGGTGGTTTTCGGGAAATATCGGGCCTTGTCGCGGGCCTTGCGACGTGTGCTACGATAGAGGTACTGCTTGTACCTTTTTTTGGCTGATTTTGTTTCTGAATGATCGGGCTCCATAACCTAAAATCGTCCTTTTTTTCTTTCATTGTTGTGTTGAAACTTTTTTTTCATCGTTTACTTTGTTTAGGCCATGTGATTCTTCATCGGGTATATATGGACACTTTTTTGTTCCCTATATAGAGTGCACAATCAGTTTTCGGGTGAGATATATAGCGCGCACCTCAAGTGAACGCCCTCAGAAAAAAAACGTGGTGCACCTGCATGCAGGCTACCGTAGCATGCATCTTCCCGCGGGCCTTGCTGTGCTCATGGTCACGGGGTTCTGCAGCCGGCCCTGCCCGTGGGTATTGCCGTGGGTATTGCCGTGGGTATTGCCGTGGGTATTGCCGTGGGTATTGCCGTGGGTATTGCCGTGGGCGCTGCCGTGGATACTGCCGTGGGTATTGCCGTGCTATGCCGTGAACATTGCCGTGGTGGCTTGCCGTGGGACTTGCCATTTACCGTGGGGCTTGCCGTGACGTGCCGCGAGGGCTACCGTGGCGCTTGCCGTAGGTCTTGCCGTGGGCCTTGCCGTGGCAGTCGTTCCGCGGTATGCCATGGAAAATGTCGTGGGCTGCCACGACTTGTCCCGGCATGTAGTGGCATGCCGTGGGCACTGCCACGATAACGTCAAACAATGAGCATCCCTCCATAATATGGTGACCTATGTGCAGAAGAGATACCTCCCGTAGCCCATCCCCGACCAACATGTACTGCAGTATGCGTAGAAGAGCTGCTGGTAACACATCATACGGGATATACATCCTGCATGAGGACATATAAATCCGTAAGTACGCGCGATCGAAGTATTACACTCAGCTAGCAAAGATGAGTTTCGACGAAATCCTCGAGCTCACAGCTGTTGTTTTTTATATATTTTCAAATATATATCATGGTAACCATAGATGTGGTTCGTTGGGGCCACCACAACATACCTGTGGTTTTCGTGAAAGTAGATGGAATCTTCAAGCTTCTGCAATGAAAATCGTTTTAAAAGCTACCACGTGTGAAGCGATGACCGAGTAGAGACGATGATAGAAGGGAATGGATGACGCTGGATCGTTGCTTGAGCTTGGAAGCAAGCTTCTTCTTCGATATGGAAAGACCTCTTGTTATTATTAATCTCTGTAGATGTAGACTAGGTGAGAGACAAAAGCCTGGATGACGAGGGCCAGAATGAGAAGTGAGCTGAGGAGGGGGAGGCGAGAGTCTGCCTGAGAGCAGACTCTCTTACTCGATCGGCTTAACGGGAGATTACAGTACATCCTTGCTAACAACCCGTTAATCGGATAGCTACAGCAGCCCATGGAACTTTCCTATGGTGTTTAGCCATTCTGAAGAAACATCTATTCTGTCCAAGGGATAATACCAGATCCTATCCAAGGGGTAATATCGTTCCCATGTTATTCTAAGCGCTAATCCTACGAGATATCTCGTCCTTAGGAAACTTCTAGTGCTTAGAACCTTCCTATGGATTTATAAAGCCTCTGTGCTACTGTCTATCTGATGTACCCAAGGAAACTTCTGTATACGAGAACAATATTAGCGCCACTGGGCTCTTCACCTGTATGATATGCTATCAACCATATATAGCCGTAAGGACACCACATCACATTAGCCCACCCTGCATAGTCGTATATGCAGACCACACGATGGTCAATGGATGATAACAAAGTTCATCCTAAAAGACCGAGAGAGGGGGGTCGAAGATGCGGCTATTCAAAACAATAAAAAATGAGGCTATAGATTCTCCCACACCTCGTAGTGAGGCCTAAGCATCACGGATAGGGTCATCGAATGCTTAGAACCTTCCTATGGACTTATAAAGCCTCTGTGCTACTGCCTATCTGATCTACCCAAGGAAACTTCTGTATACGAAAACAATCTTAGCGCCACTAGGCCTTTCACCTGTATGATATTCTATCAACCAATCTATAGCCACAAGGATACCACATCACATTGATCATCGACGGTGAGAACACCACCGATGAGGCAAGGGCCATGCTCAGGTATCGGTCGTTGGGAGACAGTCCGGCAGGCTGACGCTGCGGCGGAGACTGCAGAAACCGAGGGGGATTGGCTCACGGGTGGGGGGTCAGGGGTGAAGGGTGGCAGGGGAAGACCGAGCGGGGAAGTTGGCGTGGGTGCCGGGTGGGTAGGGACGCTGGTCTCATGAATACGGTCGTGGGTGGGTGAAACTCGGGTTTATTGTGTCTGCTTTGTCTTGATTTTTAGAACCTTCCTATGGACTTATAAAGCCTCTGTGCTACTGCCTATCTGATCTACCCAAGGAAAATTTTGTATACTAGAACAATCTTAGCGCCACTGGGCTCTTCACCTGTATGATATTCTATCAACCATCTATAGCCGTAAGGACACCACATCACACACGGGAGTAGTGGAAGCTTCCATGGAAGAACTGGAAGCTTCCATGGTATTGTAGTAGATGGAACATTCCAAGAGGAAAAAGATGGAAGCTGGAAGTAGAAGCTTCGGTTGAAACCTCCACGAACCTTCCACAACCTTCCATGAGCTTCCGCGGTGTCTTCAGGCACACCCATGCCTGCTGATAGAGCCTCAGCAGTAGCCGGTCACCCGGACGTCTCTCCTCGAAGAGCGATTGTGCCTCGACGGCTCCGGTAGTGTGAGCATATTCTCGTAAGCCCACCACCCCCCGTTGCCGTCCCTCTTGCATGCTTGGAGAGACGTGCCCATGCCCATGACACGGTCGGTGCCCATGGCCCGGTCGGGTTAGCCAGTCCCATCTCCGAGGGGTTCGGAAGCAACGAAAGTAGTCGCTTGCTTGTTGTCTGGTATGCCTACCAGGCAGCCCTCCAAGTAACCCGCGCCTCCGTCGCCTACAGTCCCTAACGCGCACTTTACGGCGTACGTTTCAGCAACGATAAATACACCCCGCCACCATAACCCTTCCCTTGTTTGCAATTCGGGCGTGTACACGTTCCAGGAGTGAAAAATGTTTTGGCTGTCGGAAAGAGCGTGCCCTTTCGCGGGGTAGCGCCGCGGTTGACAAACAATGCCGATCACGCCAAAAATAAATCGTGCCGAAGGAAGGGCATGGCTCTGGCGGTGCACGCCGTGGCGCCCATGAGGCTGAGGGCGATGTCGTCCATGCAGGCAAAGGTTTCTACATCCTTCCCCCTCCACAGCTGCAAGCACAAATATTCAGCCGCAATCGCAAGCATATATAAAGCGTCGCCGGTGCCCTCTGGAGCAAGTGACCGTCCGGTTCCTCCCCCGAGTCAGCTTGTATTTCGCCGTAGTGCCTTTACCATGAGCGCCGGCATGCAGGTAACCACCTCTGCAAGCACAGTCGTCCTGCCGGCCGTGTTGAACGCGTCGGAGCAGTGCGTGAGAATTTTCCAGCAGCCTGTATCGTGAAACACGCGTGCCCTCAACCCCTCGTGCGCGACGCACCCGGTTACAGCGACTGGTGCCAAGTTGCCCCACCGCGCGGTTGACCCCTTCTAGCCACGGTCATCACTGGTGTCGCATGCCGGCGTAGACCGGTCGGCCATTTTCCTTCAGAGAAATGAAAAAGTAGACTGCAAGAAGAGCTTTTATGTTGCCTCCGGTGGGCACACCTCAGGGGTTGTCGACGATTTTCCGCCATAAGGCTGCCGTGCCGTTGCCAAACTCTCCTCGACCCATATTGGTACACATGATGGATAAGGAGGACGTGAAGCGTTAACCGCCTTGTTTGTACCCTGATAGAGCGCTGCGGGGGCCGATAACGCCTAAGTGAAATATGGGAGGCGTACTCATCGTCCGGGCGCCAGGGGAGAGGCGCCTGCTTCTTCTTCCTCGGTGGCGCTCGCTAGCACCGCCATCGCCGTCGCCGCGGAGACGGACGGCGGGAATAGTATTTGCGCCGTAAGTTGGCCACCAGATTGGTCCACGTCTCCTCGGTTCCGGCCGAGCGTGACTCTGCCAGCAGCAGGAAGTCGCGCGTTGCGATTTTCCCCGCGTCCGCGTAGCGACACGCTGACGACGCATATGGTCATGTTCAGCCTGCTCCGATAAGCTTTTTGGGCGGCATTCCTCGGCATTGTGTCCCCCCGCCTGGGGTGCGCGCAGTCAGCCATGGGATGCCTTTTACGAGAGGGCTACACTGTACTTTTTTTGGCCAAACAATGGTTATGACTGAGGACGAGGCTACTCAACTGAGGACTGCTCGCACGGTAGGGGTTGCACTTTTTGTAGGGCTGGGCACTGGCACAGTGTGTACTGGCAGAAGTAATCTACTGCAAGTACAGTAGTAATCTACTGATTGACCTAGCCAGTACATTCGCCAGTATTTTATATCGTACGTACGCCCATGAAACAGGCGACATTGTAGTACGGAAACCCATCCATTGCGGTTGGGGAGGACGCGTTCTACGGTAGAGGTAGCACTTTTTGGCTGGATCGTTTTCTGAACGATCGCGGTCCTTAACCCATATTCGTCGGAGTTTCAATTTTGTGTCGAATAATGTTTCAGGGTATACGTCGGTCATGAGATTTCGCATCCGGCAGGGATTTATTTTTCTCGAAAATCATTGTTTTGGTGAGGCATGACGCTCCTTAAGTGAGGAGCTCAGAAAAAACATGGTGCACCTCTATCGTAGCATGCGTCGGAGGGGAGAGGGGAGAGGACAGACACGGTATTCTGCTGCAACCCAGTATACTGATTGATATTTTCGGCAGTATAATTGCTACAGACTGAGTCAGCCAGTGCCCAGCCCTAACGTTTTGGCTTAATATCGTTTGACCGGTGGGGCCCCTCTAAAGTGAGCAACCACTGGCTAGTACGATAAGATTACTTGCGTATTTCTTTTAGGACTACAGTAACGCATAGATAAGGTTGGTCGGGGCTTCGAGAAATTAATATTTTCTCGGAAATCATGTTTCGGGTGTATGAGATACTGAGCTCCTCATGTGAGGAGCTCAGACAATAAGCCACCACCTCTATAAGGCGGCCTTGCTCTGAAGAACTACAGTACCCAATATGGCTGGAGTACCACTATGTTTTGTGTAATGATGCTTGCAGAAGGCCATCATTGGGATTGTCCATCGTGCCAAACTTTCATTTTTCGCTGGGTCAATTTCTGGGTGAGGCGCCGCAGAGCTGCTATACTATAACCAAGTGAAAGGAGCCTCTCGGAAATATTAGGTGCACCTCTATCGAAGCACGCATCACGGGAGCAAGAGGATACGTGTCGCTTCAGCCCCGGGTCGGACGCGATGCCCTCCCAAAGCGTGGTGGAATATACATTTAGCGCGCGAACACATGTGTGTTCGCCAGTTCCAGCTGTACTGTACTCTAGGGTGCGGAGCGTTGCTGCAGATCTTCCGAGGAAAATGACATCGGGAGGTGACTCCATCCCAGGAAGTTCCGGTATCATTGGTACGAAAGCGACATATTATATCATATGCGCGGGAGAGTGTGTGTCTCGTGGCACCCCATCTCGTCCACGCGATCCAACTGCAAAAGTACGGGTCCTGCTTTAACTACAGTTCCATCTCCGATATGCCCCGGTGCAGCCGGCGGTGGAGCAGCGGAACCGTACCGGCGTCGCTCCCTTCACGAGGGCCTCCACCACACACCTCACGCGTGAATAGCGCATGGCGTTTGTTTCCACACAAACAAATGACGCCGCTGATGGGGCATCACAAGACAACCCCCCCGTACACAACGTGGTATCGGATGTCACCGACGGAGGCGCCGGGCGGCGTCACGTTCACGACCGCCCCGCCCGATAGCCTGGAGGGTTCTCCTACTATCTCGGCGCCCGTCAGTAACGTAGGGTCGCCACTATTCTCCGCGTCTCCTCCCATTCCACGTGTTTGGCCCATCACTCCCTACCCTGATTTGCCGATATACGACCCGTCGGGTCGACTTTCGCCCTTTCCCTCTCGCTCTACATCCCCTCTCCCTACGAGGTTCGCTTTCTTCGTCGTCGCCCTCCCGTTGGTCAGTGATTGGAGGAGGCGTTATGCCCCCTCATTCGTGCTGCCTTCTCTCACAGCACCGGCTGCTCGTGATGCTCTCTCCGATCTACTCGGCCAACCCCGTCTACACTATGTGGTTGGTCCACCCCCCCATGCCCCTTGTATCAAGCGGTTATTAGCAGGATGCAGCTCACCCTTCATGCGACTCGCCCAACACCTCACGGCACTTCGCGCTTGGTGCTAGCAATGTCTGCCTGGTCGGTAAAAACCCGACATGCTCCGTCCCGGCATTGTAGGGATGCGAGGATCTAAGGTCATACGACTACGACCATGCATGAAAATGAAGTACACCCCCCCCCCCCCTTGTATTCCTAGGGTTGGTCGCTGTAGATTCCGCAGGTGTTGCATTAGTCGTGTTGGGTCCTCCTGACTGGAGTCCTCGGATGTTCCGGTGGCGTGGCATCGCTGTCCTTGGCGGTTTAATTTATTTTCACGGGTCTTCGAGCCACGTTTCCGTGCTTGACCCCCCTCCCTTGCCAATGGTTTGCTCTCCAGTGCTGAAGACTCATCCCTTACTATGTGCTAGTTCCCCTTGTGTTATTCGGTTAATGGAATGGTATTCTCGGAACAATAGGTCGCTTGGGCTCTGGCTATCAATGTACAGCACATGTTTGGGCTCGATACGAACCGATGACTCGTACTTTTCGCGAATTGTTTTTTTTATATAGATGGGGACGACCATGCACGACGTACAGTAATTGAGATAGAAACGTGCCACTGATTGGTGCAGCCGAGTCAAGGAGGCGCCGAGATGCGTAAAGCAGATTCCGGCTGCAAGGTTTGGTAGTGTGTAGAAATGTAGGGGGTCGCTCTGCTGGACCACGGCTGATAACTATTGAAGATTGGTTGAAAAGGGGTGGACAGTCTACACACTCTTCAGCCCCCCTGGTGTGCGATAGCTTCGTACAACAACTTGTTGCTGCTATTCCTCGTTTAAAGGATTCATCGGGCTCTTTCGCTATATGCTGGAGACGACGAGGAAAAGGAAGAACAGTGTTGCAAGCGTCAGTACCTGGTATATGTACTCCCGGCATGTGCTGCATATTGGTACTGGAGGGTCTACAAACAAAAGTCAAGTGAAAATGAAGGTGTTTGGTGGCATAAATATTCGCTTGTCGCTACGTACTCCAGGGCGTAGTTTATACCGTGTATAGGGATTTAGCGCAGCGGAAGGATGTGCAGCGATTTATGTATCGTTATGGAAAGTCTGTATCAATGCACATCGCCTTGGGCACCTTGCAGACTCAAGGTACAAACCTTCCACCTTCACACCCCACCGCACTACTGTGCATTGCACCTATGCATCCACAGTATGTTTGCACTTCGTAGGTGTTGTAGGCACATAAATTATACGTAGATACCCGGACAGACTGTCTGAGGGGGTTGGCGGCTGTACCGGAGATGGCCATAATAGTTAATGCCTGTTGTTGGTC
This sequence comes from Saccharina japonica, assembly GCA_008828725.1. Taxonomy (NCBI): domain Eukaryota; class Phaeophyceae; order Laminariales; family Laminariaceae; genus Saccharina; species Saccharina japonica. The sequence continues at coordinate 31,816 of MEHQ01004122.1, read as the reverse complement.
CGCAGATGGTCGACCAATTGCAAGAGTAGGCACAACTGCGACGACGGGTTACAAGACTGGGCCGGTAGGACATAATCAAGGGTGCTATTATTTCCGGTGGCTCGTTCCCTCCAACCTTGGCGCGACCCCCAAGGATTGAAATCCGCCTAACTCCCGTAGCCCGCCCTTTTTCGTTCGTACCTACCTCGCAGCCTTTCATCAAAATAATATTCCATGGTACTTTACTATATTCATCGCTCGACTGACCACCCAACGCTTCCTTCCGCCCTCCGCCGCTCGTGTGAGATCTCCGCGCAGGCAGGGGGTACAGATCGTGGTGAAGTAATATGTCCCTGAGGCACCGGTTGGGATTCCACCCCCTGCATCATGCAGACAGCTGTATTCAGCGAACTTCTTGGTGACAAAATCCGAATGTGCTTGTTCTTGTGTGCGTCTGGTCAAGGGCGGCTCGATTGTTTCCCCAGCGGTGCTCGTGGTATTGAGACATTCTTCAGAGCTCGGGCGACCGGCTCTGAAGGTTAAACGATTCCTGTGGGTGTTCTCGTCTCGGCTGACTTGAAGGCGACCAGCCAGCTTCTCCATGTGCATTGGAGTAACAGGGGCAATTCACTTGTCTGCGAAACGCTCTCAAAATCGAGTGCGATTATAGCGCGGTGGCCGCGAAGGTTCCTTTCTCGCTCTCCTCCGCAACGAGGGACCGCAAAGCCTCGCGGTCGAGCTACATACAGTAGTCCTTCTCTTATTGCGTCGGAAAAACTCGTGCCTGGACGCTCGCCTGGTGACAAGCCTTGCATTCGAACGAAATAGTTGCCTGGAATCCAACAATGGCTTATGATGGTGAACGTCAAAATGAGCAACGAAAGTGAGAGTTGCTCACCAGTCGAGGTGACACGTACGACGAGCATCGTACCTGTGGTATACAACTCAAATGTGCAGAGGAAAATGTTGAGTAAGGAAGGCTAGGCTACCGTGCGCACTCGGTGTGAGTCCATCGAGAGCTCCCAATCTCTGAGCCAGTAAGTCGCCACCTTCTCCCTCTTTATCGCCCGACTCTGCTAAGATTAGGCTGTCGTTTTCTTGTTTTTCGGCATCGCCATGCGCGTGTACTGGTGGTTCCTTTGGTATCGCCTATTAATATTGAGATGACCGAAACTCCTCTGGAGGAGAGGCCAATACGTCATTTCCCGCCACACCACCTATTGGCACTCGGTGACGAAACCGCTGATCACTTTACCTGCATCGTCATGAAATATTTCATGTGTTTACCGCCTACCATACGCCGTCGACAGAGCCGATGAGGGCTCACGAGAGGCTGCTCGATGTGGGTGACGCGCTCCACCGCTTATCTATAGCAGAACTCTGGAAGGTCACCGCTGGAAACCGTTTCCGTTAGGTCCCGAGTAAGCGCCCCAAAGCACACCTAGATTCCAGGTGAAGAAAAGCTTGTACTTGACGCCGGTGTTTCCTTTCTCTTCCTATGTCACTGCTTATTTTACGTTTTCAGTGGAGTGGCTGTTGCAGCGGTGTTGAGTGCCAATCAACTTGATGTCTTTGCTTCAAGCACTCTCCATAAACTTGTTCTTCTGGTTTGTGGGTCCCAGCCATCGCTCACAACACCTGAAACGTCAGCCTATCGCAGTGGGGAAAGTCCTAGCTTCAGCAAAATTCCAAAAAAAAAACGTAAACAAAGGATGCCTGGTGTAGTAGTGTATAGCTGTACGAGCGCATGTTTTACGACGGCAGCAGCCAATGAGCTTAACGGCGCAAACGCTGTGCAACAGAAGTTCTCGGTACTGCACAAAGAGCAATCCCACGGTAGGGGTACCACTTTGAGGCTCAATATTTTTCTGACCGGTTGTGCTCCACACGTGAGTAACCACCGGATACTCTTAGTATTTTACTGGTATATTTGTTTTTGGACTAACGAATTGGAAGGTGTGGTCGGGTTGCGCGAGCGAATGTTTCCGGAGTCATGTTTTGGGTGAGATATTGAGCTCCTCAAGTGATGAGCTCAGAAAATTCTGCTGCTCTCCTACCGTGGGATGACACGTCGCTCACAACACCTGAAACGTCAGCCTATCATAGTGGAAAAAGTCCTAGCTTCAGCAAAATTCCAACAAAATACGTAAACAAAGGATGCCTGGTGTACAGTAGTATATAGCTGTGTGAGCGCATGTTTTACGACGGCAGCAGCCAATGAGCTTAACGGCGCAAACGCTGTGCAACAGAAGTTCTCGGTACTGCACTCAAAAAGGACGGAAAGGGTGGCCGAATGAAAATGCCCGCGGTCAACATAATGGCGCGTGCTACGATAGAGGTAGAGCCCTTTTTGACGAAACGTTTTCTGGACGATCAGGCTCTTTAGGGCCCGTTTTAACGAAGAAGAAAAAAAATCAATTTGGAAAAAAAAAAAATCCGCTTTTCATTGGTCAACACACGCACCAGCACCAAAGATTAGGATCTTGGGGCATAATATTTGGTGCTGGTGCGTGTAGGGCATACTATTTGGTGCTGGTGCGTGTGTTGACCAATGAAAAGCGACTTTGGATTTTATTTTATCCAAATTGAATTTATTTTATACTCGTTAATAGTATGGCCCTTAACCCAAATTCGTCGGACTTTTTAATTCTTGTGTTGCAATATGCTTCCGAGTATAGTTTGGCCATGAGATTGGACATCGGGTAGCACTTTAACTTTCGTACAAAAAAATGTTTCCCGGAGAGGTACAGAGCTCCTCAAGTGATAAGTAACCACCCTCAGAAGGCAGAAAAAACATGGTGTTACCTCTGTCGTAGCATGCGTCGTATATACACTCACGAAATACCAGGTACCAGTACATCAGGTGCCTGGTAGAAGATCATACCTGGTACATTTTACAGGGTCAAGACGCGTTCTACACAAAAACAAAAAGAATCTACTGTACCACAAAGACGGACGCGTCTACTGCTGTAGTACAGAGTGCTACTGTATTAACAGGGGGCCAAATAATGTGTAACTCCCAAACGCACACGCACGAAGACAGGGTCTGTCAGTGAACGTTGCAGTCGGGGGTGTCTTTCAATGCGAGGGGTCTCGCCGGGTCGGAATCACGACGAACCACGACGACCGATCCTACGGATGTACGTTGTTCGAATTTTAGTGGCATCCCGTGGTGCTTGCCGTGGCAACCCTTGGGGCTTATCATGGGCTGTCATGGCAAGCCATGGGTGCCTTACGGGTTGCCACCAGCTATGGCACTGCCACAGCACATGCCATGGCTGTGTCCATGGCACTTGGCGTGGAAGCCCACGGTACGGCCATGACACGTGCCATGGTAAAGTGCCATGGCAACTCCCACGGTATGTGGTGAAAGCAACCCCACGGCATGCCATGGAAAGCTATGGCAACCCACCTGACGGCATGCCATGACAACCCATGGCCACCCACGGGGTGCCGTGGTTACTATGCTGGCAATCCCCCATGACACGATCAGCCATTTACCCATGTCAAGTGCATGACCGGTCGCGCTTTGCGCGTCGCAATCCCCCCTCTGATCCCACCCGAACCCTGTCCCACTCGGTCCTCATCCCACCCCAATCCCATCCCACCCACAAGGCGCGAAACATAGTCAGCCCTCCGCAGGCGCCATCAGAGGCACCGAGCGCGAACCGCAACCCCTCGCTTGACCGGCTAAGTGAATGATGGGTCGCGTTTCGTACGTTATGACCACCCCTGACCCCACCCTCAATTGACCGGTCAAATGACGGGTTACGCTTCGCGCTGGGCCATGGTATACCGTGAGGCTTTTGCCATGGCATGCCGTGGGGCTTGCCGCGGCGTGTCGAGGGGGGCTTGCCGTGGCGTGCCATTGCAAGTGACATGGGCTGCCATGGCAGTTGCCGTAGCTTGCCATGTGGACACTGCCACGGCATAATGCCACCAAAACGTCAAACAATTGCATCCGTTGTTGCTGCTGCTGTTGTTGTTGTTGATGTTGTTGTTGTTGCTCGTGGTGGTGTTGTTGTTGGTGGTGGTGATGGTGTTGTTGCTGTTGGTGTTGGTGTTGGTGTTGTTGCTGTTGTTGGTTGTCGTTCTTGCTCTCTTGCTACGTAATAATGTTCTTGTTCTTGTTCTCGTTCTTGCTGCTCTCGCGTTGTGCTATTTATTAAATAAAATTATTATAAATACGTCAGCTGTGAGTTCAACCGATTGAATAGTAGATACTCAACTTTGCGAGCTGCGTAGAAATTTTGTTCTATGTGTTATTTGTGGTATTGGTGTAGGTTTCGTGATGTACTAGGAGCCTGGTAGTTACTACTCGATTTTATAATAAGCCGTTCGCGCGTGCTATGTGTTTATTCCTCGTTAAGGATATGGTTCAGTGACTCCCCTGGATACTACCCGGGTCAGCAGGACAATGTAACAAGGGTATCCCATGATCATTCTGCGCACTGATACTATATAACCCGAATAGAGGAGACAAGTATGATATTTGGTGATATTGTATAACCTCGCCATGACTGACCGTGATCGACACTGCCGCCAACGGCCACATGATCAACAAACACTGCCCGATGCCCGATCGATGCTCCAGCCTGAAACTGACCCACAAGTAGATAACTCTGGGCTCAAACATATCATCGGCATTTTAACTCGGGTCCCTTTCATTGTCGTCGGACCCGCAGCCGCTGGTGGATTGGGGTTCACCCGTGGACCGAAGGTTAAGGTTTCCACAACTACTGTTTGTAGCTGCTGCTGTTGTAGATTGGCATCAACGGCATCAGAGACCAGAGTCAACCCTGCCAGTTCTTGGCCCCGATCTGTTTTCCACAGGTCGCCCCCTGGCTGCCATCCTGGACAGAGACCGCTGCGTAAACTAAAACCCCGCCCCTCTGCTTGCAGGCGGACGCCAACACCCTCTCGCTTGCTCTCTTTTTTCGCTCTCTTGCGCGCTCGATGCCGCGACATGCGACGCGAGAACATGAACGCTGCGGCGCAATCATCCTGACTTTCACACGAGCAGCCAGAATGCAAAGTTTTGATTGGTCAACGCATAGTAGAACCCGCCGCACTCACAACGTCCCCTGTCCCCCAGGAAGGAATACGTAACGCCTCCACCTAAAACCCCGCTCTCCGTACTCCGTACCAGCAGGAAACAAAAGCGGCACGCGAACTTTCATCACGGCCGGCCTTCTCTCAACACGTACGTAGCTCACCGGATGTCTCTTCAGGCCTTGATCGAGGAGAAACTGCGCGCCGACCTCGAGCCAAGCCACCTTGAAGTTATCAATGAGAGCGGCATGCACAACGCCCCAGCGGGGGCCGAGTCGCACTTCAAGGTCATCGTCGTTTCCCAGAAGTTCGAAGGTGTGTTCACAAGAGTGTCGCGTGCCGTGTGTCGCGTGCCTGTGTGTTGTTCCTGTGGTATGACTCGTAGCTGCTACTTGCCCCGGCTGGCGCTCGTTCCTTCGCTGCTTTTGAATGCCCCGTCGATCCGGTGAAACAGCGAAGCAACAACAGCAACGGCACGACTCGCGACGATCCCCAGCCGCAAGCCACAGTACTATAACAACTTGGAAGCTACCGTACTGCTGTTGTCCATACCAGCTGGTCCATACGTCTTTTGTCAGAAAGGATTTAACGATTTTTAAATTTTCGACAAGATCCAGGGTGCCTGCGAGCCTGCGAGGTAACCCTGGTGCCCCAAGTAGTGGCGTACGTATATAGCGACTGCTCTATACTCGCAGCGACCATAACTGGATCGTCTCCTGCTCCAATCGCCCAACCCTTGCAGATATCTTGTCCCTATGTGTAGCTTCGTGCTCGTTGCTTTCCAAGAGAGATGCCATTGCCAGGCACCGCCTCGCAGTCGCGCAGCATCGAGCTCTCCGTGTACGAGTACTTCTTACATGTATGATTAGATACCCAGGACCCAGTATTTCACAGGGGCTCGAATTGTTGAATTGGGAGCACGTACGTGACCAACCGACGCGCGCACCCATAAGTCGGTCAGGGCAGAGGATGACTTGATGACCCTTCGTACTGCTGATGTGTGTGTACAGTACCAGTGCGTAACAAGGTGCTGAAGCAGTTCAATCAAGCTACATACAGCACAGTCTCTCAAAGAAAACGCAAGTAATTTATTGTGCTTCGAAGTACGTATACTGCTGTACTGCCAGGTACAATGGTGTCTACGATATAAGCTCCATGTTCCGCTGTGAGCCCTGCTATTCTGGTACTGCAGCAGTAAGTAGGTGTACGTACGATATAATCGCTGCTGTCGTACGTACGATATAATCGCTGAGATGGAAAGCCATGATCTCGCTTCTATCTCTGTGCCTACGACTATAAACACACGTTGCGTCACAGTACATATGTACGAGTACGATGTAGTGCACGTGCTTGACGGAAAGCCCCAAAAATGCACACGCGCATATTATACGAGCAGGCATGCATATGCGTCGGGCATGCCCGTGCCTACCTGAAATGGGCACGTGCCTCTACTCTTATGTACCGGTACAACATAATTCGCTGATTAGTATTGAAGAAGCAAAGTGTACCTAATATCTGGTTGATATTATATGGTGGTATATACGATGTTTTGCGTAAATGAAGATAAAAGATCACACTGGGATGATTACGATTTGCAGAGTCGATTTTTATTCCTCCGAAACCAGGAGGGGCGCACAAAACGGTGACGACATTGATTGATTGATGGTTTTGGGAAGATCCCGTCGTAAAATGCGTCGCTCCGTACCATTAATTAGCACTACGTCGTACCAATACTATTGATATTAATATCTTACGTTTGCATCCTCCCCGTGGTCGAGAAAATCAGCTTCAAAATAGCGTTTCTTATCGCTTGATTACTGATTACAGTGCAGTGCAGGACACCCAATAAGAGACAGGAAAGCTGTTCCAGGCCGGATTTTCTTATTTTGAGAGAGGGTGGTTTCCAGACTATTTTCAATATAACGGCGCTCGAATTTCTTGACCCATTCAGAACTGAAAAAAAAATGTCCTGCACTAACTCCAAGTAAGTTTGTCCCCAAATTCGTGGGACCAGTTCTTAAGGGGTTAAGTTTCCTCTAAATTTCAGTCTGGCTTTCTTATTTGCCTGTTTCTTGTTAGGTGTCCCGGAACAGGCTTCCAATCTGACCCGGAACAGAAGCATTAATAAAATCATAGAAATGATCCAAGAAATGATCCTTATCTTTTCGTGTCAGAGTGATAATAAGTACTGCTGTATACGTGCGATGGTGCTACGTACGAACTTTGTACCAGTAGCCACAAAAAGAAAAACTCAAAATGTACCTTATTTTTTCGACCGGACTGACCATTTCGTCTCCCCGAATTCGGAAAAATAAATAATTGTTCCCCCCCTTCGATAAAAAAAAAGTTGGCACGGAGACCCCAAAGCCGACGCGTTTATGAGGTAGCTGCGGGGAGGCAGGGGTGGGAGGTAGAGGTAGTGTGTTCTCGTATACGGTTTGGGTTAGCGTTACGGGTACTCGTAGGGTGAGGGGGTGCCTCTCGGCTTTTTCAGCTAGAGGTCCCGAATATTATTTGTAACCCGCGGGTCACGGGTTACAAATAGGCGCTCCTCCTGTACCTGAGTACCCCCCTTAAAAAATGTAGACAGACGTCTGTGTAGTGTTACATCTCGCCCCTTTTTTCCTCTGTACGAAGTGCCAAGTGGAGAAAAACACTCGTATACCTTGCCCTGCGCATTGATGCAAGTATATTCTACGTACGTGTGTATAATATATATGGTAGAGCAATAAGGGTCAATGTTTTCTGTGCGCCTCGTCTGAGATGGAGATGGCTTCTCCCGACCCCCGTGATAAGCGGTGCCCGTGTGCTTGCGCGCTCCTGACGTGCGATGGCAACGAGTATTAACCCGTGCAACGAGCAGCGTTTTAACGCTCTTCTTCTCGGCTATCACGGAGGACCATAGTAAATAGGACCAAACAGTGTTCGTAAAAATGCGTAAATTGACAGGTTTTTGTGTTTACCTTAGGTCCTATTTACTAGTGTTTACTATAGTCCCCCGTAATATGCTTGAAGTCATGCCTATAAGAACTGGGAACTCTTTGCGGCCGGGCCGACGGCGAAAGGAACGTTCTCGTGAGGTGATTTCTAGGTCGCCGAGCGAAAGAGCGCTTACCTTGTGGCCCTTGCACCGGTGTACCCACTCGCTGTCTGATAGCACGTGAGAAACGCGCAAAAGTTCATAATACAGCTCATCTTCGGGGGTGTTGGGTTGGGAGAAGCCATGCATACGTAGCCCTACTCGTACATTCCTGGGGCGCAACTGTTTGTTGTGATATACCAAGTACCTGGTAAATATTTATAGCACGAGGTGCAGCGCCGGTGGTGTTGCCCCGCAACTCATGTCGGCGCGCTCGCAAGCGGTGTCGCGCTGAGTTTGTCTGCCATGGTCTACTATGCCTGTACTGCCTTGCGCGCAGCAGGTCTGCGTTTTTGGCGCACAATGCATCGCACGAACCACGATATGTCGCCCCTGGCCCCTTTCATAGCCGTGCAGCCACACGTTTGGGAGAAAAAATACTTGGAAATAGAGTTAAAGTAGTATTAGTAGGTCATTATTGCAGTATAGTTGACGAAGTATCACGCACAGCTTAACAAGAAAAAAGATGAGTTGAGTTTGCAGGAAAGTTGAAGTTTCGATCTATCTGCTGAGTTTTCTTTTCTCTTCTTTTTCAAATCTGTGAAAAGTTAACGCTCCTGTCTCCTCTGCAAGCACCTCCTGACTCTTGAGATAAACGATAAACCAGATCAGATAGGCTTGAAATAGGCAGGTCATGTTCCACAAGGGGCACTCAGCGCTTACCAGCTGTATATAGGCATTATAGTTTGTATACAGTCTCCCAGGTATGTCTATAGAGTCTGGGCCTACGTCAGCCCATCGATCGGACGGGGAAGGCCCGCCCCACAGCACCCGACATCGAAAGACCCGCCATTTGTTGGTCGTACGCACTTGTAAGCCCGAAATGCCGTACTTATAGTCTGGAAATCCGAAGCCTTTTCTCGGCTGAAGCGCCCGCAGCCCCCCAACCCCCACCGCCCATGACCGGTAGGTTTGAGAAGTGTAGCGTGTGTCGCGTGTGTCGCCATCATTCTATGTACAACCAGCGCGCTTATCACCAAGTTTGCGGTGTCTACGATTCAACTGGTTTTGGGCACAATATCAAACGAAGTACGTACGAAGTGTATGTACGAGTAAATATATTTATTTTTTTCATGCCAAAATGTCCCGAAATATAGGCACTGTTTTTATGTTAATAGTTAAAGAAAAACTTCCTTATGTTTCGGAACAGAGTGGTACTGGTACAGCAGTATGAATACCTGGTAACGTGTTTGCCTCCTTCCCATACAAGCTTCCTCCCGCTCTTGGTACAAGGAGTAGTCTGCATAACCCCCCCCCCTCCCCCCATGCCGTCTATTCACTAACAACTCCGCCGTCGTTGTTCTCGTCCCGCGGATAATAATCAATGCGTTTCTTCTCAGGCAAGCCTCTGCTAGCAAGGCACCGCATGGTAAACGCCGCCCTGAAGGAGGAGCTGGTGGAAGACATCCACGCCCTGTCCATGTCCACCAAGACGCCCGCGCAGTGGAGCAAGGTAGGGGGCAACACGGTGGAGCCTTCTCCTGCATGCGCTGGAGGGTTTGCACGATGACGAACCCACCGACGGACCCACTGGAAAAGGAAACACGCCCTCGGAAACACGCCCTCGTGACTTTTCGCGAAGGATCCAAGCCTCTCTCTCTGGTTGATCACGAGGCGAGGCGAGCGATCGCGAAGCGCGAGCCTTTTTTTCCTTCTTGTTTTTCCAAAGCAAAAAAAAAAAAGAAAACAATTTATGGGATAATAGCAGGGGGTCGGAGGGGGAGCGCTGCGAGTTCCGATAGGATGCATCGATTTTGCGAGGGAAATATGTGTGCCGGTGAACGCGCGGGGGTCGTGTAGCCGTCGCACCCGTTCTGGCTGTTAGCAGAGACAGCAGTAGTGACGCGGTGCTCGTTTGAATTATTGTTTTGTTGATCAGCCCCCGGTGCGAAATAGCCGCCCCACCGGTGTGCTGGAATTAGTTTTGCGCCGCGGCCATCTTTTGGTGAAAACACTCGCGTGGCATACACTATGAAGACGTCGGGCTGAAGGAGCCGAAGCGTTTTTTTGTTTTTTGTTTTCTCTGACACGCGCGACAGAGGACGTCCTCGTAGTTGTTTGGCGGAGAAGAACAGCTCCGGCGTGCCAACGGCTATACATGACAAGCTCCCGCGTGTGTATCAACGGCTATTTTCGTTGCTGGTTGTTTTAGGTTTGGAGGTGACCCTTTTATTTGCGCGCGAGGTATGTACGTAGCAGTCTCGCTCCCGTGCATCTTGGACGGTCCAAACCTCTTCCCCCAGTTCTTTTTTTTTCTTTTTTTTTGGTTTTCTGTACTTTCGTGCCCCCCGCTTCGATTTTTAGCATCAGAAGACCGACCCATGTTCGCTACGAGTACGTACTATTTATTTTCAGTAATAATACACGTAGCTGGAAAAGGATTGGTTTCAGAGTACGTTGCTTGCGAAGAAAGCTGAGTTTTTTTGTTTGCCAGCTTCGACTCCTTGCACCCCCTGCTTTGTTCTCGGAGTGCGCATACATGTTGTACGTGGAACTAGACACGAAGGGTGAATTCATGGTGCGTACGTAGATAGTTTTTTTTTTTTTTTTTTTTTTGGTGGGCTCGAGCAACTCCACTTGCAGTTTTAGTATAGCGTTCGGGTCATCGAATCACTGCCCTGTGTTGGCCGCTGCTACCCCTCTGCCAGGTAGTATTTCGAGACTGCTCAGCAAGCACAGTTCCTCTGTTACAGTGCCGGCTGCCCGTTGTACGAGTAGTGCCTGTGGGATCGTTTTGGCACAGCAGATGGGATGTGTGGCAGTGTGCGGAGTAGTTAGTGCCGGTTGCCGCTATGTATCGTGCCTGTATTGTTGGCTGGCGCATACCGGCACTACTGTAACAAAAAGGAATGGCGTATTCCATCCGGCTACACAGACTACTGTGGCGCAGGAGACGCTTGGGTTTGATATTGCATGCTTGGTGCATGGGTACATCGAGCGTACCAGGTGTATTGACTCAACAAAAAACAAAAAACAAAAAACAAAAAAAAACTCGAGCTGTGGGATCGAAGATTTGGAAAAAAAATAAATTTCCTCAAAACTCACATGCCTGATTATGTTTTCGCGATATTATATTATAGCACGTATACATATAACGTATATAGCCGTGGTATAAAATATCGCATATATTTGTAACGTATCATATATACATATAGCTGGTATACGGCAAGGGGTTTCTACGTGCGTTTAGAGGCATGCTAGGGTAGAGGTGCATCACCATGTTTTTTTCTGAGGGTGGTCACTTGAGGAGCTCCATACTAATACGAAGTAAAAAAACGATTTTGGAGGAAAATGGAAGATGCTATGATATGTACCCGAAGGACAACCCCTTGGTCTAGCTGTACAATGCAAAAAACATGGCAATGCAAGACTGGAATCATGCCGACGAGTTTGGTTTGAGGGGCCTATTTCATTCAGAAAAAAAAAAACAGCCGAAAAGTGCTCGTACCTCTCTCTCGTAGAGACGAAAAATGCTACCGCTATCAGTAGTCGTTGCTGGTGCTGTCGTGGGGGCGTACGAATGGTGCCGACGTGACCACGGAAGGGGTACAGGCTACAAAAACAAGCTTTAAGCTTTGCTACTATCTGTCCGGCCTTCACATGGCGGGCAAGCCGGCACCGGTATTGTCGCAAGCAAGGAAGGTATGTATATATATATATATATATATCAGATTGTGTCCCCCTCATACGGAATGTACACCCTGCATGAGGACATATAAAACCCNGGGGGGGGGGGGGGGGGCTGCGATGAGGCCCCCCTCCGGGTCAACGTCAATAGTAAAAAAAGGGCAATCGTTGAAGTCAATGGCTAAAGAGCTGGTATGTATATACCAGTACCAGGTGTAGACTATACGAGAAAAAAAACACGCCTCGACGGCGAAAAGAAAACCTTCGGCAAGACCTTTTAAAGAAGAAAAGGCCACCGGGTTGTCCCGTCTGTACCTCGCTTGGTGGGCGAGATGGTGCCCGTCTGGGAGTTCATACGTAGAATTTTTTTCTATACGTACAACATATGATTATTTGTATTGTCATGATGACGTGCAATAACGGCACGTATTTCCGCGCGTGGTCGATCACAAAAAAAAAAAAAAAAAAACGGTGCGTTATCCACGGTGAGGACCTGTGGTCTCTATCTGTCTGTGTGTGGCGGACACCCCAAACATGTGTATCGAGGCTGCATGTTAGCCTTTCACGACTGCAGATGTTACCGCAAACTACAGTAGTTCCAGGTATGTATGTACGTTGTCCCTGAAAACTTGGATGGGTGCAGTCCCCACTAGTTTTTTTAAGGGTTAAGAGATGCCTTTTTTTCGGCGTCGTCTTGAAGGGAGAAACGTCTCTGGAGAGCGCCGTCGGCTGCATCTCGAGCCCCCCGACACCCCTCGAGGGTGATGCGCCCCCAAGTCGGCCTGTTGTGCTGTGTTCGTGTCTGGGCGGCTGTCGTCTACAACTGTTTATGCATAGATGGAAAAAAGCTCTGTAGAAGCTTACGTGTTGGGGAGGCACGCTCCCCATTTCCGGTGTCCATGGGGCTCGTTCCGTCGTAAAGTGTGACTGTGACCTTCGGCAATATCACGTCGTGCTTCGCTGTTGTCTGCGTTAAGCGCGTAACAAATCGAACGAGTACAATAAGCCGACCTGGCAGACGAGGAGCCATGCCTCTACAGTGCGGTAGCATGCCATTACAGTGCGGTATCATGACATTGCAGTGCGGTAGAATCACATTACAGTGCGGTAGCATGCCATTACAGTGCGAGAGACGCGAAACGCAAATCCACACACACGGCAAGCGAAAACACCCCGAAGCATTCGCCTACTCGTACTATGAATAGACCGAAGCATTCGCCTACCTACCTGGTATTTACTACCAGACATATATCCCAGTGCTACGCGTACGATTTCAAAGGCACTTAGCGTCACAACCCCGCCCCCCCTCCCGCTCCGTCTCGCAAGGGATGCGTGGTCAATGGTCAAATGACTGAGACAAGCAACAAACGAGTACGCCCCCCAACCGCCCTACCCCCCCCTGCGAGGGTCTATGGTCATACGACGACGGCCATGCATGAAAATGGAGTACACCCCCCCCCTCAAACCCCCATGCGACTCGCACAATACCTCACGGCGCTTCGCGCGTGGTTCTATTCATAGCAATGCCTGCCTGGTTGGTGAAAACCCAACGTGCTCCACCCCGCCATCCTAGGGACGCGAGGGTCTATGGTCATACGACTACGGCCATGCATGAAAATGAAGTACACCCCCCCCCCCAGACTTACCCCATTTAATGTATCGTACTGATAATATACTTTTTTATTAATCACACGCCCTCAACGCTTGCCGGCTTGCATCGAACCGCATTAAATCGCATTACTACTACCGGGGGGGCATAGTGAACTGAATCACATTACCAAATATGGTCGGTACAACCTTAAGGGGGATACATGGTGTTTGGGCCCATCAGGCGTTCTGATTACGCTTATTATTATCACACTAGCCCCCCCCGGAATAGCACAAGCTGCAAACATGTGATTATTAGTAGGAGGCTGCGGTTTGCCCCCCCTTGGCTGGCCGGGCCGCTACACTAAAACCGGCATACTTTCGCTAAAAGATGCTTTGACGAGCCCAAAAATGGCATGTCTCCTCCTTGTACATATATATAGCATGTTTTTTGGTAAGCTGTGACTGCGTTGCAGTGGTATGGTATCGACGTTGCCCTATCGAACCGCCAATCGAGGGATTCGAAGTCTAAGGCTAAGCCCGTCCCCGCGAGTTTACTCTTGTTAGGTAAAATCCACCGCGGCTTTAAAACTCCGCTACAAAAAAAAAAGTGAAATCTGAAATCAAGTCATTTGGTGAAATCTGAAATCAAGTCATTTGATGGAATCTGAAATCAAGTAATTTCATGAAACCTGAAATCGAGATATAGTTTGCGTGCATTTTTTTCAAGTGCGATTTGGAAAATTCTAAGAAAATTCCAGTGCGATGGGCGAATCACCCTGCACACAAGAATCCCACCACAGCACGCAACACCCGAATCCCTCAGGCGATTCAACATACCATAATGTAGGTATATAGCAAGGCCTGAAGATTTACTAATTTACTAAGATTAAACAGCAGTGTGAAACCATGTTTTTGTTTTTTCACGCCCGCGCTGCCTTCCCATAAAAGTATCCGCGGCGCAGTATTTCTCTCCTCTGGTCTTCCGTAACACAGCTTGCACGGCTTGGCATACACACAGCAACGATGACAAAAAAACAGACAAACAATTTCCTATTTCGAACCACCGACGCCCGCATCCCCCCCCCTTTGCATAAAAGCATCCGCACGGTATATTTCCCCCTCTGGCATTCCGTCACACCTTGCACGGCTTGGCTTGGCATACACACAGCAACAATGACAAAAAAACAGACAATTTCCTATTTCGAACCACCGACGCCCCCCAACGTGCTCCGTCCCGGCATTGTAGGGATAAGGTCTATGGCCATACGACTACGGCCGTGCACGACATGAGTACGCCCCCTCCTGAGCCCAACAAAACAACATCAACATACTCATACAGCACGACACAAAGCATTGTATAATCATACACACACGGTTTGGCCTCAGAGAGACAGGCGTTTCAAGCCTGGGGGGCCCGTAATGCAACGAACCGCACAAGTAGCTATTTTTTTCATCACACCCAACAGTCAGTCGCAGGAGTGGTAGTAGAAGTAGCAGTACGAGCAAAAGTAGGAGTGGTACCAGTACTAGTACTGCTAGTGCTACTGTGGGGGGACATATTACTGTAGAGATCAGAACCTAATACGGTGTTCCAACATACTGGGGGATACACGGTTGTTGGTTCCAGCGTAGGTTCTGACTAGTATACCCCGCCCCCCCGTTCTGCCTGGTCGGTGAAAACCCGACACGCTCCGTCCCGGCATTGTAGGGATGCAAGGGTCTATGGTCATACGACCACGGCCATGCATGAAAATAAAGTACACTACCCCCCCCTCCCCCCTTCAATATACTACTGACAAA
>MEHQ01004122.1:0-13544 GCA_008828725.1 Saccharina japonica | reverse complement strand
TGGTGTTGGTGGGGGTGTTGGTGTCGGTAGTGGTGTTGGTGTTTGTGTTCGCGGACTGTTCGTTGCCGTTGGTGCTGGTGTTGGTGGGGGTAGTGGTGGTAGCAGAACCGCCTACCCCCTCCTCGAACCCTTCACGCCTCTCCGAAGAGACCAACTCCTGGATTCGTAGCTCGAGTTCATGGGAAGGGCCGCACTCCTCCTCCTCCTCCAGGCAGGCTTGCCGGGCTTCAAGCTCGACCACAACTGACGAGGGGCTCGGCCCAGCCGCATCTACCAGGGAGATGATGCGGGCCTTCTCGTTGTCAAGGCTTTTGGTCATGCCTCCCCAGCCATCTCCTGGCAGTGCTTGGGGCGACTGTCCATGCGGGTGAGCAACCGAGCAGAAGTTCATGCGGAACACGTAAAGAATATACGAAGTATGGTGTTAAGCATGGAAATTACCAACAAATACGTACCACTACCACTCAGGACGGGGTAGTATAATAATATTATCCCAGTTTGATATTCCCATCAGAGTCTCGAACGGAGACTAGAACACCTTGTAATGCCGACCAAACTGATATGGCATATTTGTATGGTCGCCGTTTTATCCAAACTTATGTTTTTGTCGGGTGTATTCCGGACAACGTTCATACAGGTCGGCCAAGGGTTGGATTAAGGGTTAGGATTAAGGTTAGGATTAATATTAGGAATCGATTTTATGGCGTTTTATGTAAAAAACACTCCTCGTAGTACTGGAACCACACGCGGGCCACACGGCATGTCATGTTTCCATACTGTACCCTGCATGATTATTTACACGCCTTGCATAAGCGGCTCCAGCCGGGGGGGGGGTGTACTCATGTCGTGCACGGCCGTAGTCATATGACCATAGACCCTCGCATCCTTAAACAATGCCGGGACGGAGCACGTTGGGTTTTCACCAACCAGGCGGGGGGGGGTTACTGAAACCAAGTGAAAAAAATGAAAATAAGGATAATTTTTTTTTTTCCATTTTCTTATTTATGAAATCATGTGATCACAACGGTTGCAACGGTTTTCTATTCCGACCTCTGGGGGTTTGGTGTGTCGTTTTTTCTTTTTTTCTGGACGCCCCTGAATCCACTAACTGTAGTTCCAGGCAATGTGTCCCCGAAATAAAAAAAAACGGCTCCACAGCAGTTTGTTTGTTTTTTGTTTTTTTTTCAATGTTAAGGTAGAGCCCACCATGCACTTTTTTTTTTCTGAGGTTGGTCACTCGAGAAGCTCTCTACACCTCTCACCCGAGGATCAAATCCCAGTATGGTCACATGGCCCAAGTTATATACAACAAAAGACTTATTGCAGCACAAAAATGAGATTCCGGCCATGAAGAATGCTCCAAAATGAGAATGGAAGTCGACGATTTCGGGGTAAGGAGCCCGCCAAGTCAGGCAGAAACCATTTCAGCCAAAAAAAGGTATACCTTACCTGGTATACCTCTATCGTAGCACGCGTCGTGAGCAGAACTACACCATTCCTACCCCGGTATGTGCCCTCTGGTCGAGAGGGGGAGGGCGAGCGCGGCAAAGGCTCACGCGTTTATCACAAAACTCAAGGTATGCGGCATGCATCGTCCGAACCTGCATGGCGGCGTCCGTCCCGTCCCACGTGCTGAACCACTGCGGCGTTGCCTCGTGGAACTTCATCGCGGCGTCCTCGTCGCTGTTGGTCCACATCTTTCCTCCCTGTCGAACCACGCCAAAACAAAAAGAAAGAAAGAAAAAGAAAAAAGAAAAAAGAAAAAAAGACATATGCTAAGGTATTACGATAGGTGATCCATTTTTTTAATGAGGTTTATCACTTGATGAGGATCTCTATACTAATAGTGAGTAAAAAAACAGTTTTGAAATTCGTCCGAGGTGGATGTGTTATCTCACTTATAGTATACTAATAGTATCACCCGTGTGGTACGGTAGTCGGGGGGTGTGTTATCTTTATCACCCCCCGTGTGATACGGTAGTCGGGGGGTATGTTATATTATCACCCCCCGTGTGATACGGTAGCCAGGGGGGGTGTTATCTTATCACCCCCCGTGCGATACGGTAGTCAGGGGGGGGGGGGGGGTATCACACGGGGGGTGATAATATAACACGCCCCCTGACTTCCGTATCACACGGGGGGTGATCATATACCGGCCACAGCCGGCGAAACAGGAAGGGGATAAGATTAGCAAAAAGTTTCTTTGTAATATATGGAAACAGCGTGATGAGCGCCCAAATGTTGGAGGTGTCTCTATTAGGAGTAAAAATGGTGCTCCGTCNTTTTTAATTATTATGAATATACCTCAATCCAACGCTGAGTTTTTGAGAGAATAGTAAATAAAGTTCAACTCGATGGCCTATCGTATACCAGGTAGGTTTTTTTTTTTTATATAGGTTATAATACAACGAATATATTTACGATGTAAAACTGTTATGGTACTGTCGGAACCATGTGAAAACGTGGGTATATACCTGGTATCAGGTATTTAGATCGTATTGGTATTACTTGGAAGGCGTATCTCAGATGGGAACCAGGGGGGTTCCCAGATGCCCTTACCCTTTTCTCTCAGTCGTTCATCAGGGATAACGGAATTAAGCTGCTCTTCTTCTATCTCTAAGCAAACAACACACGTGAGTACCAACGAGTACCCGTTCCATAGACTGACCTGGCTAGGTTCCTTACAAAGCACTTCTGTCTGCACACTCCAATGGTATTGGGTGGAAAGCTGCGCGGTAAAGGAGCACTGGCAGCCAGAAATGTTTTCGATAAAAATGCTATATGTATACCTGTACCCTTATCGTAACACGCGTCCATACCGTATCTCACGGGGGGTGATAAGATAACACCCCCCCTGACTACCGTATCACACGGGGGGGTGATCATATAACACCCCCCTGACTACCGTATCACACGGGGGGTGATAACATAACACACCCCCTGACTACCGTATCACACGGGGGGTGATAAGATAGCACACCCCCTGACTACCGTATCTCACGGGGGGTGATAACATAACACACCCCCCTGACTACCGTACCACACGGGGGGTGATAATATACCACCCCCCCTGACTACTGTATCACACGGGGGGTGATAAGATAACACACCCCCTGACTACCGTATCACACGGGGGGTAATAATATACCACACCCCCTGACTACCGTATCACACGGGTAATAAAATACCCCCCCCCTGACTACCGTATCACCCGGGGGATGAGATACCACACCCCCTGACTACCGTATCACACGGGGGGTGATAATATACCACACCCCCCTGACTACCGTATCGCACGGGGGGTGATACGATAACACCCCCCCGGACTACCGTATCACACGGGGGGGGATAATATACCACACCCCCTGACTACCGTATCACACGGGGGGTGATAAGACAATACACCCCCTGACTACCGTATCACACGGGGGGTGATAATATACCACACCCCCTAACTACCGTATCACACGGGGGGTGATAATATACCACACCCCCTGACTACCGTATCACACGGGGGGTGATAATATACCACACCCCCTGACTACCGTATCACACGGGTAATAATACAACACCCCCTGATTACCATATCACACGGAAGGCGATAATATACCACACACCCTGACTACCGTATCACACGGGGGGTGATAATATAACACGCCCCCTGACTTCCGTATCACACGGGGGGTGATCATATACCGGCCACAGCCGGCGAAACAGGAAGGGGATAAGATTAGCAAAAAGTTTCTTTGTAATATATGGAAACAGCGTGATGAGCGCCCAAATGTTGGAGGTGTCTCTATTAGGAGTAAAAATGGTGCTCCGTCTCGAAAGGGGTGCGTGGTCAATGCTCAAATTACTAAGGCAAGCAACAAATGAGTACGGGTAGTCAGGGGGTGTGGTATATTATTACCCCCCGTGTGATACGGTAGTCAGGGGGTGTGTTATCTTATCACCCCCCGTGTGATACAGTAGTCAGGGGGGGTGGTATATTATCACCCCCCGTGTGGTACGGTAGTCAGGGGGGTGTGTTATGTTATCACCCCCCGTGAGATACGGTAGTCAGGGGGTGTGCTATCTTATCACCCCCCGTGTGATACGGTAGTCAGGGGGTGTGTTATGTTATCACCCCCCGTGTGATACGGTAGTCAGGGGGGTGTTATATGATCACCCCCCCGTGTGATACGGTAGTCAGGGGGGGTGTTATCTTATCACCCCCCGTGAGATACGGTATGGACGCGTGTTACGATAAGGGTACAGGTATACATATAGCATTTTTATCGAAAACATTTCTGGCTGCCAGTGCTCCTTTACCGCGCAGCTTTCCACCCAATACCATTGGAGTGTGCAGACAGAAGTGCTTTGTAAGGAACCTAGCCAGGTCAGTCTATGGAACGGGTACTCGTTGGTACTCACGTGTGTTGTTTGCTTAGAGATAGAAGAAGAGCAGCTTAATTCCGTTATCCCTGATGAACGACTGAGAGAAAAGGGTAAGGGCATCTGGGAACCCCCCTGGTTCCCATCTGAGATACGCCTTCCAAGTAATACCAATACGATCTAAATACCTGATACCAGGTATATACCCACGTTTTCACATGGTTCCGACAGTACCATAACAGTTTTACATCGTAAATATATTCGTTGTATTATAACCTATATAAAAAAAAAAAACCTACCTGGTATACGATAGGCCATCGAGTTGAACTTTATTTACTATTCTCTCAAAAACTCAGCGTTGGATTGAGGTATATTCATAATAATTAAAAAAAAAAAAAAACAGATCTGAGATCGAGGATTTCGTCGAAACCGCAGAAACAAAAACTGCCGCTGCCCCTCTTGTGCCAGCAAAAAAAAAAAAAAATGAAAAAATACGAAGGCAAAAATATACACACACCCGCACTCACCAAGCCGTCGGGGAAAAACCCGCTAACACCGCCGACCGCCACGTTCATGACGACGTAGAAGCGCTGGTCGTACGGCGCGGCGGCTCCCCTCCCGGTCCAGGGGTTACCCATCCCCGGAAACCTCTCGTCGAAATGCCCTTTCTTCCAGAAACCCTCTTCGCTCGTGCCGACGCCGAAGTCCACCGTGAGCAGCCGGTTGTCGTCGGTGTCCACGTAGGTGTACTGTTATTATCATGGAATTTTCGGGGCATATATGCAAGTATACCGGTATGGTTGGCGGGGGGCGGGGGGGCGGGGGGGGGGTACTTCATATTCATGCATGGCCGTAGTCGTATGACCATAGACCCTTGCATCCCTACAATGCCGGGACGGAGCATGTCGGGGTTTTCACCGACCAGGCAGACGTTGCTGGGGTACTCATTTGTTGCTTGCCTTAGAAATTTTCAGGGTTCTTTACGGTGCGGTTTTTCCTATCGGTTCGGTGCGGTTCGGTGCGGTTAACCGCACCGAACCGCACCGTAGGATTTTTGCCCTCTTGAAAACCGCACCGCACCGCACCGTAGGTTTTGCGATTTACAATATCGAATAACCGCACCGAACAGCACCGTAAGATTTCCGCTTTCTGAAAACCGCACCGAACCGGACCGTAGGATTTTCGAAAACAAAAAACCGCACCGTGCACGGACGGTTAACCGTAAAGAACCCTGGTATTTTTCAGCATCAGATCGAATTGCTGTGACGATGCCTCAGGTTTCTAACGGGGCCACCGGGACGAAGAAAAAGTCCGACCTATGGGTAGAGTCCGACAGCCTCCGTACAGCGTGTGGGCGGTGTTGAGAGCAAACCGGGGACACAACTCTGAAACTTCTGGCAAATAACAAAAAAGAAAGGGAGAAAAAAAAAACAGGACGAGGACGAGAACGAGGACAAGTACTGCTGCGGGAGCATACTCTCCGAAATTTCCGGGACACAAAATGAAATTTCCGGGACAGAAAAACAATAAAAACAGGGACGAGGGCGTAACAAAGTTGTAATTTGTATTTCGTGTATTATTTTTTCCCTGAGGTATTCTTCCACTCCAGAGCTTTTTTTCGCGATCAGTTAACGTGAGAACAACACCAACAACATCAACAACACCAACAATAATAGCAACAACAGCAACAACAACAACAACAACAACAACAACAAAGTTTTGAGCGACCCGCCGTTACCCCCCTTTGACCACAGAAACCAATAACTCCCCACAAAATTCCGAGCACTACTGTACGTACGTAGCTTTCCTTCAAAAGAGTGTGTACAGTTCGAAAGAGGTTACCATCACCCTGGGTGGCGTCAATTGCCCTCGCCCCCCCCCCCCCCCCCCCCCCCCCCCCCCCCCCCCACCGTACACTTGGAACTCCCAGTTTCCTCCTCCGCCCTGGACAGAGGGACAGAGGACAGACCGCCCGCGGTAAGGGGTACACAGGGACGACACGAGGAGGGAGAACGAGCAATTTAGCTCCTCTTCCGTGTTTCGCAGTTCGGGTTTTTGTTGAGGGCAGCGCCGCAACAGGCAGTGCTGCCGCAGCAGGCAGCGGTGCTACGTATGTACTACTGCTTGTAGATATATTTTGGCCTTAATATGCTAGTTTCAATGTACGGGCTGTATTTCATATTCATGCATGACCGTAGTCGTATGAACATAGACCCTCGCGCACCCCTACAATGCCGGGAAGGAGCATGTCGGGTTTTCACCGACCAGGCAGGCATTGTTGTAGGCGGGGAGGGGGTGTACTTTTTATTAATGCATGGCCGTAGTCGTATGACCAAAAAAGTGGGGGGGGTCAAGGAGACTTGTCTTTTTTTACTCAAGAAGGCCTCTTTAAGCCTTAGTATACTAGCTTCAGTATAGGGGGACGGTGGGTCAAGGAGACCAGCCTTTTTGGGCGCGTTGAGGCATTTATTTGTTGACCTTAATGTAGCTATATGTTGTCCTTAATATACTAGTTTCAGTATAGGGACCGGTCAGTCCAGGAGATCCGTCTCTTCGGACCCGTCAACACATTTTTTGTCCTTAATATGCTAGTTTCAGTATAGGGAGCGGTCAGTCAAAGAGACTGTTTTTTTCGGACGCGTCAAGAAATATGTTGTCCTAAATATACTAGTTTCAGTATAAGGGGCAGTCAGTTGAGGATATCGGTATTTTCGGACCCTTCAAGATATATTCTGTCTTTTAATATACTAGTTGCAGTGTAGGGAGAGGTCAGTCAAGGAGACTGGTCGTTTTGGGCGCGTCAAGATACAATTTTGGCCTCAACATACTAGTTCTAGTGTGGGGGGAGGTCAGTCGAGGGGTCAAACGGCGGTCTCCTATGATAGCACCTTTACCTTCGCTATTTGTATCAACATTCGTATGAACCCCGAACTTCGTGTTCTTGAAGACGTCAGCTGAAGGCAGGCGTGTCATGGGGCAAGCACCAGGCCGGCCAGCAAGCTTTTCAATTCGCTGCTGCTGCTGCTGCTGCTGCTTCTGCTGCTGCTGCTGCTTCTGCTGCTTCTGCTGCTGCTGCTTCTGCTGCTGCTGCTGCTGCTTCTGCTGTCTATAGACACATAGACACTGCGTCGTCGCGCTTTCTTCCATTCAATAGGCCGGAGCTCCGTCACGCCTATTGAGTAATGAGTAATGAGAGGTTGACCCCGTGACGGAGTTTGTTTCTGCCTGGGTCGAAGGGTACATATACGCCATCAGCACTACCAACACCACCAATATCCAACACCAATGCCAATACCAACACTAACGCCACTGCCATCACTAACACCAACACCACCAACACCAACACCAACACCCACATCACCAACATCACCACCACCACCGCCAACACCACCACCAGCACCCACCACCACCACCACCACCACCACCACCACCACCCACCACCAACAACGACGACGACACCATCACCACCATACACACAGAAAGTAGCAGCACCCGTTAACCTAATCCGGCGTTTTCCCTTTCTCTTTCTCTTTCTCACCATGGTTATCTCGTGCTTCCATAGGTTCAGGTTGAAGTCGTCAAACTCTTCGTCCAGGATGAGCGTTTCGCCTGTCGCGGACGTCGCGGCGTTCGGCGTGTACATATTAAATAGTACTCTGGTATGTGGCATCGCATCCTACAGTCAGTGCCATAATTGGCGCCTATATACGTATGGTACTCTGTTGAAGTCTATTCGTTGCCACGCCGCGCGACATATCAAACGATCGAACGGTGCTTATCAGTTACATAGGCGCCTTAATCGGAAACAAACGTCTAGTCGGGCGAACTAAGCGCATACATACACATATATACAAACGTATATTATAGTCGGGTAAACTAAGCACGTAGACTAGACTACAGTACGTACAGGGTAACCTAAGAAGAAACAAGGTGTGCGCTTGCTTGCGTGCTTTAGTGTTTTATCCATGCGAGCGGTGAACGTGAAATATACCTCCAGTAAATCCTCTGCTGCCGTCGGATGGCTCTGATGTATGATTTATATGGATGTTGCATATACACATCTCGCCTTGGCAAAAAAAATGACACAACATTTCATTTTCTAGACACGACTTCGTCAAACGTGGAAGCATTAAATATATCAATATGAAATACTCCGGCGGATTACATGTATGATGTATATCGTGTCTCCGAATTCCGAAAATAATCACCAGGTTGTCTCCGAATTCCGAAGTATATACAGGAGTAACCAACCTTTACATTGATGTGTGTTTTTCACATTAAACCATCCTTTCTATATATGATACATACCCGTCGACATCCAGCACACCCAGTGTCTGTGCCGATTCTTCATCCTAGAGAGATACCATACCAGTTCTGTGATCACAAAACTACGACACCGAGAGATACTACGCTGCAATGCAGTAAGCAGGGCATACAATGCAATACTGCTTGTATATATACGACAGGCACGACCTACCCTGCTAGCAATCCAGCCGCGTGAAAGAGAAAAAAAAAATGAAAAAGCGAAAAGGGAAAAAGAAAGAATACAAATTAATATGTAGAAGTTCCGCACCACCTGAACCATGTCACCTTACGAGTAGAGTATATACTACCGTTCACAATAGGAGATGTTTCACGCGGCCAAACCGTTGTAGGCGTCATATATATAATACAATACATCGTAAGAGAGGGTATAGGTGACATTCAGGGCTCCTTTTAAGCGTTGCACTGTTGTTGCGACGTTGCGCCAGCGCAACATCTGTCGCGAAGTCGAGCATATATCATATGCGCAACACGCGCCGAAGGCGTGTTGCAGCTTTGTGCAACACGCAATAATAGTGCTCTAGAACTGCGCAACACGTTTTGCCGCAGGCGGAAAAAAAATGTTGCGGGGCCTTCAGCGCCGCAGGCAAAAAAAAAAAATGGGAGCATTTTTCTTCGCCGCTGGGTCGAAAATTTTGCAGGCTGTTTCGCCGCAGTATTAATAGTAAGACATGTAGTTTTACAACTACTTCTAGAACCAGCAATTTAGCAGGGTTCTTTACGGTTAACCGTCCGTGCACGGTGCGGTTTTTTGTTTTCGAAAATCCTACGGTCCGGTTCGGTGCGGTTTTCAGAAAGCGGAAATCTTACGGTGCGGTTCGGTGCGGTTATCCGATATTGTAAATCCTACGGTGCGGTTCGGTTTTTTCGTGCATCCTACGGTGCGGTTCGGTGCGGTTTTCCGAAATCGTAAATGCAACGGTGCGGATCGGTTTTTTCATGCATCCTACGGTGCGGTTCGGTGCGGTTTTCAAAAATCAGAAATCCTACGGTGCGGTTCGGTGCGGTTTCTGAGATTTAGTAAATCCTCCGGTGCGGTTCGGTGCTGTGATAAATCCTACGGTGCGGTTCGGTGCGGTTCCCCGTTGAACGGGTTTTGCTACGGTGCGGTTCCAATCCCCGTCGGGAAAACCGTTCATAACCGCTGTTTCTCCACGGCGCACCGTATGAATAAACCGTACAAAACCGCGGTATCGTACGGTTTTTGCCCCTTTTCTCGGGGCACTACTGCACTAACGAAACCGCTACAGGCATCGTATGAAAAAAACGCAAAACCCGCGGGTTCGTACGGTTTCCGTGCAAGGTACGTACATATTTATTTAATATATTGTTTACTTTCCACGCAAAGTGAAGAGAGCAACAACCACCACACGGGGGAGACCTTGCCCCAGGCTTCCTCCGCAACGTCGACTATTTCACGACGAACTGTGCCGACTAATAGCGCCGTCGCGGCCGGAGGAGGGCAGGTCGCGGCGGCTTCCGATAGTGCAGGCCCCAGCATAGAACCGACGGCAGGGTGGGGGGCCAAAGCTGCACAGGCGGCCGACTGCTGACCAGCTGCGGACTGCGCAACACTGGCTGGCTGCGGACTCCGGGGCACCGGCTGCGGGCTGCGGACCGGATGTGCTTGTAGCTTGCACCTCTTCGGCTGGGGAAGGCTGCGCATCCGCAAGTTCCGTGCCGGTAGTAGCTTTTCACGCCCCGGTGTGGTGGTGTCGGCGGTGGGGTGTGGCGATGTGCGGCAAAGCAGCTTTGCTGGCGTGCACGCTTTGGCACGCATTTCCGGGTTCCCTGTGTTCTTGCGTATTTGTGTATTTGTGTAATTGTATATTTGTGCATTTTCTATTTTTTCGTACTTTTGTATTGCTCAGTTTTTACATATATCCAATTTCAATATTTTTTCGGATAATTTATAAATAATAAACATATAGATTAGCTGATAAAAAAGAAATAATTAAGAATAAATTAATACGTACCTGGTATGAAATATGAAATACGTAGATATATACTCCGAATACATAAGTATACGACCGCGTATATAATTCAACTTTTTTGCATTTTAACGTCAAAAATAAAAAATAATAATCAAAATATGAAATACCATAAGATCAACCAAGCTATCGAGAGCACTTTTGACACGAAATCGAGCAGAAATCGCCATAAACCGTGCGAAACCGTGACCCTATAGCACCGTTCCGCGGTCGATGGAACCGCGGTTTGTATACGGTTTCGAGTTAACCGCACCGTTAAATAACCGATCTAACGGGTTTTGGCACCGTATCTTGATGCACACGGTGCGGTGCGGTTTCTATAACATTCCTACGGTGCGGTTCGGTGCGGTTTTGAGAAATCGAGAATCTTACGGTGCGGTTCGGTGCGGTTTTCAGATATTGAAAATCCTACGGTGCGGTTCGGTGCTGTGATATTTCCTACGGTGCGGTTCGGTGCGGTTTTCCGATATCGCAAATCCTACGGTGCGGTTCGGTGCGGTTTTCAGATGTCGTGAACCCTACGGTGCGGTTCGGTTATATTTTGTTTCCTACGGTGCGGTTCGGTGCGGTTTTCCGATATCGCAAAACCTACGGTGCGGTTCGGTGCGGTTTTCAGATGTCGTGAACCCTACGGTGCGGTTCGGTTATATTTTGTTTCCTACGGTGCGGTTCGGTGCGGTTTTCCGATATCGCAAAACCTACGGTGCGGTGCGGTGCGGTTTTCAAGAGGGCAAAAATCCTACGGTGCGGTTCGGTGCGGTTAACCGCACCGAACCGCACCGAACCGATAGGAAAAACCGCACCGTAAAGAACCCTGAAAATTTCTAAGGCAAGCAACAAATGAGTACCCCAGCAACGTCTGCCTGGTCGGTGAAAACCCCGACATGCTCCGTCCCGGCATTGTAGGGATGCAAGGGTCTATGGTCATACGACTACGGCCATGCATGAATATGAAGTACCCCCCCCCCGCCCCCGCAAAACCTACGGTGCGGTGCGGTGCGGTTTTCAAGAGGGCAAAAATCCTACGGTGCGGTTCGGTGCGGTTAACCGCACCGAACCGCACCGAACCGATAGGAAAAACCGCACCGTAAAGAACCCTGAAAATTTCTAAGGCAAGCAACAAATGAGTACCCCAGCAACGTCTGCCTGGTCGGTGAAAACCCCGACATGCTCCGTCCCGGCATTGTAGGGATGCAAGGGTCTATGGTCATACGACTACGGCCATGCATGAATATGAAGTACCCCCCCCCCGCCCCCACCCACCCATTCTCTTTGCGGCAGTGGCGGTGGTGTTGTTCATGATGGGTGCTTGAGAGGTCGAGGGTGTGTGTGGAGGAGGGGCTTGTAACTTGTGACTCGATGAGACAACGTGTGTCAGGCGGCTAAAAGCGGAGACGAGCGGGTCAAACGGGTGAAACAATAGAAGCTTCTGGAACATCAGTTGATACAGAGCTGGGCTGTTTCGAATCGAAAGCTGTTGAAGGTCTGGACTGAACTACTTATCAAAAGTTGGGCTAAGTTGGGCCGTTCGTCACGACGAAGAAAGGTGTATTACGGTCCAATCATAGCTAACGACCGACTCGGGATCGCAAAACTCTCATGGTATCTATATACCAGGTATAACATACCAGGTATATATTTACATACAGAGGTGGACGGGATTCCCCCCCGCCCTTGCGACATGCAATTATGGGGGACCAATAGTAAATAGGACCAAATAGTATTAGTAAAAAGTAGGGAAATATATAGGTTGTTGTGTTAACCTTAGGTCCTATTTATTATGGTCCCCCCCCCCCCCCGTGATAATAACAGAAGGTCGGAAAAAGACAGGTGTTCTACGTATACAAGCACCTATTGGAACGTATGAAAATCTCGCAAGGTCCGGATATCGTTGTTACGGAGGACCATAGTAAATAGGACCAATTTTTGTGAGTAAAAATAGGGAAATATATAGGTTTTAGTGTGTGCCGCAGGTCCTATTTACTACATTAGCCCACCCCGTAATATCGTGTTCTGTGGCCCACAATTTACTGCAGTCCTACAGCTGTTGTTTTTTTAATTTTTTTTAAATACTTCGTATATATATCATATATCATACGTAGGGATTAATCTCCTGGCATATTCTTCTTGCCTACGTACGTATTTCACATTTTTTGTACCGCTACGTACGTAGTCGAAGTCGCCGCTTACCAGAATGTCGATCTCTCCTGAAGCTGGCCATAGGCCGTAGTCGTTGTTCTCGGGCAGGAGCCAGATGGCAGGCCACAGCCTGTCCGAAATTTAAAATAAAAATAAAAAAACACGGGAAAATGCGACCGGAACAAACACGAGTAAAACAAATACTTAGTAGCAGCGGAATTAAAAAAAATACACACACACAAACGAACAAGCGGGAAAACGCGACCTGAACAAACACGAGTAAAAAATATATCAGCGGAAATTAAAAACCAAACAAACAAACAAACAAACAAACAAACAAACAAACACACAAACAAACAAACGGGAAAAATGCGACCTGAACAAACACGAGTAAAAACAATTAGCAGCGTAGACCTACCTATTGTGCCCTTCCATAGCCCAGACTCTACGCTCACGGACCACGCTACCGCACGCCGTACGCGGCTGTCTCCTCTATACTTGAACGATCTGCTCATGGTACCCCGAAACAAATACATCCCGAGGGGTATACTTCGTACCGCACTCCTACGAATTCCCGAGACTTTGTATAGGCTCGGGATATACCAAAATCAGGTAATACAAAAAAACGAAGAAAAAAAACTGATGTTGTATGAGTCGTCCCAGACAGAAACCCCACCCCACGACCGGTTAAAGCTTCACTCGGACGTGGGGGGGGGG